>CM023105.1:4756901-5207654 GCA_013103745.1 Gardenia jasminoides | reverse complement strand
TTTTCAATTTCCCTAAGAATGCTTTATTGTTATGTTTACTTCTTTTATTGCATATTTGTAATTAAAATTTACTTGCTTTATTTGTAATAGTCTAAATAATAGGAGGACTTCAAATCACTCCAGTAATTGAAAATCTTTTTTGTGTGATCAACGCTAGAATATTTCCTACACTCATGTACAACCTCTACACTTGTAGCGGTGGAAGTTTGAGTTATATTTAAAACTTGAAAGCAATTAGAGTTCAAACTTCACAGGTTGTAGGAAGTTTATTATTTCCTCAACTTGGTGCCGACAGCACACAAATTTACCCGTGCTAAGCAGGAACTAAGTGAGGAAGGAAGAGAGTTTATTTTTGGCACAATAGCAAATGAAGAAATATGCCTGCCAACATAGAGGTGATATGGAATTTTATGTCAGGGACTAGGTGATGTTGAAGCTAACTCCAACTTTGGAAAAAGTGAGTAGCAAGACTTCGTCAAGGGTTGATCCCAAATATGATGGACCATTCAAAGTGATTAAGAACGTGGATCATATGGCTTATCGTATGAAGTTGCCAAATAGACTCAAGATCTACCCAACCTTCCATGTGAGTTTCCTAAAGCCCTTTAATTAGGATAAGATAGATGAGGGAAGGAGGTAATCCATCGGTGATGCATGAGTAGCTTGACAAAGAGGTGGAGGTCGTGCAGGATCACAGGACAATCAGATAGAGTAAGAAGAGCCGAAGGGCAAAGTACCTGATTCATTGCCAGGGTGAGACTGCACTGGATGTTGTGACGCCCCCACCTCTCCCTAAGGCGAACCCTAAGGTCTCCTGGATGTCTGCCCAACTCGCCGGGACTCATGATTCATTCTAACTTAACAATGCATAATCACAAATAAACTTAAATGTTAGATTCAAGAACAACTTCGAATATACAAACCATAATCCGTTGAAGCCACCATTTGCTAATACAATTCAAAACCCTTATAAATGATGAAGTTTACACTCCAAATATTTCAAAAGTCATACAAGAGATATCTTCCCAATTTCACTAGTTTATAGCCTCCAAATTCCACTTTCCAAAACTTGTTAAGGAAAACAACTTGGGGTGAACCAACGCTCAATGAGGCCAAGAAGACAGGCAAGCAAGCAAGAGGCAATTAACATAATAAATTGCACACTTGATAAAATTATCACATAAGCGAGCAAGTTGAAAATAACACACAATTAGAAAGGATACAGGAGCTCTCAGGAGCTACTTCCACATCATGGCCGGTTCAAGTCATCCTTGGTCGACCCTCCGTCAACCCAAGTTGTAACAAATCCGTAGAATTCCACTTACTTCCTCCATCCACCATGTCACCCTCTCGGATCCGGAACCAAACAAGCATAGATGGTAATACTATTCGAGTATACCAAGCAAGATCTCAAAAGATCAAGCTATAATAATTTTCCATGGTTCTCCAAGTTTCTCAACCATGCCCTTGCCGGCTCGAGTTACAAGGTTCACCAACGGGTTGGAACATCCCCACAAGCATGATTGGTCGATGAGACAATGCTCCAATCGACTTTAGATTCGATCATAGCACTGAGTCGATATGAGAGGCACCTCACACCCTTTAAGGTGTGGTACATACTGCCGCCCAGAACTCCCGAATTACAAGAATATTCAAGTACGAGAACATGTCATACTGATTCATATCACAAGTATCAAATAACCAAGCAAGAGAAAGAGAAAGCAAGAGAAAGAGAGAGAACGAGGGCGATAAAGTACACCTCATCTCAACAAATTTACAATCACAAAAAGTGGCTTTATATCAAATCAAGTAGCTTTCTTCCATTTCTTCCAATTTTTCCCATAAAGCTCCAAAAGTCAAACAAACTATTCATTCTCTTCTTCCTCTCTTCTCCTTGGCTGATTCACTCCCCCTCCCTTTCCCCTCCATTTCATCTTCAAGAAACAGCCACAAATCACCATTGAAGCAACCAAGGAAGCTTGAGAAATCTTCTACCATTTCACTTGGAGCTTGAAGGCCATCTTGCCTTGAGGGAGAGCTGAGCTTAGGAGGGGAGAAAGAAGGATTCTTGGCGCATTTTAGGTTCCATTCAACTTAGGGTTTTCACTTGAAAGGAAGAGGTAGTTTACTTCTTCACAATTTTGTTCATTTGACTTCCTTTATGTAGCTTTAAACTTTGATAAGTTCATTATTGACATTGTGTTGAATTTGGATGGAAAAGTGGGCTCTATGAAATTCCACCATGTATGAATTTGGGGCTTTTGTTGATTTAATGTGTGTGTGAGGTGTTTTATGTGGAATTTTTGTTGGTGAAAATGAAAGAGGGAAAGGAAAGAGAGGAACCGAGAGAGAGAGCTTGAGGGCCAGTTCCTTGCAGCTTCATTTCCTCTATTTTTAGCTCAATGATTTCATGTCTCTCTTGTTTATTCTTGATGCTGATATGATGGCCTAAGTATGGGAGAAATTTCATGTAAAAATAGCTTTGTTTGATGTTGCAAAATGGATGAGAAAGAAAGCTTAAAAATCTGGAATTTTCGTGTAGCAGGGTTGATGAAATAGCCTTCTTAAAACTGTTGTAACTTGGTGTAGGAAGATCCAAATTGAGTTCTATTTGTTGCATTTGAAACTATAATCCAATTTTGTTATGTGGTACAAATTTCAAAGGCTAGTTCAATTTCTGTGAATTTTGGTGAATTTTCAAAATTGACTGAAAATCAAGACTGTTATGTCCTGTTTTGCAGTAGCAGCAGCTTTAAACTGAAATTTGACTGATTTTCGATTTGAATCTTGTATAAGTGTCTTCTCAAGAGTTTTAGTTCGTTGAGTCTATTTTCCAATGGTATAAGATTCGTAATTTTTGGACTTATAGAACTCAAGTTATGATTTTTTAAAAAATACTGTGAAAAACTGAAATTTCTTCTAATGGAGCGACAAAAGCTTAGAAATATCTTGGAAACATTTCCTGGTTTTCAGGTGATCACATGGATTCCTTTGTTGTTTTGAAAGCTTAAATATTACACTATGTGTTGGAAAATGTTTTGCAAATGTGAGTTCATTTGGTGTGTCAAAAGCCTTTGAAGGTTTAGGTTAAAATATGGAAATTCAACCTCTACGCAATTGCCGAACTATTGTCCTGCTTTTGAAACATTTTGATTCAAATTTTTGCTACTATTTTGTTTTCATTTGATAAAGGAATGTTTCTAGAGTTTTTGTATCAAAATTTGAGTGATTTGGGGCTGTTTTGATTGATAAAATTTGTCTTCTCAAATTTGGTACACACATAGTTCAACTAGTGAGGTTTGAGTGTACAAAATTTGGTAATTTTTCAGTGGCATTTTGATGCCCAAATATTGTTCCAAATCTAGCTTTTCAAATTTAGAAATCTAGCCATCAGTCATGGTGGACCCCTACCTTACTATATTGTAATTCCTTGCTCAGAGTCAAAATTGAGAACCGTCAAGCATTTGAAACTAGACTTTACAAGCTTTCTAACGGTATAAGACTTGCAAGCTAGTTCTTTCCCTATCAACTCCAGTAAATTTGCAAAGATGGCTGATTCTCCAGCCTGATTTCCTGTTTTTGTCCTCTGCTGGATCTTTCATCTTACTTTAGCTCATCTTGCTCAATGAATCTTCGAGTGAAATCTTCTAGTGAGTTTTAGAATGTTGAATCTAGTTTCCGTAGCTTTAAGCTTTGTTCAATTCTGACATATATTGAGTGAGTTATGGCCTGAAAAAGAAGTAGTAGTTGAGCAACTTTGGTGAATTTGGATAGTTAGGTTAAGTTTAGAGTTTTAGCCGCCATTGGATTGAAAGTGATAATCTGCTTTGACCTCAGTGACCAAGAGATTGTCAAGTTGACCTCGACCGTCAAGCTAACCATATTGCTTACGTGCTTGATTAAATTCATAGGTGAGTGTTCAAGTGTATGTTATTTAAGACTTTATTTAATGTTACTAATTTGAGAAGCATGCTTGTGTGTCTCGAGGAGCGTGTACTTTACCGCGCTCACCTTATTTGATTTGCCTCTAAATGAGTTTGACTACTTGAATTATCAATTGTTTGACCACTTGAATGATTGTTACTTGAATGATTGTTATTGCTATTGAAATTGTGGGGGCGCCCAAACCCCATTGGGAACCTTCCTCTTCGACCTGGCAATAGGGGCTTGGTCGAGACATTGGTGAACCATGGGTCTTAATATTGTTTATGTCAGTTGGAGTGTGCTCGCCGACCAAGGTATATTTGAGTATTACCAACTATTGAATATTTGATGAGCGGGCCCAATATAGGGGGTGTAAGTAGACAGGTGAGGGTTTCAAATGGTGTCTACAGGTTGTGAGAGTGTGGTTGACGGAGTGTCAACATTTTAATTGGAGGTCAGAGTTCGTGAAGAAGAACCGCATGACCGTGGTAAATGCAGAAATTTGGATCGGGGAAAATGCGGCACGCCCCCGAGAACGGTAGTCACCTCTACCTCCCGTATCCACCTGTATCCTTTTATATTGTGTTGTCTCCTTGCTCTACGAGAAATATTGTTGGTTTTACTTTCTTAATTGTTTTAATTGTTAAAATATCGCTTTACCTTGCTTGTGTGCATGCTTTCTTGGCCTCACTGAGCGTTAGCTCACCCCAGTATATTTGTTTTCCTTAACAGGTTTTGAAGTGGAGTTCGAGAATTGAGAAAATTAGTCTCTTTTGTATGATTTCCACACTTTTGTATAGGATTGATATTAATTGTGAAGTTGATGGTTTATTATACTTGAAGTTGATATAATTGTAATTTTGATAAAATTATTGAGGTTGTACTCTTGTAAGTTAACTAGTAATTTTATTGGACCTCAATTAGGGTTTTAGTAATGAATGTTTGTATTATTATTTGGATTTTGTAGTGAGGCTTGACTAGAGTTGGGCAGACAGCCTGCCGATACCCTAGGGTTCACCCTAAGGGGAAGTGGGGTCGTCACACATGAAATCTACCATGTCTACTCAAAAGTCTGTAGAAAAGCATTTATCTTGTAAGTGATTATTTTGCACTCATTGCCACCCCATTAAACTTTGCATCATTACGAGAACACCAAATGAACCACACAACAATTGCTTGAATAATACTCCGAGTGTGATCAAAAGACCCATTCGGAGTTGATCAAGTTCACTGCATGATGGTTGAATTAAGACAAGTATGAATTATAATATCTAACCCAAAACTTGAATGATAGTACTCCCAGACAGCCCGAGCCACAACTCCTTCAAAGAATAGATGCTGCGAGGACTCCACCGAGGCATACTCACAACAACAACATTTTGAGGCAAATAAAAATCCCTTCTTCTGCAATGTAGAATCAAGCAGAAGTATATCGTACAAAACCCTCCAACTAAGAAAAGAGAATTTAAGTGGCAACATTAAATTCCAAACCGTGATGAAAACTTTGACGAATTCCTCTTTCTCCTAACACTTCCATAAGCTGACTTCATAGAGAAATCTCCCGTAGCATCAAGATTCCAAATTAAATTTTCATCTTCATTAGGATAAATCCTTAACTCCGTTACCCACTGCCTAAGCAAATGCGCATCCCATGCGAAGCCTTGGAAAAAATGTTTGACAACAAAATTAGGAGGATTTGAAACCTCACAAAAATGAATGAATGGCTACTCCAGAGCCCACTTGTCATGTCAAAAATCCATGCATCCAGTCCCAACCTCCAAAAAATATGCTGCTCAGCTTTATCCCTTACACAGGAAAGCTTCCACCAAGTTGATGAACCACAATTTTCTTTTGCATGAAGTGGATACAATCACCTATATATTTCTTATCATGACCCAAAGAGTATTTTTCAATCTCAATTTCCACCATAACTTCATGCCAAACACCTCAGCCTGATCAAAAAGGGATTTAAATCCTAATCCACCTTCTTCCATTGGAAAACACAATTTTCCCATGCTTTCCAATATATTTCTTATTGATATCAAATGCACATACATACTGCCCTACATATATGCATATGTACATACATACATACATATATCATGCTTGAGTGCCCGCACACATATTCATGTGTATAGTCTCTTCGGTCATATCAACAAAAAAGATTGTTCAAATAAATTTGATGACTATCAAACAATTTAAAATCTGAATTTGACAAATTCACAATTGTATCATAAAACTATTTAGAGCTACGCAAAATAGAAAATACCTTAACTATATAGTATACTCCAAATGACATAAGTAGGATCAAGAAATTAAAACCAATAAAATTGATTAGAATTCTTTTATCTTATGTGAATAATTTTCCTTGTGTAACATGTGCCGCTCCATACACCTTCTAAACTCTGGTCTAAGAAATTAAATTTGAGAAAGCTCCAAACACCTATTTGAATATAGATTCCACCATTGACAAATGTTTTCACAATGTGCCACTTTGATCATAAGATAACTTTTATTCCATTGCTTTGATGTTTATAGTAAATTTGTTGATGAAATTCCTATATTTGGTTGAACTATCCTTATCTACTCGGTTCTTGCTACACCAATAAAAGTGTTGGTTAAAACAAATCTCCACAATATTGAAACAAATGATAATCTAATTTCACTAGTTAGCAAATCCTTTCACAACTTGGTGGCTATTTGAAGACTGAGTATTTTCTAGATGACAAGCTTGAATTTAGAATTTCGGCTTAGAGAATATTGCATTTAGTATTATCAGCTAAACTGCAAATTATTAGCCATGTGACAACAAAAATTTATCAATATTCTTATTTCTCCAAAATGTGTTAGCAACCAAATTGCTGCCTTTAAAACAAAATTATAACTCTACGAAATTAGTTTAGACAAGAAAATTATCTCTGTTTGATTCTTTTAGCAGCATGGCCATGTAAAGTATAATTTATTGCATATTGCTTGAAAGTTTCTAGAAATGCACAGTTCCTCATAATGCTATCTTCTACAAGAATTTTGGTTTGACCATCTAAACATATCCATAGAGTTCTTTGCATTGGTAGCAACATTCTACGCTTGCCTCGCATGAATGCATAGCATGCTTTTAAATAATTGGCAATTATCTATGTAAATTTTTTATGTGTCTGAATTTCATGAATTTGTAACCATGCATTCTTAAAATTTCTTCTTGAGTATTCCATTCGTGTTAGTAAAACTATTCTATAATGCAGCTATAAAAGATGTATTCAAAAAATTCTTAAAATTTCTTCTTGGATATTCCATTCATGTTGGTAAAACTATTCTATAATACAACCATAAAGCACGTATTAAAAAAAATCTCCTATTTATGTTGCCCTTTTTTGAATTAATCTTCTTTACAGTGTTAGTGTATGCATTATCAGTGTTAGATGTATGACACTAATATTAGTTTAAATTTGAAATCCAAAATTATATATATATATATATATATATTATGTATCCAACTGTGATATTTTATATATTGATAGTGTATATAAGATTAACTCTTTTTCCTTCGTGGTTCATTCTCAACTTCATTTTGTAAGTTTCCTTATAGTGTAGTAGTTTAATAAAATAGTTAAATTCTCAATTAAGTGTATAAGTTATTAGGACAATAAATTGGTAAACTTTTTGAATGATTTTTTCACTGAAGATTTATTATATGAAATTATGGCTTTTCATTTAGATTAAATTTTTGTGACCTACAATTCTAACTTAAATGTGATTTGAATAGCTAATAATTTTCAGCATTTATTTAGTATATTATTAGTAGTGTAAGTTATATTTGACTAACTTTTCATCAGCTATAAATACATGTAGTTGAGATAGGAAAATCAATAATATAACAACATATATCTTGTGAGCTTCAATTTATAAGAGAAAAATCACCTACATTTCTATTATTCTCTATCTCATAGTTAGGCAAGAAAAAGAAGGTGTTTGTAGAGCAATACTGTCCCAGTTATATAAACTAGAGCGACAAAAAGTGCAATTAGGCTGTTGTATCTTGGGGGTAAGAAGTTGAAGATCCTGCTGCACTAGAGTTAATTCTTCCACAAAGGTCTGAATCACCTTAAAGAAAGTGAGATAGTAGTGTCTCAGCCCTCTGCATATATGCATTATTATATTATTATTAACTATAGTCTATTATAGTTTATTTCTTATAACTATTGTTGATTTTGCCGTTTAACATAGTATTTTTATTCTAACGGAACAACGTCTTAGCTCTAAAAGCATTGCTAGAAAGATTTTAAGGCGTCCTCACTGAATATTTCTTTACAAATAAAACTTTAAACAGTTTGCTTTGCTTTTTTGTACCTTCTATCGTTCCTCAATAAAAATGATTTCAATACTTTCATGCAACATAATTCCTTTTGGAAAAGAAATTTCTTTTATATTGTCTTTTAGTTTCTAGAAAACGCTCTTCATTCACGAAAAAAAAATTTACTTTTTTCTACTATATTTTCCAAAAATCTTTCTTTCATTCATTTTAATTGAGAAATTTCCATTGTCTATACTTTTTTTTTGGTTTTCAAAATGAATTTCTAGAACTTCTACCTAAAAGATTTGGTTCCAATTCAAAATTTTACTCATCAAGAAAATTAAGGAAATTTATTTCTATAAGAATTATGTTTCTAAACTAAAAGCTCGATATCAATATTATGTAAATAACCTCAACAATTATAAGAAATGCACTAATATAGGAACCATGAGAAATTTTTTTTTTTTTTGGCTTACCCCCTACACGAAGGAGGACACTACCCCTATATTTTATTAATTAATAAATAGAAAAAGGAGAAGAACATACATGAAAATTTTGAAAGCTAAAAATAAGGAGTACTACTCTCTTACAATAATATGCTATGAGGATGTTACTGAAAGTAATTCGAGTCAAAATTTTAAACTTTCAATGAAGCAAAACATTTTAATTGGTTTTTTTAGCTTCAATCTTCGATCAATAAAGGAGAAAAGGTTGGATTGGGTGATAAGGTGGGAGGAATTATAAGTAGAAGATTCTAGGTTGAAAACCTTCCATTTAAAAAAATCTTCACTCAATGAAAATGTGTTACTACTTCCATGCAACACATTTCTTTTTGTACTATCATCAATAGAAAACATTTTTTTCTCTATCTTCCAAAAAGCTTTAATTAGAAATTCTATTTGCCTATGTTTCTTTGTTTCAAAAATGGATTTCTAGAACTTATAGCTAAAAGATTTACTTCCAATTCAAAATTCTACGCATAAAGAAAATTAATGAAATTTATTTCAATGAGAAGAATTATTTTAAACTAAAAACACAATATCAATATTTCATTCGGAAGCTCAGCAATTATAAGGCACTAATATTTGAAAACAACACAATGTAATTATAATGTGCTATGGTGATATTATTGGCAAGAAAATCTAAAACACCCTCCAAATCATGCACTTTATAGAAATTAGTGATAATGCCACACTCACTGTGTGTGCATTTTAGGAGCAATTATTGTGCATATGAAAGAATTATTTAATAGGTTTTTTGATAAACGAATTAATTAATAGGATTTTAAGTAACTTAATAGTCACAATAATTCATGGTTGGTTATATAGTTTGGATAGTTAGAGTGAAAATTAGTTGTGGTTATGTTGGTTAGAAATACGGGCAACATATGGTTGGATGGTAAAAGTAACTTTAAGTAATTATAAGGTAAATTTGGAATTATAAATAATGATTGAAAATGTTTGCACCAAACCTATGGTTCTCCCATTATATATAGTATAAATATAGATTGATATAAATTTGCTCCAACTTACACACTTTTATAAAGCATAGATATAGATATGGATGGATATAAATTTATTAGCTTTTTCATGGACTCTAGAGTTTCCCATTGATGTGGTTATTTTAATGTATGAACACAATTTTAGGCCATCTTTTAGAGGAGCATGGGATGAGAAAATACTCTCATATTGTTCAGAAGCTGAAAGGAAGTAGAAGGAAGCAATATAGATAAATGAAGCAATCTCTAGACGCCTGCATGATACCAAGGTTAGATTCTTGATCTATTTCCCTTTAATTAATGTCGACTTGAAATGTAAGTATCTGAATATTAATTTTCTTTTATTTCCTAAATCGTTCTCTTAAATATCCACGGTCATAATTGATGCAGACTTTGATTTCATTTTGTCTTTTCACCACCAGAACGCAATAAGAAGCATCAGAATGCTGCCAAAAGAGGGCAATTGTCGAGGTGAAATTGTCATGCAAAATGGCCTGCACCTTGCCCGCTTGTGCAAAACTACGTAAAGAGCTTGAACACTAAGAAAGGCAGCAAAGAAAGCGTACAAAAATGCTTGAGTTCATTCATCTTGTAAGAAACACAAAAACTTACCCCTTTAAACATTTGTCTACGTTCAGCTTGAACATTATTTTATATATCTTTTTTCTTCTAAGTGCTTTCTGAATTAGACGCATGGAGTTGATAATCTCTCCTACAGAAATGATAATTAACTATTGAATTATCTATTTAGAGCCCTATATAGAACTATGTTTTAGTGCTTCAACTTTAACTTACTGTATAAAGGCCATATGCCAAAATTATATCCACAATGCAACAAATTGCAATGGATTTTGAGAATGACACTTTCAGGTATCAAACTAATTGCTTTTGGGGGGAGGGTTAGGTTGTGATAAAGTGGGAGGAATGGAAAAAATTAATTGCTTTCACTTTTTCTTTTTTAGTGCATAATCATCATTAAACATAGGAACAATTTTGTAGTCTTTTTGGGACCATTCCCTCAATGTATATCCCATAATGATCATGGTGATTTATATTTTAAATATTTAAAATTGTACACTTTAAGGTTTAAAATATTTATTTCACTATCCAATAGTAAATTCAATGTGAGTATGATACTCAAAAGGAGTGTAGAATTTCTATTTAAATAAGATTAAATAGGTACCTAAACACTTTAAACAAGTTTATAACCATGATTAAACAAGGACACAATTGTCACACATTATACGGAGTGGCAAATTTGCTTTTGCAATTAAATTTAAAACCAAATATTATACTACTAACATTCTAACCACATGCTATGCACAAGTTTATATATTCAAAGAAATAACAAAAATTTATATGATAAATAAATGGTAAAAAGTTCAAGAGAGTGTTAATAAAATATCAATTTATACTAAAATGTATTATTGTAAATAAAAGCAAATTGTGTTACTTTGCATATGCTACATCTTTTTTTTATTACTATTAAAAAACAAAAACTATAGGCTATATGTGAAGAACATAAAAATAATAAACAAAAAAATTATCATGAGAGAATAAGATAAATCTTTTTGTTTATTATTATGAATAATTCAAATCTATATATGTCCATATATAGTAGAGATCTAGTACTTGTGATATTAAAATATTGTTTATTATGGTAATATTATTAAGCAAATTAATAAGTAAAATAGAAATATGAAACTAATATAATTAAGTAAATTTAATATTATAAAATGATAATAAAATATAAATTCAATATTTCTGCGAAGTAAATTTAATATTGTTAAGTAAATTTACTGCTACCTAACCCTTCTAAATGACAACTCCTACCCTACTATCTTTCTTATTCCTTGTACCCTGCTTTCATCAACCATCCTGCAGTAGATCCATTCCTAGCTATCTTTTCCTATTCCAATAGCTTCCCAATATATATTACATTTTTCTTTAGATGCCATGTCTCCGCTTCTTCCCTTACCCTTCCGTCTTGTCATCATTCACGATTTATTTTGCTACTTGTCTATTGTCCTCCAAATGTCAAGTCATCCTCTCTCCTTCTACTTTTCCTCCATGTCATTGTTCACTGTTCATTTTACAACTTGCCTATCATTTTAAATATATTCAAAGCCAATTATGAAAAGATACACAAAAATTTTCAAAACACCCCAAAAATACCATATACAAGGATTTTAAAAGAACTTATCTATTGTAAAAGTTTTCTAAAAACATGCCCATCAAAATGGAGCAAAACTCTATGCAATATTTTTGAATTGTCATTTCTATACTAATTTTTCTAATACCAACGTCTTCAATTAGAATTTCAAGCTTTAAGCAGTTTAATATTATTAGGTAAATTTAGTCTCCTTTAATCCTTCCATACCCTGCACCCCACTGCCTGCCTACTACATTCTTCCTTGCTTCCACTCTTTGCCTTGCAACAACTCCATTCCTCGCTATTTTTTTTTTTTCTACATCCATCGAATTGCAAACCATTCTTCCTCTGGGTGCTACATCTATAGAGCCAAAGTTTGTGCATTATTATCTTCAAATTATCCTCTCTCTAATGTTCTTAGTATCAATTAAATAAGAACTTTAACTAGTTACAAAATTTTCTTTTCCATTTTTGTTGTCTTAACTATAACATAATTTTAGTTTTAATTTCTTAACACAAGAATAGATAAAAATATTATGTTTCTTTTCTATACTTGAACACAATGTGACTATTCTAATAGTATGATTAAGGCCTCATTATATATAATTCAGGTCCAATTTAGATCTAGGTCTGGTGTAGATTTAGACCCCTTTCTTTTTTTTTTTTTTGTCGTGATAACTCTAAAATTTAAGCATCTGATAAGTATATTTCATTTTTTATTATGGGTATGATTGGTAATTTTTAGTTAGAAAAACAATACAAAAAGGTTGAAAATTTTGTTCTTTTCTTTTTATACTTGCTAGTCAATTTTACTAATTTGTTAAATTGTTCAACTTGTATGATTTGGAATATTGTCATATCTATGAAGAATAAGAAATTGGATTATTAATTTATGTTGGTCAAAGATTTTTTAAGTCAATTTTTTATATTATTGTGGATATAATTATTTCTAGTTTCAAATGTGTATAATTAATTTTGGTATGTTTATTTAATTGCTTTATTAGAGGGTTGAATATTGTAGGGAAATGTTTGAAACGCCCGGTTTGATGACTCAATTTAGTACTTAAATTTAATGGATTCAGATCTTAACCTGTTCAAACGCGTTTAATAATCAAAAATAGAACATCAGAATTAATTAAGTGGCATTGAATTTTTTAGCAAAATTTGCTCCCAAAAATAAGTGATAAGCTATTCACTTATCACTTAATATGATATACATTCAAATGTATTACATTTAGTACTTAACAATCGAATCATTTAATGGATTTAGATTTCAGATTTCAAATTTCACTTTTCAGACTTCAATGTCATCAAACGCATCCTAAGTAAAATAGGAAACAAAATAAAACTACGTAAGACGTGATAATATACCTATTCCAAACATTATGTTTGGCATGATTAATCAATTGCATGTCTTAATAGATTGAATATCGTACGCCATGTTTGGAGTTACATTAAAATTAGGGAACTAAGAGTAACAATGCAATGCATGGCATTATGGTCAATCCAAACATAAGACATGACTCAATTTTTGAAAAGAAAATAAATCAAAATTCTAGGAAAACAAATGGGACTTTGAAAGCTCAATTGATGGCTTGGGATGAAAAGTTGTACACACACACACATATATGATGTAACTACAATTAAACAAGGAAACAAAATGATGTAACCTAATTTGTAGGAGTAATCTCATTTTGCATCTCTTAACTTGGACTTGATTTATATTTTATTTAGTATACTTCAGTTTTAGATACATTGCACCCTGAACTTTCAAATTCATCCCATTTGAGTCCACTCTATTTGATTTATATTTTATTTAGATACATTACCTAACTTTTCTTAATCTGTGTGAAAAAAAACTAAGCATAACAAAGTGAGACGGAGGGAGTAGTTATTTTTGATCAAAAGTATTAAAAGGTTAGGCTAGTGGATAGGCATTTTTATGTCCATCTAGGTGCAGAGTAGGCCCGTGTCTGGGGTTCTATGTTTCACAAATTTTGATTTCTTTAAGTATATAAAAAATAGAATAATACAATAAAATTATTAATAAGTATAAAACAAGTGATAAAAACTAAGAAAAATTATAAAAATATTATTGTTGTTTAATGAAAAAAATCATAGCACCACAAACACATTCTCATTAAAAAAATTAGTTCAATATAAAATACCAAACCAAAATCGTATTCAATCAAAAAATAACTAACCTGAACCTTGTTTAGAATGAAGTTTTTTATAAAGAAATTTTTATGCGTTCTGTAACCATAATTCTCAAATTTGTTTTTACCTTATACATATTTAGAATGAAGTTTTTTATAAAGAAATTTTTATGCGTTTCGTAACCATAATTCTCAAATTTGTTTTTACCTTATACATATCAAATCCGTTATACTATATTTTCCTACGAAAAATCTAAAAGTTAGCATTCAAAAAAAAAAAAAAAGTACTTTCCACGAAAGATTTCTGGTGTGCTCTTAATTAAATTGCAGCAAGTCCATGTCATCCTGCCCAAGAATTAAGTGGGCCTGAGTTTCCAATGTTGGTGAACCATCGAGAGCACCCTAGATCATGAAGGAAGATCGTAGAAGTTGATAGAGAAAATTAGCAATCTTCCCGAAAGCAAAAGAAGATTAATCCATCAGGCAATCAATTCACGAAAATCCTCGAAAACTCTAGGCTCTGCGTCTCCTCCCTTATAAATACGAACCCCTTCGCCCCCCTGCTCATCATTATCGACAAGAATTGATCGAAACGCTCACTAGAATCAGCACTGTTCTTCAATTCATAAGCTCTCAAATAGTTAATCAGCTCTCCTAAAATGTCGCTCGTTCCAAGCATCTTCGGTGGCCGTCGAAGCAACATTTTCGACCCATTTTCTCTGGATGTTTGGGATCCCTTTGAAGGCTTTCCTTCCTCAACCGTTCTGTCCAACGTTCCAGATACAGCAAGGGAGACATCTGCATTTGCAAGCGCCCGCATCGACTGGAAAGAGACCCCGGAAGCCCATGTCTTCAAAGCCGATCTTCCGGGGCTGAAGAAGGAGGAAGTGAAGGTGGAAGTTGAGGAAGGCCGGGTGTTGCAGATCAGCGGCGAGAGGAGCCGGGAGCGAGAGGAGAAGAACGACAAGTGGCATAGGATGGAGAGGAGCAGCGGCAGGTTCCTGCGAAGGTTCAGGCTGCCGGAGAACGCCAAGGTGGATCAGGTGAAGGCTAGCATGGAGAGTGGTGTGCTCACTGTGACTGTGCCTAAAGAGGAAGTGAAGAAGCCTGACGTTAAGGCCATTGAGATCTCCAGCTAAATGTGTTGGGTTGCTAAGCCTTGTGGAAATTAACTGTGAAACAAGAATAAGAGTGTGAGGTGTAGTGTGCAAACTGGTTCAGATGCCTCCATATGTATGAATGTGTGTGCTGTGTGGATGATGATGAATTTTCTGTAGAGAGTGAGTAGCCTTTGTATTTCTTGAAATAAAAGGTACCTGTTTCCGGCCAGAGTCATCTAGTTGGCATAATTCTCTTCGTCTGCTACTGAGGATGTCAATCCAGTTGCCATTATCGTAATAATTTTCGTACATCTTCGGACTTGTACATAAAGCGTAATATAATTACCTTAATCACCGAACATAAAATTCTTTCCTACGAAGGTTGTTCGGAGTCTTCGGACTGTTCAGAGTTGGTAAGGTTACTATTTTGACCGTGTAAAACATTATTAAAGTCAGAGAGTGGAGGCTAGAAAGTAGAAACCTTGTTAAATTTTTGAATGATTTTTGGGATGTTAATCATCAGTTGAGAGGTTCGATAGGCAAAGTACGTCGTGAATTCAATATATTAAGGGGAAAATCAGTTGATCAAGAAAAAGACCCCGTTGACAAGTGAATATAGCAGAAGTACAAACCATATCAAAATTAAGAAAGACCGAATAAGTTCGGTAAATATGCTTCAAACCTCAGATAAGAGTCCTGTATCACCCCTAGAGTGTGCTCTAAATTCAAGAACCGTCTAATGCAAATTCAGGGTCGCTCGTTGTTTTGAAAAGCCTTTATTTTTCTTCTGCAGATTGTGGTCCATAACCCTTTCAAACATAGCTAAACTAAGGAGGACAAATACAAAGATAGCAAAACTAAGGTAAACCCGTGCAAACATAGGATTCGGTACTTTGACATTTCTTTTTTTTTTTGTTTCTGATATGATAAATGGGTTTCTTCCATTTGGAATGCATAGGCAAAAGCATATCATAATTCATGTGCATGAACTTTCCTCCTGTAAAAGCCAAAATGCAAAAGCAAATTACACAGCTCCAAAGAAGCTGTAGAAGCCATGAGTTACTATTTCACTAAATGAGGTTGGCAAAAAACCTCAGACACACACGTACGCACACAACCATTGAGATGCTGTGAAGCAGAGTCCCCGTGTCAAATATATATCAACTTCAAAGATCAAAGGTAAGCGTTTCAGTAATAGAGTCTCAGTATAAGTAGAAAGTTCAAATATCGAAATATCAATACCTGAATACATACCAGTCAAAGCACCTGATTATAAAAGGCAAAAAAATAAACAGTGGAGAGAAGCACCTGATTGTAGGTAGAGAAGCACCTGCATAATAAGATTCGGAAAGAGCCGATGATCAATACCATTATAGGCCAGTGGAGAGGCCGGATGCTGTAACCAAGCAGATTGAAGCCACCGCACCATAACAGCGTCTCCCAGATCACCGCCAGCAGGGCCCCCATTTTCAGGTGATCATACGAAGCAGTGGCAGCAGCATTGCTTAGCTGCAGTTGGCCACCCATGTGGGATGACAAATTTTAACTAAATATATTGATACAATTCGAAAATAGAAAACAAAATGAGTTGAAAACATTAGTTGGGTAATGATATGCTACTGAAACACATAATCTGATGGACAAAACGAGAAATCAACCAAGACCAAATTATAGAAGATAACAATTGAGAGATTTTTTTTTTTTTTTTTGTTTCTTTTTTGGCTTAAATCTTCAATCTGATCAGGTAGATGAAAAGGCACTGGCATGGCTGGAAAGACAGCGGCTATAGAAAAGCCATCTGGGTTACCCAGCCAAATTCGACTGGCATCCATCCCCAATGAAATATATCATCATAGAATGAAATATACCATCATAGCCAGTATTTCAAGGGTAGTGGGCACATGTGGTAGGAAAAGCCATGAAATTAGCAAGTATAAGACAAGGCAGCGAGAAAGGGACCGGAAAGTACTGAGGGTGAATTGAAGGAGGTAAGCAGAGCATTAGACAGAGTATCAAATTCATCTGTACACAAGAAGTCTCAAAATCCATAATATTATATAAGTATTTGGAGTGAAAAATAGAATGCAACAATATACTGATAAAAAGAGAAGCTAAAGGCAAAAAACATTGCTTGATATAATGGGAAGTGAAAAAATAGCTAAATATGATGCCAGCAAGATAAAATGTAAGGCATCTTATGAAGTCTTTATCCTACCCAAAAGGCAACATTTACAAGTACACCATTTCAAGATAAATCAACCAACTAAATTCAACATTTTTGCAAATGGACAAGCTAAAATGCTATTATGACCTTCAATACAATTGTTACCTGATCAAAATGTTCACTTGCTTGGTCTGATTGTCACACATCTTCATCACTGCATCTGTATGTCAGCACGCATGTCAACTATCAAAACTAATGTATAGTTATCTTCAATCTTCTTCTTGGCAGATGTGTAATCAAAAGATATTAGAGAATCAGATTATGGTCCAACTTATTCCTTTGAGGAGCGGTGATGCACGGATACTCTGGGTTCCTGTCCATTTTCAATGTCTGAGGATCATGAAAGGTAAATTAGGTGCAAATATTTTTGGCTTTGTCCTTGACAATTGTCACATATTTGGCAACCTTAGCCACCTTTAATGCCTGAGTGCTTGACTTAGCCTTTTTAGGGGTGAGCTCCTAAGATAGTCCAAAAGGTCACCAATAATCACTGCAAAAGCATTGGTTGTCCTTGAAATGACGAAACCGGCTGTTGTCTCTCAGAATTATTTCCCTGCTAAGTATCCTAGAGAAGAATTTCATGGCACTGTGGCAATCAACACAGACCCTTAGGTTCTTTGTTATCCTCATCAGGACACCAGGTGGGAGAGCAATAAGGCCAAATGCAAGTGCAATCATTTCACTGTGAGACCAACCTTCTGATTCTCTCTCTTCCTCATCTAAATCATAAAACACAACCTCCGTATCAGGAACACAACCAGCAGCTTTCATAACTTTCTTTAATTTATCTAACATTGCCTGAATCTCAAATTTTCTCTCTTGAGATGTATCCTTTGCTTGGAATAGATGGAGAGAATTATTACTGGACATCCAGCTATATCCAACACACTTCTTGATCCCCACATCCTTCATCTCTGTCCTTACACGGTTGGCCTCTTCCATCCTGCATTTATTGTCAACGACATTGAGGTTTAAATGAGACTGACAAATAAATGAAAAACCACTACACTAGCAACAAATAAGTATAAATATAATTTTCATATCTCAAAAAGTTTAAGTTATTTGCTGATGACTCCAGAACAGGAATACTAATGCCACGCAAGTAGTGAAAGGGCATCAATGATAAATCTAAAGCACAGATGTAATAGAACAATTGTTCTGTCATGGAAACAAACACAGAAGTCCATATAAGACTTTATTTTTTCACTTTCTAAGAAGTGACTCTTCAATTAACTATCTGCCTACATCCAAGTTTGGACCCAAAAAGAGACCATTGAAACTCTGCCACTGTTAGGCAACATTTCTCTGAGCAACTTCAGGGCTTTCCTAAACATATATTAATCTTAGATTAAATAACGAATCTCACCTACCTGCCAGCAGCTGCAAACATATTCGAAAGTATGATGTGATTGCCAGAGTCCACAGGATCACGTTCAAATAAATTTTCAGCTGCAATTTTCCCCAGTTATAGAATTCTATATACTTTGCAAGCCCCCAAAACAGCTCCCCAGACTGAAATTGTCGGACGAACCTCTTTATATATGCATATGCACGCTCAACAAAACCAGCACGTCCCAACATGTCCACAACACAACCATAGTGCTCAGCCCCTGGTTCAATGCCGTATTTCCCTCTCACTGACTCAAAGATATCCATCCCTTTATTCACCATTCCACCCCTACTACAGGCTGTCAACACACACACAAAAATGTCCCGTAGTTAGGCATGACCACATAACTTCCACTTGTCATCTCCACAAAGAGTTCCAATGCCATATCAGCGCGCCCTCAATAAGCATATACACCAATCAACGCATTCCAGGTAATCAGATTCCTCTCTGGCATCTCATAAAATGCTTGCTCACGATCATCTATATTCCCACACATCCCATACATGTTTACTAAAGCACTCCCAACCAAAACATTCCTTTCAATGCATGCCTTCACAGTAATCCCATGTACAGCCCAACCAAACTCAAGGTCTGCCAGCCCAGCACAAGCGCTAAGCACACTCGATAACAAGAAATCTGTTGGTTTAAAATCCCCTCTCCTTGCATCCACAAACGTTTCAAAAGCCTTCTCCCCCATATCATTCTGCTCATAAACAGCCACCATGCTACACCAAGACGCAACATTCCCATCCATCATCCCATCAAGAACCATCTCAGAAAACTTCTTCCCCTTACATTTCCCATAAAAATATATCCAACGGCTTAACACCACCACAACCCCGTCATAACCATGTGGAATAACATAACCATGTGACTGTTGTCCTAGCTTTAAATTCAAACAGTCTGCACAAGCATTTAACACAGAACAAAAAGTTCTGTCAAACCCTCCTCTCCCACATACAATAGATCAATAAATTTAATAATAGCATATTTAGGCTTGCCATTAGGTACCGCAGGGCAAATACACGCGTTCCACATTGCCTATTTCCGCAAGGGATTTTATCAAACATTTTACATGCATTATCATTTAAGCCAGTTTTACAGTACACGTTAAAAGCGCTGCACATGACAACTGGAGAGGGCGGATCTGCACTGACCTCGGAGCCGAGGCCTTGAGGGGTCGGATCTTGCAGACTTGTGAGAACTTCCTGGACCCCCACCCGACCCGCCGAGAATGTGGTCGGCATGTGTATCCTTAGGCATCAAAGCCACGAGGGCCTAGGCCATCCCATCGCAAATGTCCAGTCCTGGATGTCTTGTCGGATGTCCCATCGCCCTCACTCTTCATCTGGACCCTTAGAGGGTCTCCATCTACCCACGTGTCACCATCCCCGGGATTCCGTACCACTCTCCTCTTACTATAAATACCCCCTGCGCTGGTAAGAAAAGGTAACCCAATAACCTCCAAACTTCCTAACAATTTTCACTTTTGGAAAGCTCCTAACTTATCTGGAGCCGAGCCCCCTCCCTCTCCTCTCCTCTTTTCTCACTTGCAGGATCGCATCCAGGTCGACCTCGACACGGAAGCCTCGGGAAGACCGATCCAGCCCCTCACTTATGCCTCGTGGGAAGCTCAACATCAAGCTCCCAGCAGTTATCATGACTAGGTCGAGGTCTCACAAGACTGGTCAACACATGGACCGCGATGAGCCCTCAAAGCGTAGGAGGCCCCAGCCAATCCATTCCCCGAGGAACCCTCACGCCCAGATGCCGAGGCAGTCACTAAGATCGTCGAGTTCGTCTCGGCGAACCCCGATGTGTTCGAAGCGATTGCCCGGCAGATGAGGGGGAAGGATCACGCTGAGCCCTCCCAAGATCGCTCGCGAAGACATTCATTCGGGGACGAATCCGAACGGGTCTGCCCGAAGAAGAGATACGAGCTGCTACGGTCCCGCGACCACTCTATCTCTTCGGTATCGGGTGCCCCGAGCGGAAATCCTTTTCTCCGACGGAGAACCTGTGAGATCTCGGGATCCAGATATCGGAGTACCTCCGTCTCACTCAATCAACGATGAGCGCTTCCTCAACTTTAAGCTGCCCTCTGTTCCTTACTATGACGGCAAGGGAGACCCTGAAGACCACGTGCATGCTTTTCTCTCGGCATTTCATCTATACGGGGTCTCGGAATCCATTATGTGCTGAGCATTCCCGCATTTCTTATAAGGGAACGCCCAAAAATGGTTCTGGAAACTAGGGCCTAATAGTGTTTCTTCTCTGGAACAACTGGTAGATCTCTTCGTGCATCGGTTCGTATCCTCTCGGCCGATCACCAAGACTTCGACTTACCTTATGAATGTCCAGCAGAAGCCAGAGGAGACGTTACGGTCGTACATGACCCGTTTCTCGGAAGAATCTGTCCAAATCCCTACCCAGAGGAGCAGGTCACTCTGGCAACCTTATTCACGGACTTCAGCCAGGGGATTTCAATAAGGATCTGCACAGGGATTACCCTTCAACGCTGAATGAGCTATGGCGCAGGACCGATAGATACATACAGGGCGAAGACTCTAACCGCCTCAAGAGAGAGGGCCAGGCAGCCCCCTCTTCGGGAGATAGACGCCGAGTAAATCCAAACTCACGCAATTTTCCTACTCCCACTGGCCAGAAGGGGGACCGGGCCAGTGTATTTGACCGTACAAGTAAAGGCTGACCAACACCTCCCGGGCAGAATTTTACGCCTCTCACTGCTGCGCGTGCGCAGATCCTGGCCATCATGGAACAGCAAAATATTGCCCGACCACCCCTACCTATGGTCGGTAAGCGCGAAAAGAGGAACCCCAACCTCTTCTGTGCTTACCATAAGGACATCGGCCATGATACCGAGAATTGCCACGAGTTGAAGAAAGAAATCGAGGAATTGATAAAAAGGGGTTTCTTTCGTCGCTTCGTTAAAGACACAAGACAGGTCGGGCGGAAGATCGCCGGATGACGGGGACCGCCAGACGAGGGTCACCCGCGCTCCGCCTCCTTAGATCACCCGGGTCGGGAGCCCCCTTGGGGTCATCAATACCATTGCAGGAGGACCCACCGCTCGAGATAGCCAACGGTATCGGAAGCGGAGCTACCGCCAAGCAGCTACAGGGGACTTGGGTACTGAGGCTCGCCTCACTGAAACCATCTCGTACGGGCCCTCGGATCCTGTCCCCTCGGCTTCTAATACTCATGAAGCCATCGTCGTTCAGGTAGTCACAAACAACTACCTCATCAAAATGGTTTACATTGACCAGGGCAGTTCAACGGATATCCTTTACTGCCGGACGTTCGAGCAGTTCGGTCTCACGGACGACAAGCTCGTCCCTGTCCGGACGCCGTTAGTGGGGTTCGGGGGACAAGTCACTTATCCGGAGGGTATGATAACCCTCCCCGTTACTATCGGTGTGTCGCCCCGAACCCGTACCATTCCTGTCAACTTTGCCGTGGTAAAGGCGTCACCCACTTACAACATGATACTCAGTCGCCCCATCTTGAACGCCCTCCGCGCCATTATTTCTCCGTATCACCTCAGCTTCAAATTTCAGACCCCGCATGGAGTGGCTGAGGTCCTGGGCGATGTTGATGCTGCCAGGAGTTGCTACCTTGTGTGGCGGGACCAGGCGCTTTCTCCGCCTTGTCCATTGAGCCGTTTGATCCCGACACACTACGAGAGCAGCCGCGCTTGGAGACTGGAGACGATGTTACCTATGACCCGCTTTCCCGAAAAGACCGTAGTGGTCGGTCAACTGAACCCTGTGTTTTGCTCGACTAGTGTACTTGTTGCGCAAATATTGGGATCTTTTCGCTTGGTCCACCGATGATATGCCCGGTATCCCTACCGATCTCGTCTTCCGCAAACTCAATGCGGACCCCACAATTCGTCCAATCCAACAAAAGAAATGTCACTTCGGCCTTGACCGTGCCGAGGCCATCAAGGCCGAGGTCGAGGGGCTCTTATCGGCTCGCATAATTAAAGAGATCTTCTATCCGACCTGGTTGGCAAACCCCGTCATGGTCAAGAAAGACACGGGGGCATGGAGGATGTGTGTGGACTTCACCGACCTCAACAAAGCTTGCCTCAAGGATTGTTATCCTTTGCCGAGGATAGATGCTCTAGTGGATTCTATAGTAGGCCATGAGGTCTTTTGCTTCCTTGACGCATTCAAGGGCTACCACCAGATCGGTATGGACGAGGAAGATCAACAGAAAACTGCCTTCATCACCGACAAAGGAGTATTCTGCTATGTCACTATGCCTTTCGGATTGAAGAACGCGGGTGCGACTTACCAAAGGCTCGTGAATACGTTCTTCAAGCATCAGATCGGTAAGAATATGGAGGCTTATGTAGACGACCTCCTTGTCAAGAGCAAGAAGCAAGACCACTTAGTTAAGGACCTATCCGAGGTCTTCAGAGTTCATCGGACCAGTCGGATGAGGTTGAACCCCAAGAAGTGCACTTTCGGGGTCTCCTCGGGAAAGTTCTTGGGTTTCATGATGTCAGAAAATGAAATTCACGCTAACCCAGATAAGGTCCAAGCCATCCGAAATATGACTCCCCCGAAGACACTTCGGGATGTACAGAGGTTGACAGGGCGCCTGGCAGCCCTCCATCGTTTCTTATCCAGGTCGGCGGACTGAGATGTACCTTTCTTCAAAACCTTGAAGATGGCCGATCAGTTCTCCTGGACCGAGAAATGCCAGAAGGCATTTGAGGACCTAAAAGAACACCTACTTACCCTTCCGACTTTGGTTTCTCCTACCCACGGAGAGACTTTATTCCTGTATCTATCGGCTACCACGGAAGCGGCGAGTGCGGTTTTGGTCAAAGATGAGTCGGGGACTTAGAGACCAGTGTACTATGTGAGCCGAGCTCTCCAAGGTCCAGAACAGAGGTACACCCGCATGGAGAGGTTGGTCCTAAGCTTAGTGCACGCAGCTCGGAGGCTGAAAGCCTATTTCCAATCACATCCCATCTGCGTCCTGACCGATCAACCCCTCCGTCAGGTCATAAACCGACCAGAAGTCTCGGGAAGACTGACCAAATGGGCGGTAGAACTTGGGGAGTTTGACATAGAATATCGCCCTCGGACAGCCATCAAAGGCCAAGTTTTGGCTGACTTTATCGCAGAGCAAACCCCCGGGGAGGACCATGTTCCAGAAGTGAGCACTTCGGCCCAGTGGGATCTCTATGTGGACGGGTCCTCTAACGAAGAGGGAAGCGGGGCCGGCCTCTTACTCATCAGCCCCGAGGGCTTTGAATGCAGCTACGCCCTCAGATTTAATTTCCCCGCATCCAACAATGAAGCTGCATACGAGGCCCTAATCACTGGCTTGTCTCTTGCCAAAAAACTCAGGGTGGTAAGGTTGAAAGTGTACAGTGATTCCCAACTCGTGGTAAAGCAGGTACTCGGGGAATACGAGGCCAAGGAGAATAGCATGAAGAAGTCTCTGGCTCGGGTTGGGCTTCTTATGAGGGGTTTCGATAGCTTTGAGATCCAACGGATCCCTAGATCCAAGAACAAGCGGGCCGACGCCCTCTCTAAGCTAGTTTCTACCTCCTATACCCCTACTTCGGGGACTGTGACAGTGGAGATCCTTCATCGCCCGAGTTTGGATGAGGCCGAGGTCCTCCCTATATCCGAGTACCCAAACTGGATGAGCCCGTATACGGCCTATCTTTCCACGGGAGAGCTACCTACCGACAAGGCATCGGTTCGGCGGATTCAACTACGGGCGACTCGTTATGCCCTCTTCCAGGACAACCTTTACCGACGGTCCTACCTGGGTCCGTGGCTGAGGTGCATAACCCCAGAAGAGGGCCAATCAGTCCTTCGGGAGATCCACGAGGGTCTTTGTGGATCTCATGTGGGCCCCCGAACTATGTCCCGGAAGGCCCTCCACCTCGGCTACTACTGGCCATCCATGCAGGAGGACTCCCAGGCCCTAGTACAGAGTTGTGCCACTTGCCAAGTCCATGGGCCTGATAGGCATCTCCCTACGGGGAACCTTGTCCCGATTAATTCCCCCTGGCCTTTCGAGCAATGGGGAACCGATCTCCTTGGTCCCTTCCCCCGAGCCTCTGGAGGTCTCCAATGGCTTGTTGTGGCCATTGATTACTTTTCTAAGTGGGTCGAAGCCGAGCCTTTGACCAGAATCACGGGCCGAGCGGTCCAGAAGTTCTTCTGGAAGCAAATCGTGTGTCGATTCGGGATTCCCCGAGTTATCATTTCGGATAATGGCAAGCAATTTGCTGAAAACCCCTTCAAAGCATGGTGCCAGGACCTCGGGATCGCACAACATTTTACCTCAGTTGAACATCCACAGGCCAACGGGCAAGCTGAAAATCTGAATCGGACTCTATTACACGGTTTGAAAACTCGCCTCGACCGACTTCATATCTCCTGGGCCGACGAACTACCGAGCGTGCTTTGGTCCTACCGAACTACTTCCCGCGCGGCAACTCAGGAGACCCCTTTCTCTCTCACATATGGAGTGGAAGCCGTGATCCCCGCCGAGGTCCTCATTCCTAGTCCCCGGGTGCAATCATTCTCGGATCCCGGCAACCAGCAGGCCCGGAGAGCCGACCTGGACTTCCTCGAGGAACGACGGGACATTACAGCTATTCGTTCTGCGAATTATAAAAATTCCCTTACCCGCTATTATAACAAGCGAGTTTGAGAAATCACTTTCCAACCGGGGGATCTTGTTTTGCGGAAGAATTCCGTTAGCTGGATTCAAGGACAAGGAAAGCTAGATGCTAAATGGGAAGGGCCGTACCGAATAACAGAAGCACACCCACACGGGTACTGTACCCTGTCTTACTGGGACGGATCTCGGCTACCCCACACTTGGCATTTTCGAACCTTAAAAGGTTCTATGTATAAACACTATGTATTTTAGTTAATAAGCCATTCGGCTCGGGTAGTTTATACTCTGTTCTTATGATTCCTTCCCTTTATTCTTCTTTACTTACTCGGGCAGTTTATACTTGAGTTTTCACTTTTCAAAACTGTACGTATTGCAAATAAAAGCTCGGGGGCATAGGACCCCCCAATATTCTCGGAAGTGATGAAAGCAAACAGAAACTATTACAGAGGAAGGCAAGCAGGAATTTGGAAAAGAAGAACTTGCTAGAAGATATTATAAAAAAGACAGACATTACACGAAAATCCCGAGAATGACTTGTCTTTTAAAAAAAAAAAACAACAACAACAACAATCAAAATCAATACAAAAATAATACAAGTCTTGAAGGCCGAGGAATAGCCTAATCCTCTATGGTCTGTATCCCGACCTCAGCCCCCTGTGCTCCCTCTGGAATGGCCTCCTGTTCGGACGTTGCCGTAGCCTCGGCGCCATCTGCTCGGGCCTCAAAAGCCTCTCCTGCAGCCTCGCGCTCCTCGGCCTCCATGGCCTCATTCTCGGCCCGCCTCTTGGCATAGAAGGCTTCGATCAAGGAGACGAGGTTCTCGCCGGCTTTAAACACCTGGAGGCAAACCTCGTTCAGCTCTTCGATGTCCGAGTCATAGGCCTCGTCATCCCTCCAGTTCAGCTCCCCGCTTCAAGCTCGGTGGAGGCCTTAGCCTCAGGTGTACCCGAGCTCAGGCTTCGGGCGACAACTCTATAATGTTGTCGGAGAACTCCTTCGACTCGCGGTACTCGCCGAGCGTGGTCATCCGAGCGAAGGCTACTTCATTCTGCAGTTGGACTTCGGCCTCCGCAGCCCTCTTCTCGGCCTCCCGAAGACCAGTCTCCAGGGACTCGATCTTCATGGCCAGGTCCTTGGCGTTCTGCTCGGCCACCTCCGCCCTGTCCTCAGCCTGCTTCTTCTCCCTCATCAACCCTTGGCCTTCTCGGTAATAGGCCGTGTATCGGTCGATGAGGTCTGCGACAAAGGCGTCGGCCTGTATCAAAAAAGAAAGAGTTAAAGCAAAGGAAGAGAAAATAACCAAGGCTGGAAACCGAGAGGGTAACTACTTACCGCGCCCTTGCTAGCCAGATAGTTCTCAATCAACCTCTCGGGGGGAAACCCCCGGTAAAACTCCCGGTCCCGGGGCAGCACAGCCCCTAGGGTCAGCTCCCGAGCCGTGTTTGGATCCATTACCCGGTTTCCCTGATTCCCACCTGCAGGGCGGTGATTAGAGATGGAGTGATGGCGCCAAAGTGGATACAAGCATTATATCCCTCCCATAATGGAGGGCTTGAGGCACCATCAGCCCCTTATCTCGTCCAGGAGGGGGGGCTCCGACCCCAGTATGTGGAGGTCGGGCCACGAGGAATGACCTCCAGGAGGCGAGGGCATTGCAATGGTGACCCCAATGCTCGTGGGTCGCCATCGCCACATGTCCCCGACGCATTGGAGGTCCCTTCTCCGGCTCTCTTCTTCTTCTTTACTCCTCCTCCCCTGGACGTCACGAGGTCGGACATAGAACTCACTGCATGTATAAGATCAGTATTAGTTAGTGAACGAGAAGTGGGGTATGGATAAACAAGAAAGGAAATTACAATGTTTCTGTAGCCGACGACTGTAAAAAGGATTTTCTTTTTCTTCTTCGGTCAAGACAGCCTGACTAAGGCCGGCATCGACTAAAGGACCCTCGGGGATATTGTAGCTGTACATGACGAACCCTGAGTCGTCTACAGTGCCGAACTCCTCCTCTAGATAGCACCGTGGGTTCGGTGTGTCTCGGCGGGCCGTCCTCCACCAAAACCCCGGGGAAGTAGGAATCCGGGACAAAGAAGAAGGTGCTCTTCCAGGTCATGGATGACGCCGAGTCCACCACCGGTTCTGGATGCGTACATCTCGTCAGCATAATACCACGGGGCTCGGTAGCTCTCTTCAGAACATAGAACTTTCTAAAGAGAGTTACCGAAGGCTCCACATCCAAGTGTCGGCAGAGGATTTGGAAGCCTACCAGGATTCTGATGGAGTTCGGCACCAGTTGGGTGATCCGAAGCCCCCAGAAGACTAATATCCCCTTCATGAAGTCGGTTAGGGGAAATCCCGCTTGACTGGTCAAAGTACAGCCGCATTGACCTCGGGAGGTCGGCATGCCCGCTGCTTGTCCCAGGCCTCCCGTGAATGCCAGGGGCAGTGGAACTGGTCGTGTCATTCCGGCATCGGATATCATCGACCGGAACTCGGGGACGGAGCCGAAGTCGTATTCGTCCAAGTTGGCGGGCTCGGCTGGTCCGGGTTCTTGATCAGCCGGCTCCACTGCACCCAAGGTCCCGGCCTCCTCTTGGGCTCCCTCGGGTTCACACAGGACGTAGTCATCGCCGGGAGATCCCTCGGACTCTTCCGAGATGGCCACCTCCTCAGGTGCCTCGAGCTCTTCGGTTGGCCCCTCTGTAGGCTCGTCGATGACGATTATCTCATCATCAGCCCCCGGCGTCTTCCCCTTCCTGACGCCCCACTTTCTCGTTCCTTCTTGAACTTCTAGGCCGAGCTGGAGTTTCCGTCCTCACGAGAGAGGCTGCTCACAACTGCCTCGATATGCTCAGGGTTCTCAGAGGGCTCGTCGTGTACCTCGGAGATTCTCGCCATATCCGTTTAAGAAAAGAAGAAACTTACTTCTTACGATGGCTGTAGGAGAATTACTCGGCAAGTCACAGTCGTCTGCAAGAGATTGCTCGGGTAAACAGAAGCTCAGGACAAAGCACACTCAAGTGATGGCAAAGGAACAAATGAAGGGGGGGTTCCCTATTTATAGCCAGCCATGAAGGCAGGAAATCTCCAAAGGACTTGCCGCTTCGAATTTCGAGGCGGGAGTTAATTCCCGCCCCTTCACCTGGCCGCCACGTCACCGCAGTCTCTTCGGTTGCGATCCGTCCGCTTCAATTTCTGCAAGCCGGGTAATCATTGCTACCTAGACCTTAAGCCCCTCTTTCGGGATTAAAAGCTTCTGAAAAAACTTCGCTGTTCTTCAGACTTGGGGCAAGTGGAGAGGCGGATCTGCACCACCTCCTGAGCCAGGGGTGGATCTTGCACTTTGTGAGAACTTCTGGACCCCCGACCCGCCAAGAATGTGGTAGTGGTATCCATAGGTATCAAAGCTAACGAGGGCCTAGGCCATCCCATCGCAAATGATGTCTTTGATGTCCCATCGCCCTCACTCTTCATTCTCTGGGAGGTCTCCATCTACCCACTGTCACCATCCCCGGATTCCACTCACCTCCTCTTACTATAAATACCTCTGGCTAAGAAAAGGTAACCCAATAACCTCCAAACTTCCTAACAATTTCCACTTTTGGAAAGCTCCTGACTTAAGCATCGGAGTGTACCCCGGGAGTCGAGCCCCCGACTCTCCTCTCCTCTCCTCTTTTCTCACTTGGGACTTACCTGTCGGTTGACAGGTCCCGACTAAGCTGGGAAGACCGACCGATCCAGTCCTCACAACAACAACGTCAGAGATTATCAGTTCCGCTAAAGCGTGGGAATTGTCGCCGAGGGAAGAGAGTTGAGGGCGATGAGGATTTGAAGAGGCGGAAAAGTGGCGTGAGTAGAGGGATACCCGTCAACACGCCCATTGTAGTAGAGAATTGTGAAAAATGGCCATTTGGATAGAGGAGATCAATGTCCACGTGACAAGGAAGCCAGGGTGAGTGAAAAGACAAGTTGGGCTGAGTGGAGCCGGTGGAGTTCGGAGTACATATTGATGAGGTGGTTGTCGCGCCCCATTTTTAGGTTAATATGGTGTGGAAGAAGATGGAAAGATTTCCGATTTTTATTTGTTTTTGAAAATAAAAGGGAAAGGGGTCATGGGACTACAAAATGCGACGGTTTGGACCCTAAAACAAAAAGTCTAGAAAAGGGTTTTTAGAAAAAATTTGGAGTCGCCACTTGGTATGGAGTTTAGGTGTACCAAGTCACCCAAAAAGTTTTAGCTAATGAAAATAAATAAAGAAAACCCTTTTTAGACGACTCCAGGTCTTTGAAAACTAGAGAAAAAGGTTCGGGGGTCACGGTTGAAAGAAGGGAAGGCAAAGATTCGATGTAACTCGTTTCTAAGGCACCCTTCTAACCTAGCCAAAGCTAGTTGCAAGATTTAGTTGAAAATTTCCCAATTTCTAACTTTAAAATTTATCACATTTGGATGTTGTCTATATGGATGCAAAACCTAGACCTAATGTTGGATCGAGAGGGGCAGAATGTCTCCTTGAGGAGTGATTGGAATTGATCACATTAGTTGTGTCATCCAATTTTGATCTCTCGAGGAGGTCACGAAAAAATGCAAGTGATGAGACTCGAACAAACGGCAAGTAGGGTTTTCAAAAATACAATTTTTTTATAAAATATCAAGAGAAGAGAAATTAAGTTTTTGAAAGGATCAATTTTAAATGCAAAGAGGAACTTGAATTTCCAAAAAGGTGCAATTTTAAGAAAAAGTGGCTTTTTAACTTTGAATTGATAAAAGAGAAGAAGAAGTTTAATTTTTAAAGAATGATTTTGATAGCATTTGAAATAATGCACATGTATGTCCTAAAGAGGATAATGCAACATAATGGGTGCGGGGACTAAATTGTTGACTTTGAATCTCCTTTTATAGAAGGAAATAAAAGCTAAGGCTAGGAAGCCATACTAAGCTTCTTTCCCTAATTCAAAGGGTAATGCCTTAAATGCACTAATCTAATAAAAGAAAACTAAATGAGATGTTTCACATACGGGATGGGATAATAGTGACATGCAAAATGGAAAGAAACTCTAAAAGTGAAAAGTGTGTGAAATTTGTATCTAATGCATGAATGGTTTAAGGGTCTAGCATTGGACTAGCCCTCAAAGGTTCTCACTAACGCTTGGATTAGTGAGAAATCGAAGGAAGACCACAACTAGCATTGGACTAGTGTGGTGGCGTCAATATATTTACACAATAATTATGTAGACATGATAATAAAGCAAGTAAACATATAAAACACATAAACACATAGCACATAGGCATAATATCTAGATGCAAGGCCCTAGGAAAGCAAATAAACACATAATCATGCAAGCATGCAAAATAAGCATATAAAAACTAATTATTACATTGGGGAATCTAAATACATTCTAAGGGAAAAATTCGAAATAATAACCTAACTATTACATTTTCTAGACTAAATACACTTTTTTGCCCAAAATTAAACCTATCTATTACAACTTGGCATCTAAGGCCTCCAAATGATTTACTCAAAAATTAAATAACATAAATAAAGACTAGACATGAATGAAAGTAAAGGAAAACTTAATTTAAAACATGCAAAATCATGCAAAACACATAATAAGCACATAATAGGAGAAAGTTACCATCCCTTGATATGAGGCCTTAATTGAATCCTTAGATGATGGAAATGATTATCTAAGACTCAATGTCAACAAAAGGGATCAAGGTACCAATTTAAAGGAAAACCAATCAAAATTCAAAGAAAGGGTATCTAAACGATGCAAGCAGATAATGATAGGAAGTAGAGTAAGATTCGGAACAAAAGAGCATGAAATATCAATGAATACAAAAAAACAAAGAGGTTACACGGACCAAAGATGGGTAGAACCGCAAACAAAAAATTAAAGACCGAGAGAAAGCGCTGAAGCTGACTAACAGCCAAGGGCAAAAAAATCAAAGATCAGAGAGAAGCTGAAAGCGGACTCCAGCGTAACCAACCAGCGTTCTTCCCATCTTCAAAATATCGGAAGATTGCTTCCAGTTTTGAGACAATATCACAAAACAAAATCCTCAGATGCAAGGGATCTATTTAAAGCATCAAATATCAGCATTCGATCATGTCAAAACAAGATAAAATCGAAGGCCAAATCTTAAGCATCGGCATCATCAAATAGGCAAAAAGGGGGGAAGAAGCTGGTAGGGTAACGGGGACGGCTGCATGCTGTAATCCAGCGTTTCTTCACATCTTCAAACATTCAACGAAGCGGATGTTACGAGATAGTCCGCGCGCAAGATATCCGTTTCTTCACAACTTCAGCATTCAAGAGGAAGCGCGACGTTACGAGTGATCCGCGTAAGTAGTCAGCGTTTCTCACATCTTCAAAGCGTGAAGAACATTTTTCCGAAATTTCTCGGGAATCACAACATCATCACGAGCATCAGGGCGTCTAATTTTAAGCGTAAAACCAATCTAATAGCCTTACCAAGGCTATATAAACGTAACATGCTCATATAACAACACACAAACATCATCAACTATCATAAAACATCAAAACATAGTCAAGACCTTGGTTCCACCAAGGTCACATTTTCAAGATTCGACCGGAAAAAGCGATAGATGGGGTATGGGAAGACTACGATTGAGCTTGAGAAGAGCGAAAAGAAATCCCAAAATTCAGAAAATCTTCACAAAAAAAACCCTAGTTCTTTCTTTCTTTTCTCTCTTTTCTCCTTTTACTTTGATTTTCGATCGTTTTCTCTTTTTCCTTTTCTCTCGACTTCTCTTCTCTCTTTTTCTCATTTTTCCACTTGTTAAACCCTAATCTAGGCTATTTATAGCCACCCAAACCTAGAACCAAAGGTTTTGATGTTCTTGGGATGAGGTGAGCTAATCTTGAACGCGTTAGATCGGTTGTTAGGGTTTAGGGGTGGGTTGGGAATGTTTAAATACGTTTCTTATCGTTCAAGCATCGAAAATACTGGAAAATGATGATCCAAGGGAAAAATCCAGCGTCATTTTTTTAACCGATCAGGTTCTGTGGACTAGTTACGGGACTCACCCTGAACTGGTCAGCGTTTTATGACTTTGACTTTTTTTTTTTTTTTGAAAACCACAAAATGAGAAAAACATATTAGAAAATTCAAAGATAAATAACTAAACATTAACAGATAAAACATAGGAAAACAAAAGAAATAGTCAAAATTTGGTGTCTACAGTGGTTAATAAGGAATGGAGGGAGCTGGTTTTGGTGTAAGGTTCTGAATATTATGGCGTGGATGCCTCGCGCGAGTCGGATTGAGGAGGGAGTCGACACGGCCTAGGTGAGTAATTCACCGAGGGCATTGGCTGAGAGGAGGGCATCTCATGTGGTGGCTGCCGCTCCAGAGTTATTTCAAGACGGACATGAAACCACCAAGCTCTTCAAGGCGTAGTGAGTTCATGATTCATAGAGCATCACCCCTCTGTATGCCAAAATAACTCCCAAGTCCCTAGTCAGTACGGCTCATCATGTGTCCAAAATAAAACGAATGGGCTATCGTATGGCTCCATTTAGATTAACTGTTATTTAAGATATTTTTCAAAAATTTTACTGTAATTATACATATGAAAAAAAAATAGTATAAATGTTTTTAAGGTTGTTCTTAAGGGTATTTTTGAAAATGTATATGATAATGTAATTTTAGATATTTTTAGGATTTAAAATTTTAATGAGGTAATGAGGTAATTTAAAAATTTAGAAAACACCATTGTCCGCACCCACCACCCACCACCCACCACCCACCACCACCCTCCCCTCCTCCACCTCAACCACCACCTCTTCTGAATTTAGAAAACACCATTGTTAGCACCCACCACCACCCTCCCCTCCTCCACCTCAAAAACCATTGGTATAAGGTTCTGAATATTATGGCGTGGATGGCTTGCGGGAGTCGGATTGAGGAGGGAGTTGACACAGCCAAGGTGAGTAATTCACCGAGGAAAGTATAAGATTGACCTTCTCTCTTAAATGAGAGCTTCTCTCTCTTCGAATAAAAGTGCCATCTCTCAATTTTGAGAGCTCAAACCTCCAAAAGGAAATTTCCAAAAATTCCAAAATCCCACCCTTCATGTAACAAATTCAACAAACATCTTCAGCTTTCATTCCACAGATCCTAAACCTGATATTACCATACCATTTACAGTATTTATTACGGAGCATTGAATATAAGCAGCTCCTGACTTTAATGTTTCTACAAGTCTCTCAGTGAACTTGCTCAAAGAATTTAATGCAGGAAAATCAGTAGTCACTCGTTGTTGCAGCTTTGGACAGGTTAAAGACTGCTATGTACCCCATCTGAGCTCGATCTAGCTCTTGCCAGGTAGGTAGAGGTGTTTTAGTTCATTTTATAAAAAAAATAAAAATAAAAATAAAAACAACAACATCAACATAAAAAGTGTGTGGAAATAAGGATCTCAGCTTTCCTTTTTTTGGAAAGTAGAAATTAGTAGTTTTCCTTGGTCTCATGGTCTGGTTTAGAGGCTTTTCTGTTTTCAACTTGCATTTTGTTTGTTCGTCTCTCTAGCACTTTATTAGGCTGTGTCTTCTCTTTGGCTGAATCTCTTGGCTTTGAGTTTCCTTCGATCATCGTTGTTGTTCATGTTCTCTGGTCTCTGAGCTGCCGTGGGGAACTCCTTTTAAGGATTATTGGGGTATACCTAATATCTCACTCAAGGCACAATGGCAGAAGGACTAGCTGAGTTGATGCAGAGATTTGTGTTGTCTAACAAGGAAATGGAGGGCACTAAGCTGGAATTCGAGGATATTCAGGGAAGTTTGAAAGAGTGTCAGACAAGCTTGGTGGGAAGAGTAAAAGGGGAGAAAATTGTGAATTTCACTGGAATTAAGAGCTTTGCAAGTTCTGCTTGGGGATACCCAAAAGATCTTAGGGTAACTGAATTAGGACCAAACCTATTCCAATTCGTTATTCCTAAGTCAGAAGAAAGGGACCGTATAAGAGAAGGAGGCCCCTGGATCATTGATAACCAACTGCTGGTGCTGAGCAACTGGGTTGAAGGAATAGAGGAGGATAAGTCAGCATTTACGCTAGCGCCACTATGGGTATAAGTTTGGAACATCCCAGTTCACTGGATTTCAAGAGAAGTTGGGAAAAGAATTGGGTCGGTCTTTCATGAAGTAAAAGAAGTGATTATTCCTCAGGTTGGTGGTAAGGAGAGTAGACATATCAAGAACCGGATCATTGCTGACATCTCTCAACCCCTGCTCAGAGGTACTACGGTGAACCTAAATGGTCAGATTAAATGGTTGAGCTTCAAATATGAAAAATGTCCTGACTTTTACTATAAGTGTGGACTGATTGGGCACAGTGAGAGAAAATGCAACATGAAATTATCTGTTGAAAATGCAAACATGGGAAGCCAGTATGGTCCGTGGCTGAGAGCGCTTGGGGAAACAATCACCTCAGAAAATGCAGCAAAGTTACAAGTCTGATAGAATTTCTTGGAGCCAAAAGGAAAGGGAGTGGGTTAGGGAGAAGTATAGAGGGGATGTTATTTCTACAAAGGAAAATGAAAAAGAAAATAGTGAGCCAATGGAGGCTGTAAAAGGCGAAAGAGGGGAAGAAAGAACCAGTGAGAGGATTGAAGACCATGTGGATTGTAGAGAAATGGAAAAGAAGGAGATTAATGCCAATGGTAGAAATCCAGAACACTTCAAGAGTGACACTTGGACAGAAGATCCACCACTGGTTAAACCAACAAAGGAGGGTGAAGCAAATGGAAAGGGGCCTCATCTTCTAGAGGGAGGCAATGAGAGCATCAGATTAACAGATGTATGCCAAATGCAGGTAACCCAAGCGAAGACGGTGGAGAGAATTAATCTGGGACTGGGGGGATTATTGGAATCTGCAAATTTGTGAGGAACAGTAGGTTATACAGGGAACTTCAGAAGTGAGGGGAAAAATTTAGAAAGCCAAGCAAAAGCTGGAGAGACAGTTAAAAAAACAAGTAAGGTCCCCAAAAGTGATTAGGCAACCACTGAGAGAGAGATCTCAATAGGATGGCAGAACTGATGGGAGGGAAAAGGAAATTTTGCTTAACTGATGAAGATATGACAGAAGCTGAGGAGGTTGCAACAGAATCAAAAAAACTTAAAGTTGATCCGGATCTGGGGCAAAGTTTCCTACATGTTGAGGGGATGGGGGCCAACCCAAATTGGCCAGACTTCCAATGAAACTACTAGTGTGGAATTGCCAAGGAGCAGGGGGCCCCTTGGCAATTCCTCAGTTGAGGGAGGTTAACAACCTCCTCTCCCCAAATGTGATTTTCTTGAGTGAAACCAAAAATAAGAAAATTCAGATTTAAAAAATTAAAAAGATGTTGAATTTTGATGATGGGGTGCTCATGGATGCAATGCACAGGGCGGGAGGTATGACCTTATTTTGGAATGAAGAGGTGGAAATCAGAGCAATAAACATAACTGCGTTCACAATAGAAGCTTTGGTTAAGGATGCGGTTTCCCAGACTGAGTGGTGGTTCATTGGGATCTACGCTAGCTGTGATAGTCAAATTAGAAGAAAACAGTGGAAAGTGTTAAAAGAGAGGAAATGCTTATGGGGTGATAAATGGTTAATAGCCAGGGATTTCAATGACATTTGTGTCAAATGATGAAAAATGGGGAGGGAAGAGAAGGTTGGAAAGAACATTCAAAGATTTCAGCAGCTTCATCTCAGATAATGAATTGATTGATATTGGCTGCTGGGGTAACCCATGGATGTGGAGTAATAATTGGATGGATGAAGGGGAGATTAGACAAAGGCTAGACAGAGGCTTGGCTTCACCCCGCTGGTACCATTGTTTTGAAGCCACAAAATGTGATCATGTGGAATCTTTTGCGTCTGACCATAGTATGTTGCTGATTGATACCAACCCAAAATCTAACCACAGGAAGAGAAGATTTCTCTTTGACAAGAGATGGACACAGAAGGAGGGGGTTGAACAAATCATTCGAACAGCATGGGAAAAGGAAGTGAAAGGATCTAGGATGTTTAAAATCACTAGGAGAATTGCTAATTGTAGGGTAGCTCTTATCAAGTGGAAAAAAGAGGTGCCTATCAACTCAAAGGTGAAAATTTGTCAAGTAAAGCAACAACTGGAGAAAGTGAAGGCATCTGATTCTACTAATAAAAGGTCCCATATTAAGGAGCTAAAGGAGAGGCTAAAACAAGCTTATAGAGAGGAAGAGAGTTATTGGAGCCAAAAAGCAAGGATAAATTGGCTAAAAGATGGGGATAAGAACACCGGTTTCTTTCATGCGTGTGTTAAAGAGAGGAGGAAAAGGAATAGAATGCTGAACCTACAAAGGGAAGATGGTTCTTGGACGGCTAACGAAGAAGAGATTGGAATGAAAGCTACTGATTATTATAGGAAGTTGTTTGCTAGTGGGAGTTGTGAAAGCTTTAGTGAGATATTGGAAGGTATACCACAATCAATCACGAATGAGATCAACTAGCAGCTAATTAGACCAGTGAGTGTGAAAGAGGTTAAAATGGCCTTTTTGCTATGAACCCCAATAAGTCTCCTGGGAAGGATGGCATGACCCCCTTGTTTTTCCAAAAATTCTGGCATATCATCTACAAGGATTTGGTTGATGCTATCTCTGCTTTTTTTCATTCTGGTCGCATGTTGAAATCCATCAATCATACTGTTATTAGTCTCATTCCTAAGGTGCAGCATCCGACTAATTTAAAACATTATAGACCTATTAGTTTATGTAATGTTGTCTATAAGATTATTTCAAAAATCATTGTTAATAGGTTGAAAAATGTTTTAAATTTGTGCATTTCTAAGAACCAGGCTGCATTTGCACCGGGTAGACAAATTATGGATAGTTATTCTTTCTCATGAGATTTTACATTACCTGAAAAATAAAAGGAAAGGAAAAGATGGTTACATGGCAGTAAAGTTAGACATGTCCAAAGCGTACGATAGAGTGGAATGGAGTTTCTTGGATGCAATGATGAGCAAGATGGGTTTTTGTGAAACTTGGAGAAATTGGATTAGGAGCTGCTTATCTTCGGTGACGTATTCTTTCAATATTAATGGTTCCCCTAAAGAATTTGTCCTCCCCAGTCAAGGAATTAGGCAGGGAGATCCGTTATCTCCTTACCTATTCCTCCTTTGCTCAGAAGGTTTCTCTAATCTTTTCAGGAAAGCTGAAGAAAGTAGGAAAATCCAAGGAATTAGCATCTGTAGGAATGCACCTAGTATAACTCATCTCTTTTTTGCAAATGACTCTTTAATCTTTTGCAAAGCAGACAAAGAGCATGCTGAGGAAGTGATGAAGATTTTGAAAAAGTATGGAGAGGGGTCGGGGCAGGTGATCAACTTGGACAAATCATCAGTCTTCTTCAGTAAAAATCTAAAGCAGGAGAGTAAGGAGCAGGTAACTGAAGTGCTGGGAAACATCCATGAAGCTATACAAGGAAAATACTTGGGCTTGCCTATGGTCATTACAAGGTCAAAACATCAAGTTTTTGGTTTCGTTAAAGAATGTATCGGCAGCAGAATCAACAACTGGAAATCAAAGCTTTTAAGTCAAGCAGGGAAGGAGATTTTGTTGAAGACAGTCTCCATGGCCATGCCCATTTATAGTATGTCTTGCTTCAGGATTCCTAAGAAGATCTGCAAGGAGATTTGTGCATTGATGGCTAACTTTTGGTGGGGAGAATCAGAAGGAAAAAAGAAGATGCATTTGTGTTCATGGAAGAAAATAAGTCAAGCTAAGAAACAAGGAGGTATAGGATTCAAGGATATCCAGAATTTTAACAAAGCAATGCTGACAAAACAGGTATGGAGGTTGATAACGAGTCCTAACCTTCTGGTGAGTAGAGTGCTTAAAGCCAAATATTATCCTAAAGACTCAGTGCTCAAGTGTAAAGTGCCCCAGAATACATCTTGGATTTGGCAAAGTCTGATAAGTGCAAGAGATTTGATTGGAAAAGGAACCAGGAAAAAGGTGGGGAATGGGAAAAGCATCAATATATGGACAGACTGCTGGATTTCTGAGAGCACTACTGGTAGAGTAACAACAGCTAAACCTGCTAATTGTGAATTAGAGAAGGTTGAAGACCTCATTTGTGGCTTTAGATGGAAAACAAATCTAATTTTCAGAACCTTCAATGTGCAGGATGTCCAGAAAATCTTGAAAATCCCAATAAGTTTATCAGGAAGAGGTGATACTCACTTCTGGCCTCTCAGTGGGAATGAAGCGTATACTATGAAATCTGGATATAAGAGTCTTAGCAATAGGAATACAAACCACGAAAAGCTGGTTGATGCAAATGGAGAAACTGGTACCAGTTGGTCGAGCAACAATGTATGGAAGAAGATTTGGAAACTAAAAGTTAAGGAAAAGATCAAGCATTTTATGAGGAAATGCCTAGTAGGGGCTTTACCGGTCAGAGAGAAAATTGTCAGCAGAACAAGACATGGGCATCCAATATGCAAAGCTTGCGGGGAACAAGTGGAGACTATTGAACATGTCCTGTTTCACTGCACGGTGGCACAACAAGTCTGGAAACTAGCTCCAATTCAGTGGGATGGAGCCACGGATCAGAGAGGCAACTTCAAGCAATGGTGGTGGTCGATCATGGAAGCTTCTGGCAGAGTAGAAGGTGCGGATCACTTAGCTTTAATTGTTAATATTTTGTGGCAGTTATGGAAGGCTAGGAACTAGTGGGAATTTGAGAATAAACAAAAACACCCTACGAAGATAGTTCAGCAAGCACATCTAGAATGGTTAGAATACACTCAAGTATCAAGCTCCACAACAAGCCTGAGCAGGCATGAAACAAAGGGAACAATTGAGCAGACTATTGACACTACTGAAGGGAGTGACGAAATCAAGATTCAGATTGAGATCAAGCAACAACCTGAGGCTCAATGGGTTGGAGTAGGAGTACAGGCTCGTAATAACAACTGTTCAATATCAGAAGGCTGGTCTATGAGGGAAAGAAGCTCTAGAAACCACTTGCTAGATTGTGCCATTGCTGTTAGGCTGGCAATTGTGAAAGCAAGGCAGAAACAGTGGTTAAACATTCAAATTCGAGTTCACTCCCATAAGCTCAAGTTGCTACTTACAGCTAAAGCTAAAGACATCAGGTTGGCTACTGTCATCGAGGATATTAAGGATTTTTGCCCCATGTTTCAGACCTGCTCATTCTGCATGAGTGAGAACTTGAGTTGTACTAGCAGTATTTTTTGTGAATTCGCATTAAATAGAGGGTTAGATGAGGAATAGGTGTATCCTCCAGGTGGTCAACACCTTACTTTTTAGTTGCGGCGTAAATGCCCTTTTGTATATCCGTTGGAGCCATTGCTCTATCTCTGTATAGTCGGTTCAATATATATATATATCTTGACGTTTCAGGAAAAAAAGAAGAGTAATTCACTGAGGGCATTGGCTGAGAGGAGGGCATCTCATGTGGTGGCTGCCACTCCAGAATTGTTTTGAGACGAACATGAAACCACCAAGCTCTACAAGGCGTGGTGAGTTCATGATGCATAGAGCATCACGCCTCCGTTATGCCAAAATAACTCCCAAGTCCCTAGTCAGTACGGCTCATCATGCGTCCAAAATAAAACCAATGGGCTATCATATGGCTCTATTTAGATTAACTATTATTTAAGATATTTTTCAAAAATTTTAATTTAAATATACATATGGGAAAAAAAATAGTATAGATGTTTCTAAGGTTGTTCTTAAGGGTATTTTTGAAAATGTATATGAGAATGTAATTTTAGATATTTTTAGGATTTAAAATTTTAATAAGGTAATGAGGTAATTTAAAAATTTAGAAAACACCATTGTCAGCACCTACCACCCACCACCACCCTCCCCCCTCCACCTCAACCACCAGTTTCTTCCTCTCTCTCCTCCCCTCTCTACCTTCTCCTGCCCTCCTCCCTCTCTCCCTTCTCCTCCTCCTTGATAAATCAATATTTTGCATGCTTTTAAAAAGTTTAATTATATTAAGTTTTTGTGTGTTTTAGTTATTTTAATGACTAATTAACTAGGGTTTCTAGTGAAGTTCCGCATTTTATGGTTAAAATAGAAAAATGCATTTCTTTGGATTAATGTGGTGAAAACTTCATGTTTTTGTAGGATTAATTGCTCAATCATCAAATAAGGTGAAAATGAGATGATAATTGTAAAGAAATTTGGACGGAAAGTTGGAAAATTGAAACATCTGCAGTTGATGAAGTTCAAAATTGAGATGAGCAAAATGCAATTCAAATATCAAGAAATCAAAGGATCAAAAGTCGGAGCAATTAATGCAACAATTTCACAACGAAAATTCAGATTTTGCAAAATTGGAGGCATTCGAGACCTGATAGCGCAACAATTGGAGAAAATGAAATAGTTCCCGAATCCCTCTCAGTGGAGACAGGAGAGACGATCCGCGATGGGATCCGCGCGCCTCTGCCTCGCGGATCTTCAGGAAATGACAGCTGCAAATTGCAGCCGAATTTCAGAATTTCCAACTCACTTCCAGCACAATTTTCAGATGAATTTCAGCTACAAGATGCGTGAAAAATCTTGTGAATCTGAAGAAACAACTCATAGCTAATCCAAAACAACAATTTGCATCAACTTTACAACTCATTTGATGTTGGAATTCAATGGATTCAATGCATGAAAACACTTTGAAGGCATTTCAAAGGATGAAGATTCATGAAGCCATTTTTCTTGACTTTTGAAGCTCAATTTGTCTTGTGTTCACATGAGGAAGTTTTGGAAGCTTATGAATGCAATCTTCTATAAATAGGGCCTCTTGTAGACATTTGAAAAAAAGGGAGAGAGGAGAAAAGAGAGGAATTAGTATGAAGCGGTGGTAGAACTAGAAAGAAAGACTAGAGAATAGCTCTAGTTCATTAGTTTAGGCTCCAGTTCTTATATTTCTTAGTGTGTAGTTTCTAAAGAGAGCTAAAAGTGATAGTTCTGAAGACTCTTGCACTTTGTATTTGGGAGATCAACTTGTGAAGAAGTTCAAGGATTCAAACTTCAAGAAATTGAATAAGATTCCTTCTTCGTTTACTTTGTCTCTTGTGCTTTACTTTCATGGCTTTGTGCAAGTTTGTTTTATGCTTAGATGTTCTTAACATGATGTCTAGCTAAGCCTCTTAAATCCTAGAGTTAGGATGAACTTGTTTTAGTTGTGATTATGAAGTAGTTAAGTTATTTATGTCATCCATGATTTTGCTAGTTTAAGACTTGTGCTTATGCTTTATGGTTGATTAGCTACCAACTATAAATGATTTGATGTTGATGAGCAATGAAAAACTTGCCTTCAATAAGATCTAAGTTCTTAAACACTAACTTATATTCTCACAAAAGTAGTGAATATAGGTGGTTGGTTGTGGTTTCATACTATAACTTCATTGAGCTTATTTAACTTGTTTCTCTCTTTTTTCTCTATGAAAATAGATCAAGGAAGATTCCAAGGAGTTAAGGAATTGGCAAAAGCGATTCCGAGTGACTAGCTCATCTTAAATGAGAACTTGCACTACACATGACCATTAACGAAAGTGGTGGCATGCAAAGGGAAGTTATACCTTAGCGAATCATTGGAGAAAGGACATAATAAACTTGACTAACTTCTAATCTAAACATAACAAGAGATTCTAACGCTCTAGGATTTCTCCAACTTGATCTTAAAACTCTCTTACCTAACTCTCTAATCTCTTTACTTGCTTTCTTATTATTTCCTTTCTACCACCAATTAGATGTCTTTGACACCTAGCGGCCGGTTTTAATTGCTTTATCCTTGTTCTTAAGCTCGATTGTACTACCTAGCTTTCCTTTCCTTTAATTGCCTTCCTCTAGTTGTTTTCTAGATAATAAAGCAAGTGATTAAACTTTAGTATTTGTAAAACCATAGTTCCTCGTGGGATCGACACCTTATTTCCATATACTCAATAAACGATCCGTATACTTGCGGTAATATAGAGTAATAAAGGTTTTTAAAATTTGAGAAGTAAAGAAAACCCTATCAAGTTTTTGGCGCCGTTGCCGGGGAACTAATGGTTTTCCTAGACTAGCTTCTCAAACTAAAACTAGGTGCAACATTAAAGTTAAAACAAGCTTTATTAATCTAGATTTTATTTTTGTGGTTCTTTTTCTTTTCTTTGTTCCTTGTAGGTACACCAATCTCTTCATTTAAGAGATCAACTTGCCCTCATATTCAAAGACGGCGAGAAAAGGAAGGAGACGTGTCCAACAACAAGAAGAAAATATTGTGGTGGAAAGTAAAGGTGAAACATCCGTAGAGATGGAGAAGTCAAGGCCAAGAGCATTAAGAGATTATGCCTTGCCGGATGAATCCGGTGCTCAAAAAAGTGTGGCAAGGCCGGCCATTAATGCTAATAACTTTGAAATTTCACCAGCACTTATTCAAATGATCCAAAGAAGCCAATTTGGAGGAAATGCAACCGAGGACCCCAATGCTCATCTTGCTAACTTCACAGATTTGTGTGGTACTGTTAAGTATAATGGAGTAAGTGATGATGCTATTAAATTAATATTGTTTCCTTTTTCACTTTGTGATAAAGCAAAGGTATGGCTTAACTCTCATTCACCCAATACTTTTACTTCATGGAGTGAATTAGTAAAAGTATTCTTAAATAAGTATTTTCCTCCCGCTAAAACTAATAAGTTTCGTATGGATATCATAGGTTTTCACCAACAAGATGGTGAATCTTTATATGAAGGTTGGGAGCGGTTCAAAGATTTTCAAAGAAAATGCCCCTATCATGGTCTTCCAGAATGGTTGGTTGTACAAACTTTTTATCAAGGTCTTACTATACCAACCAAGAATATCATAGATGTCGCGGCCGGTGGATCGTTAATGGCAAAATCTATCGAAGAAACTCAAAGCTTGATTGAAGAAATAGCCTCTAACAATTACCAATGGGCTAATGAAGAGGTAACCAAAGAAGATCGGCCGGTATGTATGAACTTGACACTCTTAACATGTAATATGCTCAAATGCAAAATCTTACTAGCATGATTAGTAAACAAGGAGGAAATAGTTCAAGTTCTTGTGTAAATGGTGTTTATTGTTCAATTTGTGGTGGTAATCATGATGCTTGTATGTGTAAGAATGTTGAGCAAGTTAACTTTGCCAACAACTTCAACCGACCACCTCAAAACAATCCATATTCAAGTACTTACAACCCCGGATGAAAGAATCATCCCAACTTTGGGTGGAGGGACCAACCTCATAACCAAAAATCTTCTAATCCACCCGGATTTCCATCAAAACCACTTGACACTCAACCAATTTGGGAAAAAGCTTTAGAAAAATATGCTTAAAGTACGAGTGAAAGGTTTGAACAAATGGATAAAAATATTGATCATATGCGTAGAAGTTTAGAATTCCAAATAGGTCAATTAGCTAATGCATTTAATGGAAGAAAATCGGGGGAGCTTCCAAGTAAAACCGAGGTTAATCCAAGAGAACATGTTAATGCAATCACTCTTAGGAGTGGTAGAACATTAGAAAATAATAACCTTGGTGAAAGTGGTAAATCCTATGAAAATAAGCAAAATACGGAAAAAGAAGAAATAAATAACCATGTTGCTATTGATATTGATATGTCTTCTTCTCATATTCCTCATAAGAATGCTACTAACTCTATTCCTTTTCTCAATAGGTTGAAGAAGAACAATAAGGAGAAGGAATTTGAGAAAATTGCTCAAATGTTTAAGCAAATAAGAATTAACATTCCTTTTATTGATGCTATCTCACAAATTCCTTCTTATGCTAGATTTTTGAAGGATATCATGCCCAAAAAGAGGAAGATTGAAGATTATGAGATCATAGCATTAGCGAAGGAATGTTCGACTCGAATTCAAAACAAACTCCCACAAAAGCTCAAGGATTCGGAAAGTTTTACTATATCTTGTACCATTGGTCATCTCTAATTTTCTAATGCTTTGTGTGATTTAGGTGCAAGTGTATCATTCATGCCACTTTCCATAGTTCGGAGACTTGATTTAAGGGAGATGAAGGACACAAACATTACTCTTCAATTGGCGGATAGGTCATTAAAGTGCCCGATTGGTATGGTTGAAAATGTCCTTAAAAAGGTTAAGGATTTCTTTATTCCAGTCGACTTTATTGTGCTTGATATGAAAGAGGATATTCATTTACCTATTATTTTAGGTAGACCATTTTTAGCCACCGCCGGCACTTTAATTGATGTCCAAGAGGGCATAATTAAGTTTAGAGTGAATGAAGAAGAATTGGTGTTTAACCTAAATGAAAATAAAGATCTTGAATTATGGCATGGAAAAGCATTTAAGCCAAAAGAGGTAGATATTGTTAAAGAATTTCATAATGATGGCTTATTTGTTAATGACATGTTCCATATGAAGAACAAAGAAAAAGAGATAGTTATAAAGCATGAAATCCCTAAAGTTAATGAGGAAAAAAGGAAAAAACCAAGTAAACTTTGGGATTGTTTTAAATGTTTCTCAAAAACTCCTCATACTATATGTGATAATACTAATCCTTCTTTGTTTGATGATGAGGATGATTTGGAGAAAGGGGAAGCTTCATTTGTGGTGAATGGAACCAAAAACTTTAACCCTTGGGAAGGAACAAGTTCCTTTTCACCTCCAAAGTGACTTTAAAGAGAAACACTTTTGAGTCAAGCCAATGACTTTAAACAAAAGCGCTTATTGGGAGGCAACCCAATTTTGTTTAAGTTTGTGTTAGTTTGGTGTGATTTTGTGTTTAGTATGTGTGTTTTGCGTTTTTAAGTTTGTTTGTTTTGTAGGAAAATCAAGCATTGCAAAATTGACCCTTTTTGTTGCATGATGAATAGTAAAAAATGCAAACACCTTGGTACCTCAATTTGTGTTTTAGTTGTTTATGATTCGAGAAATGAGGTTAATTATGTTATTTTGAAAATGTTACATGTGTCAGAGAAGGTGCATTGCATAATTCTCATGCAGGGTTTTTATTCTGGAAATAGTAAAAATTGATAAACCAATGAAACAGTTGCAAAAAAGTTGCAGAATCCATTTTCCAGAAGGATCCGTGATCCAATCCGCGGGGTGTACCTCACGGATCTCTAGGCTCACTGATCGGGATCAAAGAGATTTCTGAACATACGCGGACTGATACGTGATGTTTACATCGTGGATCCTTGGGTCGCGGATCCGATTCAAGGAGCTTCCCAGCCAAATCCGCACATCAATCAGCGCACTGTGCTTCGTAGATCAATGAAAATAACCTTTTCGTACAGTTTCTTGTCCAATTTTTCAGATATTAAAGGTTATCAGATGGAACTTATTAAGATTTGGAGCCAAGGCGATCAAATTCAACGAATCTAGAAGTTCACACCAATTCAAATAGGGGAGTATTACTTTCTTATCTTTCCTATCTTGCTATTTCTTCTTACACATTGAGGACAGTGTTCATTTTAAGTGTGGAGGGGGGGAGAAATTATTCTTATATGTTTAATTATGTGATTGAATTGTTATATGGTGAAATTCTGCCTAAATTTTTCAAAAACATCCTGTCCAATATGTTTCAATTTCTCAATTAACTTGGAGATGACTATTTTGTGATTAAAATTTTTACAATTTAAGGAAAGTATATATTGTAAAATGGAGGAAATTATGCCTAAATTTTACGTGTTTAATGAGATTTCTTCTCTTAATTTGATTTTACATAGTAGAGTGATAAATGTGGTTGATAAATGTAGTACTTTTCCTATGATTATTCTTTTGAGAGAATGTTTATTTATGTTTACTTTTAAAGAAAAAAGAGAGAGAGAGAGAGAGAGTTATAGCTTTACTCCAATGTGCTTAGTAACCGGGGATCTTCATCTAAAAATGTCGATTTTTGCGTAAAACGGTACTTGAATAAAGAGTAGACAAATAAGTGAAGTGTTGAGTAATAGGGGATCTTCATCTAAAAATATCGATCTTCTCGTCAAAAGGCACTTTCACAATTTAAATATATGTTTGATATGTTATATAAATCCCTCTCTTGAAAGTGATCACGGGTTTAGGAAGTATTTTATTGACTATATGATTCACTTTGCGTGTGAAATTAGGTGAGGAATGAGAAATTGAATTGAGCAAGTTGAAATTATGGTATAATTACTCTTTTTTACTTGATATTATGAGTACTTGTGGTTTAATGGATGATTGCAAAATGGTTATCTACCTTGTTTTGAGAAATTGAATTTAAAGGTGCACAAATACTTAAATCATTGTTGGTTTGTATTACTTGAGGACAAGCAATGATTCAATTGTGGGGGAATTTGATAAGTCAATATTTTGCATGCTTTTAATAATTTTAATTATATTAAGTTTTTGTGTGTTTTAGTTATTTTAATGACTAATTAACTAGGGTTTCTAGTGAAGTTCCGCATTTTATGGTTAAAATAGAAAAATGCATTTCTGTGGATTAATGTGGTGAAAACTTCATGTTTTTGTAGGATTAATTGCTCAATCATCAAATGAGGTGAAAATGAGATGATAATTGCAAAGAAGCTTGGACGAAAAGTTGAAAAATTGAAACATCTGCAGTTGATGAAGTTCAAAATTAAGATGAGCAAAATGCAATTCAAATATCAAGGAATCAAAGGATCAAAAGTTAGAGTAATTAACGCAACAATTTCACAACGAAAATTCGGATTTTGCAAAATTGGAACAGATTCGCGACCTGAAACACGACACAACAATTGGAGAAAATGAAATAGTTCGCGAATCCCTCTCAGTGGAGACAGGTGAGACGATCCGTGATGGGATCCACGAGCCTTTGCCTCATGGATCCACCTCGCGGATCTTTAGAAAATGACAACTGCAAGTTGCAGCCGAATTCCAGAATTTCCAACTCATTTCCAGCACAATTTTCAGATGAATTTCAGCTACAAGATGCGTGAAAAATCTTGTGAATCTGAAGAAACAACTCATAGCTAATCCAAAACAACAATTTGCATCAACTTTACAACTCATTTGATGTTGGAATTCAATGGATTCAATGCATGAAAACACTTTGAAGGCATTTCAAAGGATGAAGATTCATGAAGCCATTTTTCTTGACTTTTGAAGCTCAATTTGTCTTGTGTTCACATGAGGAAGTTTTGGAAGCTTATGAATGCAATCTTCTATAAATAGGGCCTCTTGTAGACATTTGAAAAAAAGGGAGAGAGGAGAAAAAGAGAGAGGAATTAGTATGAAGCAGTGGTAGAACTAGAAAAGAAAGACTAGAGAATAGCTCTAGTTCATTAGTTTAGGCTCCAGTTCTTATATTTCCTAGTGTGTAGTTTCTAAAGAGAGCTAAAAGTGATAGTTCTGAAGACTCTTGCACTTTGTATTTGGGAGATCAACTTGTGAAGAAGTTCAAGGATTCAAACTTCAAGAAGTTGAATAAGATTCCTTCTTCGTTTACTTTGTCTCTTGTGCTTTACTTTCATGGCTTTGTGCAAGTTTGTTTTATGCTTAGATGTTCTTAACATGATGTCTAGCTAAGCCTCTTAAATCCTAGAGTTAGGATGAACTTGTTTTAGTTGTGATTATGAAGTAGTTAAGTTATTTATGTCATCCATGATTTTGCTAGTTTAAGACTTGTGCTTATGCTTTATGGTTGATTAGCTACCAACTATAAATGATTTGATGTTGATGAGCAATGAAAAACTTGCCTTCAATAAGATCTAAGTTCTTAAACACTAACTTATATTCTCACAAAAGTAGTGAATATAGTTGGTTGGTTGTGGTTTCATACTATAACTTCATTGAGCTTATTTAACTTGTTTCTCTCTTTTCTCTATGAAAATAGATCAAGGAAGATTCCAAGGAGTTAAGGAATTGGCGAAAGCGATTCCGAGTGACTAGCTCATCTTAAATGAGAACTTGCACTACACATGACCATTAACGAAAGTGGTGGCATGCAAAGGGAAGTTATACCTTAGCGAATCATTGGAGAAAGGACATAATAAACTTGACTAACTTCTAATCTAAACATAACAAGGGATTCCAAAGCTCTAGGATTCCTCCAACTTGTTCTTAAAACTCTCTAGCTTAACTTTCTAATCTCTTTACTTGCTTTCTTATTATTTCCTTTCTACCACCAATTGGATGTCTTCGACACCTAACGGCCGGTTTTAATTGCTTTATCCTTGTTGTTAAGGTCGGTTGTACCACCTAACTTTCCTTTCCTTTAATTGCCTTCCTTTAGTTGTTTTCTAGATAATAAAGCAAGTGATTAAACTTTAGTGTTTGCAAAACCATAGTCCCTCGTGGGATCGACACCTTATTTCCCTATACTCAATAAACAATCCGTATACTTGTGGTAATATAGGGTAATAAAGGTTTTTAAAATTTGAGAAGTAAAGAAAAACCCTATCACTCCCTCCCTCTCACTCTCTCCTCCCTCTTCCTCTTCTCTCTCCTTCCTATTTCCTCCCTTCCCTCCCCAACCCACCTTGCCTCCTTTCCCCGCCTTTGGTCCATGCAACTAGAGAAAAGAATTTTTTCTAGTCACGTCGATGAGACCAAAAACAAGGGAGCGAGGGAAAATGGGATACGGGTGAAAGAGAGGAGGGAGAGAAGGGAGGAATAGAGATGGCAATGGGGTAAGGGATCCCACCCCTCATCCCCCACCCCGTATTCTAAAATTTTCCCCCACCCCATCCCATCCCATACCCCCGCAGGTACCGTAGCAGTTGTTTAATAATAGTTTTTATTTTTTATTTTGACATTATTTTTGTTATATATGTAGCATCAATAATAACATTATAAATTACGATTTTAGATTCTTAACTAAATATTCAATGGGAAATCAAAGTTGAAATCATTTTAATCTTTTTAGTTCACTTCTCTACATTTAATAGCAAATCTAAACTTATAATCATCATAATTGTTTAACCAACTTACAATATGTAAAAAGAGAAAAAAATTGAAGTAAACTAAAAATAATCATCATTTTATCTAAAAATTATAATCTTTTTAGTTGTCAAATTATGATAGATATACATATATTATTGATGTGTAGCTATATTCTGTATTAGCAAATCTACACTTACAATTATCATATTTATTTTTATTTTTGGTAAATGACTTATAATGTGTAAAAAAATTCATGTAAACTTAAAATAATCAAATAATTAGTTTATCATACAAATTATGATATATGCATAAATTATTGATATGTAGTTATAATATGTATATCTATATATGTGGAAAAGTATATATAGTTTTTTTTTTAATTTTATACTAGTATGAGGGACGGGGTGAGAATGGAACAAGGTATTCTCCCCATCCCTTGCCCCATTTAAAGTGGAGGGCAAAAATCTCTCTTGTCCTCACACCCACCCCACCCTCACACCCTTCTTGTGACTTCCCTGCGGGATATCCACCCCATTGCTATCCTTAGGGAGCAAAGAGGAAGAGAGAGAAGAGAGGAGAAAACAGAGAAGGAGGGGAAAAAGTAAAAAAGAAGATGCCGACTTGAGTGGTCGCCGATGGTGGTGTTTGTCGGCGGTGGTAGTCTCCGGCAATCATTGCCATCAATGGGCATTGGTAGGTGGGGGTGAGTAGTGGAAGAAGAAAGCAAGTGAGAAATGGAATTTATTTATGTTTATCTCTTAGTTTATTTGAATGTGTTTTTGGAGTAGATTTTGGAGTTGTTTTGAAATGTATTACTATAGGTTTGTAACTGAAAAACAAGTATTCTAAAAATAAGGTACTCCAAATAGAGTAATGTTTTTGGAGTACATTCGAATTGATTTTGACATCAACCTTACTTTTACTTCCTTGCTTGCAATTGTTGTTTCTACACAAGTACCGAAATTTGGACATGGTAGTTCAATGTGTTCCTATTATTGGAGAAGTGTTCTTAATCCTTTGGATGGCATAAGTAGTTGTTTTTTTTTTTTTTAATAAGATAGTGTTTATAGGATAATTATGTATCGAGGTGCTAAAGTTAAAGCATTTGTAACATAAAACTGATATTCACTTATACTTCATTCATTCATCTAGAAAACCAATTTTACTTCATGTACAGGTTGACAGAGAACAATGGCTACATTCAAAGAATCATCAGAGAAAAGCTATATACCAAAGCTCACCAAGAGCTCCGTGCACCAACGAATATGTAGCTTCGAGAAATATGCACACTCTCTCCGTCAATCCAGCAGGTAACCATAAATAGCATTACATATATTAACATATATCTCAAACAAGATATCATAACTAATTCTAACTCTGTACATAGACAAAGTCTTTTTGGATCAAAACAAAAATGCATCATCCAAATACTAATTCACGCGTCTACTTCTTAAACTACCCAAATCCTACTTGTATTAGGCCAACTGAAGCAAACATAGACACATATTTTACCTACTTCTATGGGTGCTATCAAGCTCGAGTAGCACCATGCTTGAGTTTAAACTCAATGAGTATCAGTGCCATTCGAATTCAAGATCAAGCTCAAACGAGTACATAACATAGAGTTCGAGGTCGACTCAATATAATGAAAATTAAGTTCGAACTCAACTGATTTGGGCTCACGTAATGCTGCAAGCCTTGTCAGCTCGAGCTACTTGTGATCGAGTTTGACTTACTTTCATCTAAATTGATTAAAACATGAACCTATTATAGTCATTTCTTAATTGAAATATATAATATATAATTAATACAAATACTCGATTAAACTCGATGAACACTCAAGTAGTAGATATTAGCCCTCGGACTCGACTTGCTATCCAAAGTGAGTAGCTCAAATTCAAGCTCGATTTCTATCAAACCGAGTTCGAGTCGAGTGTTTGACGGTACCACTCACAAACTACTCGCAAGCAGTTCAACTCGCTCACATCTCTATTGTGAGGATCTCAAAGATCAAGAACCAGCTAGAAAGAAATTAAGAAGTTGAAGAAGATGAATTAGGGGAAAGATGGAAGAGGAAGAAGATCAGACAAATGGCGAATGACTATATAAGTTGGGGAAAAATGAGCCAAAAATATTGTTATTGCATAAGAGACTCTTCTGTCCGATTACAACTATTTATAAAGCCCTCAATATGTGACTAAGTGATACCTGAAATATTAACAACTAATCAATAGGAATATGCATTATATTTCGGGTCATGATACCTACCTGCTTCTATTGCCATATCAACTACAATGGACCCTTACCAGGGTAATTATAGCTCCAATTCATAACTAGTTATAGCTAGATCGACACAATATATTTAACAAATAAAACCGATTACATACTTATAAATTTCATATCTTTATACACCTTTCGGTATATACTTCAGGCTACAATTTGATATCAAACTCTATGATGGCACTGGTATATTCACTACACTTATTGGAGATGGTAAAGACCTAGCTGGACCCTTGCTTCGGAGATCCGACCAGACGTCCAGCTGTCTCTCATCAGGACTAATGATAAAATTGAAATCTCCGAACTCTAGAAAATTGCACTATTATGAGTTACACTTTAGCACTCATACAAAAACATTTAATATATTCAAACTATAATATTCTAAACTAAATACAAAAATTATAATCCATTAAATTATAATTTCTTCAACGCCTTTCCTTATCCTAAGACTGAAGAACTTGCTCCCCACCCTCAAGTCACCACAGCTGCCTCTTCTTCCTTAACTCTCAAAAGCTTGGTATCTTTGGTTCGATTTCTCCAGCAAAAACAAAAATTTTGAAAGGATGAAAAGCCCAGAAAGAAGCAATTAACATAGTGAAGCAGGAGGTGTCAATTGAAGAAGAAGATGCTAGCTAGCTCGGCTCCAAGAAAGATCTAGAGTGAAAAATTGCAAGATGGCCTCTCAAGACCCAGAATATCGATGTATAACTTGGAGAAAATTATGATATAGCCATCAAAAATTCAAATTAGGCATTTAGGCCCAAGAAAATGAAAGAAGTATCAAGTTGAGGGCTTGTGAATTAAAAAGTTGGTCCTGTGGATCAATTGAGTGTGAAGAAAAATAACAAAAGATTCCAATAATCAAATTACATCTAAAGGATCGATTAGGACAAACTCTCAACAAAATTATATGAATGTGGAATTTGATGTAGTTTAGTAAAATCTAAAGTATGAGGCATGTGTGGGGCAGTGTTTTCAGAACCGGACCGGACTGGCCAGTTTGATCGGTTGAACCGCGAACCGACCATGCCACCGGTCCAGTTCTCTATAATAGCCGGGAAGTGGTCAAAAACCGTTAAAAACCGGTCGATCCGTGTGAACTGATATGAACCGTGACTCGGCGGTTTTTGAGCTTTTTTCATTTTTTGAAAAGATTAAATGTAGTGGTAGTGAGATTTGATCTTGGAACCTCACATATAAGACACAAGTGTCTTAACCACCACACCAACAAGTATTTCTGAAATTAGGTGAGTACAAAATTTTATAAAACTAATGAAAAGTAAAATAAAAATTAAAATTTCCATTTACCCATCTATGCCTCTCTCCATTTCCACATTCAGAGGCTTCAATCTTGCATCATTTCCAATTTCACCCCCATCATTCCTTTTTTAATCACTAGTTTTTAATGTTACTAAATTCCACATTCAGAGAATTCAATCTTGCATTCTTTCCAATTTTACCTCCATCATTCCTCTTTTAATCACTAATTTTTAGAGTTACTAAATTCCACCGTTAGAGGATTCAATCTTGCATCCTTTCCAATTTCACCTCAATCATTCCTCTTCTAATCACTAGTTTTAGGAAATTTATTGTAGTAGCGTGACAGCTTCTCCCATGCACCTTAAGGTATCAGGTGGACCCTTTGCCTAGCTCTAGACTCACTCAGCATAAATATTGCTAAAATACCAACTAACAATCCAAACACAAATCTAAACCCAACAATAAATTTACAAATACATTACACCATTCTTAAAATCCCAAAATTACATAAAATACCTATCAAACGTTCAAATTCTCATAATACAAAAGCTCTCAAAATCACAATCCAAGTTTGTCACATCAATACAAAAGCAAACCCTAACTCTAAAGGTTGGCTCCTTCACTTGGGTTCTCAATCCCTGTTAAGGAAAACAATTGGAAAGAGTGAGCTAAAAAGCCCAGTGAATTCCAAAAGGCTTACAAATCACGTAAAACAGTTCAAATCATACTTCAAGTATACAATTTAAATCAAGTAGATAGACACTTAAATGGGTATTGCTCGTATAAATTACTCGAGGTCATTTCCAACTTAAGCATTTAAATTATGTAAGAAATAAGAATAAATATAAGTACAATGCACTATGCATTAAAATTACTTAAGTTGTGAATTATAACTGATTAAGTGACATATCACTAATCATTATTTACAATATACTATTTTAGAATTTGTAATATGACTATATTAATACAAATACACAATAATGCATAACTATAGTACTTACCATTTTATGCATAACTATAATTAGAAAATAAGGACAAGTGGACAACATATTAGTATATTAGTTTTCACTTTTGAAAACAATCAAATCATTTGCAAATAAAGCATTTAATTTATGCAAAAACTGAGAAACAAGGATAATAAGTGTAATGCATTATGCATTACAACACATTACATATAATTTGTAAACCACAAGTGATTAAGTGGTATAGCACTAATCATTGATTCATTGTAAATTACAATTTTTGTAGATTATAAATTGTAACTAATATCACTAACCACTAACTAAGGAGCTAAGATGTAACTATATATATGGGGGGATCAAATGACTTTGAATTAATTTTTCAAGTAGGTAGAACATGACTAATATGTTAAATTGTGAATAATTTTGGAGTTCAAATCAAGAATAAAAATTTTACTAATGAGAAACACAATGAATGTACAAAAATTTAGCAAATTACACTATTGAAGAATGTAAATTGTAAATTGTAATGTGCTTTAATTACTAATTGTAATAATTGATAAAAACAAATTACAACATACAAACTATAAAAAATTAAACAAACTAACAAAAGTCCCAATTCGATAATAATACGGTTTTGTACCTTTTTTGAATTCAATTTGGTAACCAATTTTGATTTACCAAATTCAAATCGAAATTGGAAACGGTTTAGACTTTTAGAGGAAAAATAACCGAATTATCGAATTCAATTAACTAAATTACCAATTTTGCACCAAATGCTCACCCCTAGGGTGGGATTTGATAGAATTAAATACACCAAATCAAGAATGTTTTAAGTGGGCTTTTGGTCCCATTGGGTTGTGTAGCCTTTTCGTACTAAAATATTTTGAACTCTCTTATGCTGTAAGTATTAGGATCTTTTGGGTCTGGGAACATTTTTCTAGAGTTTTTTTGTACTCTCTTAGTCACAGTGAAATTCTGCTCCTCCTCCACCTGTAGACATAGGTGAATTTAAGCAAATAATGTAAATTCTATATCAGTTTTAGTCATTTAATTTATTTTTTTTCTTGTTATTTGTCTTTCAAAATTGCCAAGAATCCTTTCATCAATTTTCTTGGACTAGGCCTTAACGTGTCAAAATTGGGTTATTTTTACAGTTCATTCATGTTGACAAGAACAAAATTAAACTTGCTCAGCCTATTTCTATTTTTTTTTTTTTTGTTAAGGAAAAAAAAGATGCATCAAAAAGTTCAACTTTCCACCCCAATAAAAAAAAAAACAAACACAAAATTCCTATTGTGTAAAAGTTAATGTTTGAAATTAAAGTCAACTAGTATAGTAAATTAAGTTTTACCCAACCAAAGAGTATTCCTTAAATTGTACAACAGAAAACGTCATTAATGCCACTTCATAACGTAGCTGCTGAACTACACCTTTCAGAGTTATGCAAGGAGGAGTACAAGTCAATAGCCCAATTGGGTGCGGGGAAAGAATTTTATGGATCCAAATTTTCCACGGTTTTTCTTTTCCTCTATTTGAAAGGACAAATTTTCCACCGTTGACGACAAAGACTTTGCTAGTCAACTCAATAGACCCCACAAGTATGGTTTTCTATACTATAAATAAGGTTGCAATACCATCTCTAAGAAGCACACCAAGTTCTAGAGTTATAAAAAGTCTTTAAGTATTTGCAATAACTCAGACGTCTAAAAACAATGGTCTGCAAAGCAATAGCAATTGGTTTGATGATCACCCTGTGGATTATCTTACAGCTTAGCAATTCAGCAGCAGAAGTTCCTGAATTTCGACGGATGGACGACTCTCGACGATGTATAAATGGTCGGCGGCCCACATACGGGTGAGGATCATTGATCTTCTTCTCTAACTTCTGCCCTCTGTATCCGCTGGCTTCATCTTTCAACTCGTGTGTATGCCTATGCACTTTGAGTTCTTTCTATTGATAGTGAATGGAAACCATTGCTTGGGCGGAGTTGAGCATGAAAACTAGGAAAATAAATTATTTTGTGCAGTAAAATTACTGTGCTGTTTGTTGGTTTGATGTCCACAATAATACAAATTTAACGCAGTTTGATGCTAACTTGTTCACTATTACTCCATCCTTAATTATTATGTCTAGATGAGATGAATTTAGGTGTATTTACTAATTTGAAATGGAGAGCACTGGGAATTTTTTTTTTTAAAAAGTACTTTTGAAATGGAAAAATTAGAAAGTTTCCTTTTATCTTTTGTTGACTTTGAGAGAGTAAATTGTAAAATTAACAATGGAATCGAGGGAGTAACATGGTACATGAACTGTTGACAGTCAAAATGGATCAGGATTGGATTTAGCCAAAATATTCAGTTTAACAAACGTTAAATGAAGCCATGAAAATTTATTTCTCAATACATTCTTCTTTTTAAAACTTGGTTCTTTCTCAAAAACTGCAGGGGTGTGTGGGTACCTTGCTCTCCAAGCGGTCCACATCCAACGAGAAGACGAACACCATAGTAGAAACTAGATTACTGGTAATTTTATCCTTTGAGACTGTTTCATCCAAGCACGTGTAATATCAAAATCTTGATCACCTGTACTTGAATAATAATTATTATCCAGAATGTTTTGGTACCTTTTTTGAAGTTTTGCTTGATATCATTGTAAGTTCATTAGTTCAACAAGATTTAGTGGATCTCCGCTCACTTTATTCTTTGCCAGTGGAATTCAAAGTTTAATCTCTATATGACTACAGTGACAAATGCTTACCACCATTAAATAAGAAGGAAAAATTAGAAAACACGCTTTTAGTTTTCTGTTCTTCTAGAAATTCTAATCATGATTTTGTGTTTTTTTCTTTCTTATTTTATTGTTAGATTTAAATTTATTTTAGATATGGTTACCAGATCTAAAATTTTTTGGATTTTGAATCTATTTTGACAGATTTCATTATCATTTTTGGAACCTAAAGCCATTGCTTAGTAGATATGTGATTGCCACACGCATAGAAAGGAGTTGTAGATTTATCTATTAGAAAACAATTGTGAAATTTCTTATATTTTTTAGATCTATTATATTTGTCAACTTATGGATAAGTAATTTTTAGTGCATGTTTAACTTACTATTATGGTAGTGATGTAAATCAAATTGTACTGTATAATTTTTGATCGTCTATTAATGAAATTTGATTTTATTTAAAAAAGGTGAAAACATTGGGAGTGGACAAAGTATATTTCATAAGGAGATTGGTGTAAACTAGTAAAAAAAAAAAAATCCAACTCCTAGACTTGGACTATTGAAGTCTTTAGAACTAAACGGTCAAGTGTTTTGAAATTAAACTAGGGAAAAATGTATTTAACTGGAGATGTATTCCTATTTTGTAATTTATTTCACATTACAAGTGTGACTTTGGTCTGAGCATCAATGTTCTTATAATGATGGTTTAAAGTGGGTATTTCCCGTAAAGTTTTAATAGTTGGGGATGTTAATTGAGGCATTTTATCTCAGTCTAAGCCGAGGAAAAGCCTCCGGTATTAAATAACTTACAATCCTTACAACTTATCACAGGGTTTGGAGAGTAGGAAGCGAACCCTGAACCTAGAGTTTTATTTTAGATTGGTGAGTGAACATACAATCACTCACCATATAGGATAATTAAATAACATACAATCCTTACAACTTATCACAGGGTTTGGAGAGTAGGAAGAGAACCCTGAACCTAGAGTTTTATTTTAGATTGGTGAGTGTTTCTTATGTGTAAATTGTGATTAAATGCCTTCAATGATTTGATTGATGAATGATTGTTTGATTGAGAATGTTTAAATGTATATTATTGTTCCATGTGATGTGAAATGAATTATTGATTGTCCACAATTGTAGGTGAATGTGTACTTTATCATACTCAACCTAATTGAAATGAGATTTCATGATCTTAATATGTTGGAACGAATGTGTATGATTGTAAGTCGGATGTGTACCTTACGACGTCAGTTGAACTAGGGCCCAAAACTCATTATCGATTAGCTTTGTCAATAGATTTGAATAGATGATCGGTATACTCAAGTATTACTACAAATTGACGTGATCACCAAAGATGAAATGAAATGTACTGTTGGGTATTGTTTCTTGTTTTGGAGGGCTAAAGGAGGAGAATGATAAAATGTACAGTGACAGTGAAATGGCTCATAGAGCAAACTGCATTCTTTTACTTGAATGATTTACTGCTTTATAACTAGTGAGTGATATATCTTGAATGTGCCCTATTTGTTAAAAATATAATTTTAATTGGAAACTCACTAGCCATAAGCTCATCCCTCTAGTTTGTTTTCCTTACAGGACATGAGCGCGAAAGGAATCGAGATTGGTGGTAGCTTGATCTTCAAGTGCTATTTTGTACTCTCTCTTATTTTCAGTACAAAAGTTGTACTATGAATACTAGTAGATCATAAGTACCTAAATCTTTTGAATCTATATCTAAGTAAGATTATTCCGGATGGTTTGATAGAATGAACACTATTTTTGGAAGACAAATATGTGCTATGAAATTTAGTGGATCAATCGTTGCTTTACCCCTTTTTGGCTTGTATATAAGTTGATTTTTAGATGGATTGATAGAGTAAATGTTATTTTGGGAGTGACTGCAATGAATCCTGACGAGAGTCAGGTAGGTTGTCCGCTGAACCCTAGAGTATGCCCTAGAAAGAGGTGGGCTCATCACAAATTTTCTTCCTTTTGCTTACTATTCTTTGACCTACTTCGAGATGGCTTGAGCTCCTCAAGGGAAGCTCACTTGGTCAGGGATGAACTTCTCCTTGATATTTGTTGTGACGCTCTTTTCATACTTATTAGGAGTGCTTTTGAATCTGTAATAAACCCTAATGCCGCAATGATGATCCATCTCTTTCTTAAGTGTACGAAACTCATGCTTTGGCTATTGATACATTCATTTGTTGATGGAGTTTGTGAATTGGTTATTTAGTCAGGTCTTTTACATAGTGACTTAACTTTGTAGTCCAAAGTTTGATGAAATTCATTAAGCGTGAACTCTATGATAAAATTAAGGTAAAATTGTTGGGAACCACTTTACATTTTAGCCTGCAAGAATGGTTAGCAAAATAAAGAGAAGAAGTTCTGCACAACACTCTCTCGTGTGTTTATTCTCAATACTCGTGTATCACTCAAATGTTAACACTCTAATGATCTTACCACTCTCTTTCAATCTCCTTGATCACACTCGTTGAGAGAAATTGAACTCACTCACAATTGCTCAAGAAGACTTAACAATTCAATACGGTTAGTGATATCACAATTGATGAATTAGAAATAACTCAAGGCTGGAAATTCAAGATACAACAAAAGAGTAGAAGACCTTGACACGAGGACAATGAAATTGTCGCGCCCCATTTTTTTGATTGAATGGTGGAAAAGGGAAAGGGATTTCGATTTTTGTTTTTTTTTGAAAAGAAAAGGGAAAGGGGTCATGGGACTATAAAATGCGACGGTTTGGACCCAAAAATAAAAGTCTAGAAAAGGGTTTTTAGAAAAGGTTTGGAGTCGCCACTTGGTATGGAGTTTAGGTGTACCAAGTCACCAAAAAGATTTAATTAATGAAAATAAACAAAGAAAAACCCTTTTTAGACGACTCCAGGTCTTTGAAAAACTAGAGAAAAAGGTTCGGGGGTCACGGTTGAAAGAAGGGAAGGCAAAGATTCGATGTTACTCGTCTCTAAGGCACCCTTCTAACCTAGCCAAAGCTAGTTACAAGATTTAGTTAAAAATTTCCCAATTTCTAACTTTAAAATTTATCACATTTGGATGTTGTCTATATGGATGCAAAACCTAGACCTAATGTTGGATCGAGAGGGGCAAAATGTCTCCTTGAGGTGTGATTGGAATTGATCACATTAGTTGTGTCATCCAATTTTGATCCCTCGAGGAGGTCACGAAAAAATGCAAATGATGAGACTCGAATAAGTGAAAAGATAGGGTTTTCAAAAATGCAATTTTTATAAAGTATTAAGAGAAAAGAAGTTGGGTTTTTGAAAGGATCAATTCTAAATGCAAAAAGGAACTTGAATTTCTAAAAAGATGCAATTTTAAGAAAAGTGGCTTTTTAACTTTGAATTGCTAAAACATGAAGAAGAAAGTTGATTTTTTAAAGAATGAATTGGATAGAGTTTAAAATAATGCACATGTATGTCCTAAAGAGGAATAATGCAACATAATGGGTGCGGGGGACTAAATTCGTGACTTTGAATCTTCCTTTTCATAGAAGGAAATAAAAACGTGCTAAGGCTAGGAAGCCATACTCGCTCTTTTCCCTATTTCAAAGGGTAATGCCTTAAATGTACTAGTCTAATAAAAAGAAAACTAAATGAGATGTTTCACATACGGGATGGGATAATAGTGACATGCAAAATGGGAAAGAAACTCTAAAAGTGAAAAGTGTGTGAAATTTGTATCTAATGCATGAATGGCGTTTAAGGGTCTAGCATTGGACTAGCCCTCGTCAAAAGGTTCTCACTAACATTGGATTAGTGAGAAATCGAAGGGGAAGGCCACAACTAGCGTTGGACTAGTGTGGTGACGTCAATATATTTACACAATAAATATGTAGACATGATAATAAAGCAAATAAACACATAAAACACATAAACACATAACACATAGGCATAATGTCTAGATGCAAGGCCCTAGGAAAGCAAATAAACACATAATCATGCAAGCATGCAAAATAAGCATATAAAAACTAATTATTACATTGGGAGAAACCTAAATACATTCTAAGGGGAAAAATTCGGAATAATAATCTAACTATTACATTTTCTAGAATAAATACACTTTTTGCCAAATTAAACCTATCTATTACAACTTGGCATCCAAGGCCTCCAAACGATTTACTCAAAAATTAAATAACATAAATAAAGACTAGACATGAATAAAAGCAAAGGAAAACTTAATTTAAAACATGCAAAATCATGCAAAACACATAATAAGCACATAATAGGGAAAGAAGTTACCATCCCTTGATGTGATGCCTTAATTGAATCCTTAGATGATGGGAATGGTTATCTAAGACTCAATGTCAACAAAGGGATCAAGGTACCAATTTAAAGGAAACCAATCAAAAATTCAAAGAAAGGGTATCTAAACAGATTCTGCAAGCAACACGATAATACTAGAAAATAGAGTAAGATTCGGAACAAAAGAGCGGAAATATCAACAATTCAAAAAAACAGAGGTTACGCTGAGTAGAACGCTGAACAGCAAACACAGTCAGCGTGCAAAATCAAATTGGAAGCGCTGACTCAGCCAGAATCCAAGTGATTTCTTCCCATCTTCAAAATATCGGAAGATTGCTTCAGTTTTTTCGCACAATATCACAAACAAAATCCTCGAGGCAAGGGATCTATTTAAAGCTTCAAACATCAGCATTCAGATCATGTCAAAACAAGCTAAAATCGAAGAAGGCCAAATCTTAAGCATTAGCATCATCAAATGGACAAAAGGGAAGGGAAGAACCGTCGGGATAGAAACGGATCAGCATGCTGGATGGCTCGTAATGCCCAGCGCTTTCTTCATCTTCAAATATTCAACCGGCAACGGATCGTTACGCTGAGGTTGTCCACGCAAGAGGTCCGCGTTTCTCACAACTTCAAACATTCAAGAGGAAAGCGATCGTTATTAACTAGTCCGCGTAGTAGTCAGCGTTTCTTCACATCTTCAAAGCGTGAAGAACATTTTTCCAGAAATTTCGAATCTATGACATCATCACGAAGCATCAAACGTCTAATTTTAAGCGTAAAACCAATCTACTAGCCTTACCAAGGCTTTATAAACACAACATGCTCATATAACGGTGATAATCATCATCAAATATCCCAAACTAAAGAAAAACTACTCAAGACCTTGGTTCCACCAAAGGCCCAAATCTCGGATAATTTTACGATCAAAAAGCGGTAAAATAGAGTATAAGTATGCTACAGATGGAGCTTGAATAAAAAAGCGAAGGAAGAGGCGAATTTCCAAGAATAAGCTCCTCAGTGTCAAACCCTAGCTTTTCTTTTCTTCTTTCTTTTCCTTTTTCTCTCTAATTCCAGTAGTTTTCTCTGTTTTTTCTTTTCAAAACTCTCCTAATTGCCTCTTTTTTCTCTCAGATTTCCAACCTCTTTCTAAACCCTAATCTAGGCTATTTATAGCCACCCAAACCTAGAACTATGGTTTTGATGTTCTTGGGATGAGGTGAGCTAATTTTGAGCGTTAGATGAGTTGTTGGGGTTTAGGGGTGAGTTGGGGAATGTTTAAATAGGTTTCTTATCGCTCAAGCATCGAAAATACAGTTGAAAAGGATGATCCAAGCTTACGGAAAAATCAGCGTCATTTTTTTTTACGATCGGGTTCACTGGACTAGTTACTGCTGGACTCATTGGTCCAGCGTTTTATGACTTTGACTTTTTTTTTTGAAAACCTACAAAATGAGAAAAATATGTTAGAAAAATTCAGAAATAAATAACTAAACATTAATAGATAAAAACATAGGAGAACAAAAGAAATAGTCAAAATTTGGTGTCTACAGAAATCAAACGCAAGCTGACTTGATTCAAGAAATAATCCTAATTACATTGGAAACAATACTCTATATGGTTGGAAATTTGTCACATAATCGGCAGAAATTTTAAGGAATCTAGAAAGACTCCTAATAATCGGCAGAAATTTTAAGGAACCTAGAAAGACTCCAAACTGATATAACAAGGCTGGAAATTTAGAAATTCAATTCTAGAACTACCTTATATTAATTTTTGGCAAAAATAATATGATTAAGGCCCCGTTTGATAACCCAATTCAAGTCTTAATCTTAATGACTTCAGACCTTAATAGTGTTAAGACTGTTTGATAACAAAAAATACTATATCTTAATGATTAAGTGGGTCTGAATTGCCTAGGCAAAATAGAGGGCAAAAAATAAGTGATAAGTGAAACTTATCACCACTTAATAAAAAGTGCGTTCAGATGTTAGGGTTTAAATACAATTTTTAGGACATAAATAACCCTTGCCAAATAAAACACAATCACCTTATTTTTTCCTCTTCTCTTTCTTCTACCGTCTTTCTTCTCTCTCATTCTTTTCTTTCCATCACCGTTCTCAATTTATCAACCTCCTCTCCAATTTTTTTTTTTTATCAGCCTTCATTCTTAAGAAATTTACCCATTGAAGCATTCAATTTTTTAGCATAAAGGTAAGTATTAACTTTATGCATATGCTTTATTTCTACTGTGTAGTTGTCGTTCATACTCATATTCAATAAAAATCTGTGCTTCATCTATGTATTTGATTTATATGGTTAATGGAAAAATAATCTTTCATGATAGAAATAGAAGCGTAGGCAATACAAATTAACTAGAAAAATAATATTTGAGAATGAAGAAATTGTGATACAAAATGAACAACATGTTGAAAATAACCCAGAAAATGCAGAACATGTAGGAGGATCTCGACACAAACTTTTATGATCAACTTACGCGAACAAATTAAAAATCAACATTTTTAGCTTTTTTGATTAATTGTATTTATAACATTTGATAGACTAGCATTTATATTTTATGAAATAAATTTGTTATATTATAATTTTATTTTCATTTTTAGCTCATTCTTTTTCTTTTTTTTATAAGAGTTCATTCTTCTTCTAATAAATAATTCTTATTTTTTTTATAATAGTTCATTCATTTTTAGTTCATTCTTTTTCTGATAAATAATTCTTATTTTAAATAAAATTAAATCATATGTACTACTAGTAAAATACACCAATATTAATCATTTATAAACAAATCAATATAAGGACAAAATTGTAAAATATAACAAATTTAGCATTCAGTCGTCTATAATTATCAAACAGGCATAATACGTTCAGTGTTTAGATTCAGACAAAAGTTGTATTAGATTCACCACTTAACAATTCAATGACTTAATGAATTCAGACTTCAAATTTCAGATTTCAGATTTCAAATTTCAATTTTATCAAATGGGGCCTAAGATCCCTTTTCCAATTGGAATTATGATTTGGTAACCTTCTTATTAGATTACAATCGGTTTAAGGAAACACAAAGCAACCAAGGCTATTTCCTTTTTCTTTTAGGAAGCTGTTGGTTTCCTTTCTTTCAAGAATCATCAAACGGATTGAATTTAGGAAAGAAGAAGGACAAAACCTGCTCAAAGAGTTTTTTTGTTTTCTTTTTAAAAATCGCAATCATGAATTAAACCTTCAAGAATTCAAGAACTCAAGATTTGTCGATCTGGGATTCAAAAATCTTTCAAAATTTATTCAAGAATACCAAGAATTTCAAGAAAGTTTCAAAGAACACTTGATCGGCCACCAAGTCAACAAGGAAACAAATAAGAAATTTTTTTGGATGAACAGTGCTGCTACTGTGACAGCCCACCTCTCCCAAGGGCGAATCCAAGGGTATCAGCGGGTTGCCTGTCCAGCTCTCGCCAGGACTCACTACAAAATCCACAATATAATTGCAAGAAATCATTCCTAAAACCCTATTTAGCATTTAACCCAAATACTAGTTATCTACAAGAGTAAATCTTCAAAATTACAATTATATAAACTTCAAATAAGATCATACAACAACTTTACAATACATTTCAATTCCAGATGGAAGTATAGAACCCTACAGAAGTAACTAATTCCTCGATCTACGAACCCCACTTCAAGACCTGTTAAGGAAAACAAATTGGGGTGAGCTAACGCTCAGTGAGGTCAAGGAAAGGCATGCAAGCATGTAATCAAGCAAGTAGGAAAGCCAATAAATTCAGATATAAAAACGAGTAAATCAATCAATCACTTGCACCTTTGTAATTTTCACCGAGACCAGTATTCCCAAGGAATCACTACTGAGGGCTCACATTAGGCAAGAGCCTTGAGTCTGGGTTCGAAGAACCCTCTTCAGCCTCTCTATCTACGGTGAATATGCACAAGTGCAGGAATGCTCATATAGGGAAAATACACAAATGTGGGATACGGGGCTCTCAGGAGCCAATTTCCACGGTCAAGCAGTTGAGTCCATTTCATTCCAAATGTTGACTCTCCGTCAACTTAGCAGAGGTAAAGTTCGTAGAATCTCCACTTGGTACAACCTCCAACCAACAGTTCACCCTTTCGGGCCCGAAACCAAACACGCACTTAAATGGCATTACTTAACAAGTATGCCTAGCAAGACCCCAATTACGGATCAAGCTATATCACTTCCTGGTTCACCAAGCTTCACCAAGCCCTTGCCGGCTCGAGTTACAAGGCTAGCCAATGGGTTGGGGCGTCCCCCCCACTATGGTCGATGAGACAAAGCTCCAATCGACATACTCGGTCATAGCATTGGGACGGGAGGGGTGGTACCCTGCCACTCAATGCTCACGAGAAACACTTTCATTTACATGCAAAAGTAACACTTATCATTTATCAAGCAAGCAATCACATGAGAGAAAGGACAAGGGCGATAAAGTACACCCTAGCCTCAGTAACTAGTAAGTACGAGAAACATTTTATTTAAACACTTAACATGCACTTGGCACTCACCGAAGTCAAGAGCCTAAAGCAAAAGCACACAAGACCAATCGAGTTCTCCGTGATCTTCTCGATCACCTGAGACAAGTACGAGTATAAATTACTTAATTATACAACCAAGGTTTAGTAGTTTTCTCAATACCCTTATTTAAAAGATAACATTTTCAAGTCATGGGAAATGATCAAGTACTTTAATTCAAATCACTAGGGTAATATTTGATAAATGTCTTTAAAAATGTCTCAATTAGACTCAAGTCAAGTTCAAGATTCTCCGATTTGAGAATCAAGTCAAACACTAAGTTGGCACGAAAATCAAGAAAGAGGGTCAACCATTTTCATGTCAAAGTTACCAAGTTTTACGCCCTAAAATAGTTAAAAGAGAATGGAAATAAGTTTTCCTAGTTCACCGACCAAATTTATTTCAAAAGAAAGCAAGTTCGATAATTTTCTAATTTGAGCTGAAATCTTTGAAAAATCATAACTGGATTTATACAAGTCCAAATTTTGCGTACTTGGTACCATTAGAAACCTCTTGAAAAGTTCTAAAACTTTGTAGAAGACACCCAGTTAAAATTCTGGGCAGAAATTGCCCAGATTTTTGAGAAAGAAACTGCTACAGTACCAAAACAGGGCACGTCAGGTTGGTCGACCAGCCCCACTTTGAAAATTCACCAAAAATTACAGAAAACGAATTGGACTCTCAAATTTATACTTTAAATTCCTACATAATAAGTTTCAAATGCCATAGATGGCACTCAATTTTGACACTTGAGCAATAAATTATAATGGTTCAAACATGGCAGGTTCACAAAACTGAATTTTCTGGAATCCGAATTTACAGGGCAGAATTCTAAGCCTTGTTTGAGTGATGGTTTATTGTCCAAAAATTACCAAATTTGGTACAATAATACTTTCATATATAAGCTAAGTTCATACCAAAATTCAACTAAAAACTCCCTCGGGAAGACAGCTTTCTAATCGCCCAAAGTTCACTCAGTGAATTGCCTTGAACCAGTGAAGTTTTGATCTTCTTCTTCTAATCATCTTTAACATACCTAAACTACCACCAATTGACCCTATTTTCGAACCCAAGATAGTTTCAACCTTCCTAAGTCTAATGGTGGTCAAAAATGATGAAAGCTTTTATCAAACTTTTGCACTAAACAGCCCCAAAATTTCAGACAGCATGCTACTTCAAATTTCCAGATTTTGCTCCAACTTAATAACCATTATTGCAACCATTTTTAGAGGGCTTTTTGTGGGAAAGTTTAATACCTTAAACCTCAACATTCAAGCATTAATAATCAGCCCCTAAAACTTACAAAATAGCAGCCACGAAATTAAGGAAAAATCAGCAAAATTCAACCCCCAAATCATCTCCTCCTTCTCGGTTTTCCCCTTGAGGTTTCTCCTCCAATTTCCAACCCACAAATTAAACATATGCATACACATTTCATCATTTAGCAATTCTAGTAAACAAATTTACACATTTTGTGGGAATTCCAAGAGCCCACATATCAACCATAATCATCAAATGCAAATTAAAGAAAGCTTAACAACTTGAAATTCCAAAAACCAACTCTAGTCAAGGTTCTAGGAACCCATCAACATCCCAATCCTAATTTCATGCTTGGAATTTAAAGAATGAACAAAGATTAAGCTTCTAGGGTTTTACCTCTTCCAAGAACTTAGCAAGAAAACCTCCAAAGAACTAAGCTTCAACCACCCAAGAGCTTCCTTCTCCAAGTTCTACACCAAGCTTCAAGCTTGAGCCAAGATTAAGGCTTGATTGTGGTTGATTTTGGGAGGAAAATGGATGAAGAAAATGCTGAAATTTCAAGGGAAGGAAGAGAGGAGAGAGTCAGCCAAAGAGGAAGGAAAAAAAACTGAAATGTTTGAGTGGTAGTTTTGTAAATAAATGGAAGAAGTACAAGACAAGTTTTTAAAGGTTAAAAGTCCAAATGGAAATAGTAGTTTTGCTAGCAATTTTGGAGGGAAAATAATTAACTCTCTTGGCTACAATTTAAAGGACAATCTCGGCTAAGAGTGAGAGAGAAGAAAAGGAAAAATTGAAGTGAATTGGGGGAAATTAGATGGGTAAACAGTCGCAGGTTAAAATCCTAACTTTTGGGAAATTTGTCCAACTAGGGTTTTAAGGTTTCAAAACCCTACTTAATCTCACTTCTGGTCCCTTGATTATATTCCTAACCTACGAGTGATCAGCCTTACATTCCAGTACTACTTAAGTCATTGCCCGAATTTCTACCTCGAAAAACGTGTTTTTCTCATTTTCTGTCTAATTGATACAAAAAGAGCGAATTTTAAAATAAGATGAATGGAATATTGAAAATCTACCAGAAAAATGAATATAAAGTTGAATTAAGTTTTTTTTTCTCAAAAATAAAAATGAATTTTCATCTAAATTTTTCTGAAAAATATGTGTGAAAATGACATTAAAATAATTATACAGATTATTAACAATAATAATAATATTTAAAATAATAAATACTAACAATATTTAAAAATAAATTTTTGAGGCCCTCATAGCTACAATAACGATGAACAATATCACTACAGTACATGAACATTACCAATTTTTTTCATTTTTTTTTTAAACTTGATCAACAAGAACACACAAACAAATAAACAAGGGCAGGAATGAATTGATGACAACAAGGAAATAACTACAGACAAATGACACAAATAAGATGGAGCTCAAACTCTAAAGGCGGACTTTTTTTTTTTTTTGGGAGAAAAGTTAGGATTTGGTGGAACAACAAAGAGAAAAATAAGAAAAGAAAAAGTATATTGACTTGGATCAAGAGTCAAAACTCTGATATCAACCGATGTGAACCCAAATCTTTAAAATTGCTTGAGAAGAAATGAATCGATCAAGTAGCGAAAGAATCTATCTTGATCAAATCATAGTATAAGTTGAATGGATTTCTAATCCGATCAAGGATAGTTCGAAATCATTTTAGAAAGAATAGGAAGGCGCCACAACCAACTGTGGTTGTTGATTGATAAGTCAGGACTTGAGCAAAGGAGACACATTGCATCAAGAAGTTCACAAAGGAACAATAAAAAGAATCTTCTCCCAATTTTATTACTCAAAATCACTTAATTAGTACAATAAAAATAAGACCTATTTATAGGCTAACCGTTCTAGACTAACCCGAATCTTAAAGAGACTAGGATTACATGATTTACATCACTTAACCAGTCAAAATCTAATTGAATTTGAATTTTATTTAAACTACTAACGAATGGCTCAATCAGTTAACATAATTGGGCATTTAAATCAACTAAATAAATGATTACTCAAAAATATAAATGAAACTAAACAAAACGGAATGACAACATAAATCCTAAGGAAGAATGATAATAACCGATGCCAAACTTATCGTCGGTCCTGGCACCGAACATATATTGGCATTGTTTGACAGATGAGTTTTTTGCCAGGTTTGTGTGTTACTAGTTTTTTACCTGCTTTCTTCCAAAGTTTTAATGCAAATTTTTAGCAAGTTTGTATACAACTTGTTTGTTTCCTACATTATCTGCAAGAATCATTAAAAAACTCCCAAAGTTTTTAATATAACACTCCCAAAATACATAAAAAACTTTACTTTCAAAAATTTTTTCTACAACTTCTACAGTAAGTTACAGTAGAATTTTATACAAACAACCAAAAAATTTAGCTGCCAAACAAGGCCATTGATTCCAGCAGGACTTTCAATGACTGGCCTCGGTTTTATGGCCAGACCTGGCACCAGTCTTGCTCTAGTTTAACTTCATTGTCGGATTACTTTGTGCGTCCGTCCCGTTCCATCTGAGTAAGCATGCAATTTAAATGAAGATCTATACCAACTCAATTAATACATTTAAGTGAATCAGCGCACTTTGAATCAGCTAGAACCAATGCATGAATTAACGTCTCATACACAACTAAAGGTCCTCTTGAATAAATTGATTGAACTCTTAACTCAGACCCCTTGAAAATGCAAAGATAGGCCACCGGATTTACATCAAATGCCTTATGGTTGAGGGTTTTTTTGGCTAGCTCAGTCTATTTTAAGGCGTTACTACTATTACCTATGATAGTCGAAGTACTACATACATGATTAAATATTAGATATATCATAAGAGGATGAAACACATTGATGTGAAGATCTATATCATTCGAGATATCGTTATTGAGTTAAAAGTCTTTGTTCAAAAAATCAATACCAAGAACAATCCTGCTAACGTGTTCATGAAACCTTTTCTACTTAACAAGTTCAAGCTGTGCTTGGACTTGATTGGTGTTTATTGTTCAAGATTTAGACCCATTGGAGCTTTTGTGGAGGCATGGCAACATTTGCTAATTATCGGTATTAAGATATACCAATGTGGAGATTTATTATGTGTGCCTTTGTCCCACATTAGTTATTTTACAAGAGAGATCTTCCATTGGTTGGCTATAAATAGAGTGGAATTCAAGAATGTTTTAAGTGGGCTTTTGGTCCCATTGGGTTGTGTAGCCTTTTTGTACTAATATATTCTGCACTCTCTCATGCTGTAAGTATTAAGTTCTTTTGGGTCTGGGAACATTTTTCTAGAGTTTTTTGTACTCTCTTAGTTACAGTGAAATTCTACTCCTCCTTCGCCTGTAGACATAGGTGAATTTAAGCAAATAATGTAAATTCTATATCAGTTTTAATTATTTAATTTATTTTTTCTTGTTATTTGTCTTTCAAAATTGCCAAGAATCCTTTCATCAATTTTCTTGAACTAGGCTTTAACATGTCAAAATTGGGTTATTTTTACAATTCATTCATGTTGACAAGAAGAAAATTAAACTTGCTCAGCCTATTTCTATTTTATTTTATTTTTGTTAAGGAAAAAAAAGATGCATCAAAAAGTTCAACTTTCCGCCCAAAAAAAAAAAACACAAAATTCCTATTGTGTAAAAGTTAATGTTTGAAATTAAAATCAACTAGTGTAGTAAATTAAGTTTTACCCAACCAAAGAGTATTGCCTAAATTGTACAATAGAAAACGTCATTAATGCCACTTCATAATGTAACTGCTGAACTACACCTTTCATAATTATGCAAGAAGGAGTACAAGTCAATAGCCCAATTGGCTGCGGGGAAAGAATTTTATGGATCCAAATTTTCCACGGTTTTTCTTTTCCCTCTATTTGAAAGAACAAATTTTCCACCATTGACGACAAAGACTTTGCTAGTCAACTCAATTGGCTCCATTTGGATTAGTTATTTTTAGAATTATTTTTCAAAAACACTACTGTAATAATTGGGATGTGAAAAACAATTACAGTAACTGCCTTTGAGGTGTTTTTGGAAAAATTTTTGAGACTATTTTTAAAACTAAAAATTTATTTGGGGTATTTTTTAGAATTTTTTATATTAAAAAACTATTTGGGGTAATATTTTGGTGAATTTTTAAAAATAATAATTTATTTGGAATATATTTTTTGGTAATTTATAAAAGCATGCCAAAAAATTATCTAAAATAAATTTTTAATTTAGAAAATGCCCCAAAAAATACCACAAATAAGCTTTTAATTTAAAAATATTGTAAAAATTTACCCCAAATAAATTTTTAATTTTAAAAATAATCCGCAAAAATTTTTAATTCTACAAATAATCCAAAAATTACCCCAAATAAATTTATAATTTTAAAAATGCCACAAAAAATACACCAAATAAATTTTTAATTTTAAAAATACCCCACAAAAATTTTTAATACTAAAAATTATCCAAAAATTATCCAAAAATTATCCCAAATAAATTTTAAATTTTAAAAATACTCCAAATAAATTTTTAATGTTAATAATGCCACAAAAAATACACCAAATAAATTTTTAATTTTAAAAAAATGCAAAACAATTACCCAAAATAAATTTTAAATTTTAAAAATACACCAAATAATTACCTCAAATAAAATTTTAATTTAAAAATGCTTAAAAAATTACCCCAAATAAATTTTTAATTTTAAAAATGCCACAAAAATTTATTCCAAATAAATTTTTAATTTTAAAAATGACCCAAAAATTACCCTAAATAAATTTTTAATTTTAAAAATGTCTCAAAAAATTACCCCAAATAAATTTTTAATTCTAAAAATACCCCAAATAATTACCCTAAATAAATTTTTAATTTTAAAAATGCTCCAAATTAATTTTTAATTTTAAAAATTCCCCAAATAATTACTCCAAATAAATTTTTAATTTTAAAATGCCCCAAAAAATTACCCCAAATAAATTTTAATTCTAAAAATTACCCCAAATAAAATTTTAATTTAAAAAAGCCCCAAAAAATACCTCAAAAAATTTTTAATTTTAAAAATACATCAAAAATTATCCAAAATAAATTTTTAATTTTAAAAATTCCCCAAAAGTTACTCCAAATAAATTTTTTATTTTAAAAATACACCAAAAATTGACTCAAATAAATTTTTGATTTTAAAAATGTCTGAAAAATTACTCCAAATAAATTTTAATTTTAAAAATGCCCCAAAAAATTACCTAAAGAAAATTTTAATTTTAAAAATACCCCAAAAAAGTTACTCCAAATAAATTTTTAATTTTGAAAATGTTCCAAAAAATTTTCCCAAATAAATTTTTAATTTTAAAATGTCTCAAAAATACCCTAAATAAATTTTTAATTTGAAAAATACCCAAAAATTAGCCCAAATAAATTTTTAATTTTTAAAATGCCCTAGAAAATGCCCCAAATAAATTTTTAATTTGGATGGGAGGAGGATGGGGCTGCATGGGAGAAATGGGAGGGAGAGAGAGAGAGGGGAGGGAGGAGGGAGGAGGAGATGGTGATGGTGGTGGGGTGGAGTGGTGGTGGTGGGTGGGGTGTAAGAAAATGGATAATTTTTTTATTTTTGTATGTATAAGTTGTTTTTGAAATATTGGTTTGAATTGGTATTTTTAGAATTGTTTTTTGTTGATATATTACTGTAACATTCGGGATGTCAAATATATTTTACATTCCAAATGTTACAGTAATACACCAATTAAATACAACCCAAAAACAACTTACACATACACAAATAAAATTTTTATTTTTTTTCTATTTCTTTTTTGTTTTCCTTTTCTTTTTCCTTTTCCATTTCCCTTTCTTTTCTTTCCTCTTCTTCTCCCCCAACCCACTGCCCTTCCTCATCCCAGGTGACCCCTGACAGCTCAGCGACCGCTTCTTCTTCTTCTTCTTCTTCTTCGTCATTTTTGCCTTCCTCTCCTCCCTCCCCTCGTCCCCTCCCTCCTCTCTTCCGCCACCTCCTCCCCAACTCTCCCTCTCACTCTCCTCCCTCCCCTCTTCCCCTCCACCACTCTTACTCTCACTCTCCCTCTCCCTCTCCCCTGCCACACTTCCTTCCCCCACATGACCAGATATGGTCACACCAAATCTAGTTACAGTGACCACCTGTCCGCGTCAACCAGATCTGGCATGACCAAATGTGGTCATAGGGGGGGAGGAGGGAGGGAGATGGTCCCAAATGCAACCAAAGGGGGTGAATTAGATTGTTTAACAAAACAAGTAAATATTGCAAGAATTCACTCAATAAAACAAGTACAAACAACTTCTTAAGTGTGAACAAAGATATGTCAAATTAAGCACAATGAAAACGTCACAATTGAGCAATAATGAAAGAGATAGAAAAGAATTGCAAACCAAATTCCAAATTGCAGAACTTGGATAAAATTCACTAGTAGCTTCTTCAATTGAAGGTGAAGTTAAACAACTTGTACAAGTGAAGGCTCACTCCTTCCTCACCTTAAAAGCCTTTAGTTGAGCCAAGGAGTTTTACAACTATTCTAGTTAACCCTCAACAAGTTACAATTGAAAGCTCACTCAACCAATTAAGAACTACTACTACAAGTGAGGCAACCTTCACCAAGGTTTTACTCCTCCAAATGAGTAACCTCACAATCCCTACTTTTCACACACCTATACAACAAACAAAGAAGATTTCTACCCAAATATTCTGTTGTAAGCTTGTATTTTATGTAGGCAAAAGTCCCCTATCTTCTTGAACTTGTGAGTATTTATAGAGTGTAAGAATTGGTCTAAAGAAACTCTTCAACAGTCAAAAATATAGCTATTAGAAAAATAGCTGTTGGAGTTGTCGGACGTCCGAACCTCTGTCAGACGTCCGAACCTTTGCCTGTCGGACGTCCGAATCCACCGTCCGACAGAACCAGTCAATCTGTTGGACATCCGAACCCCTGTCCTGCGTCTGATAGCATCGTTCAAAGGTTTGTCATAAACTATCGGACGTCCCGAAACGATCATCCGACAGAACCAGTAGCCATCTCAATTTCCTTCTTAATCTATCGGACGTCTGAACACTTGTTCTGCGTCCGAAAACATCGTCCGACACTTGATATTGATATTTGAGTTTGCCAACTTCCACACTTAATTGAAAACCTGTCTTTATCAAATTATACTCAAAAGATCATTAGTGAAAATCATCATTTTAATTTGTTAATCATCAAAAAACCAACAATCTCCCCCTTTTTGATAATGACAAACCAAGTGATGATTTTGGTAGAAATAAAATCATAAAGCATAGTCAAAGCATAATTATTCTACTCAAACTCTCCCCCTTACTCTTTTAACATGTACATAGGAGTTCAAAAGCATAATCAAAGAATAATCAAACTTCCCCTCACTGTTTGCCTCACTTTTTCTCCCCTTTTTGTCATCAATCAAAAAATATGTAGAGATAACACAAGAGGACTATCAACATGAAATAAATTCAATAAGCATAACATAGGTCCAGTCAACAAAGTTAACAAGGCCAATACACATAAATATTTTAAAAAATGCTGTCGGACGTCCGATCCCCTGTTTTCCTCAAAAATATTTTTCCTTTGAAAACAATGTTAAAACTAGTATTAAGAACCAAACACTATTTTTTTAAAAAACATATAAAGATCTCTATCACATAAAATCAAGAAATAACATTTGGTACCCTTTTGTTTTTGGATCCATGAGAGTTAGTAATATGTCTAACTATCCATAGTGATCTCATTCCTTTTCTTATATTCTCTCTCACATAACAATCATCTTTCATATGTCCTAATTGACAACAATAATTGCACTTAATAGATGAATCTTTCACATGAATAGGTTTGATAAATCTAAGTTCTCCTCTTCTATGGTTTGTGAATTCATTTGCACCAAGAATAGAATCTCTTTCATTTGTGTCAAGAGAAGTCTTTGTTTCATTTGCTTGAAAACACTTTTGTTTTTCACATTGGAGAAACTTATTTAAATCATCCATTCTTCTTTTTAAATCATTTTGCTTCTCCTTGAGTTTTTCACAAATCATAACCTTTTCATCAAACTTCTTTTGCAAATATTCATCAACTTTAAACGTTTTTAAATTATCATTTTCAATTTTCAACTTCATATTTTCTTGAAGAAGTTTTGAGTTTTCACAAAGTAGAAAATTGATTTTGACTTTCAAATCTTTATTTTTGGCATAAGAATCTTTCAAACTTTCATGCAACTTTTCAACAAAAGATACAAGATCATCATCATCATTTTCGAAATTGGAGTTGTTAGTTGATACCTCATCAACTCCTATGGCCATGAAGGCCAATTGAGCCGCTTCTTCTTCCTCCTCTACTTCTCAATCGGAATTGCAATCATTCCAAGTGATTTGAAAATTGTTGTATCTTTGCCTTCTTTCTCCTTTTCCTTCCTTCTTCTTCATAGGACATTCATTCATGTAATGTCCAAGTTGGCCACATTCATAGCACTTCTCTCCTTGCTTTTTATTGGTCTCTTGCTTTCCTTTGCTTCTTTGATAATTGAATGGATTAGAATTGGACTTGCTAAATCCTCCTCTTCTAAATCTTCTCTTGTTAAATATCCTTTTGAAACTTTTGGTGAGGAGCGCCAAATCATTGTCATCCACCTCAACATCTTCACCATGTAGAGAGAAAGAATTATCCTCCTCTTGAGAAGCTTTTAATGTAATGCTTTTCTTCATCCTTGCATCCTCTTCTTCTTGTACTTTGGATTTAAGGTTCAACTCATAAGAAATTAGAGAATTTATAAGTGATTCAATAGGCATACTATTCAAATTCTTTGCTTCTTCTATTGCTGTCACTTTACTCTCCCAATTTTTACATAAAGCATTTAAGATCTTTCTATTTTTCTCACTGAATGTATATTCTTTACGCAACATCTCTAAGTCTTTAACGAGATCATTGAATCTACAATACATTTTATCTAAATCTTCATGAGGTTCCATTTTAAATAATTCATATTTAGTGACAAGAAGGGATTTCCTTTGTTCTCTAACATTGTCACTACCCTCATGAATTTCTCTTAACTTGTCCCATATTTCTTTTGCCGTTTTACATCCTTTCACCCTTGTAGATTCATTAGCATCTAAGGCATTGTGTAACACATTTGTAGCTTTTGCATTCAAGGTGAGATTGATTCTATCTTGGGGAGTCAATTCTATTTTAGTTTTGGGTCTCGGCTAATGGGGGACTTCATCTACAACAATTGCTTCATATGGACCTTCATTCACTATATACCATAACTCAATATCTATTGATTGCAAAAATATTTTCATTCTATCCCTCCAACTAATATAATTTATACCATTGAACACGGGAGGTCTAATGATGGATTGCCCCTCTAAAAACAATGCATTATTGGTTGCCATCTTTACTCCTAAGCCGATTGAACTTAATCTCAAGAAGATCAAACTCTGATATCAATTGTAGGTCCCAAAATGCAACCAAAGGGGGTGAATTAGATTGTTTAACAAAACAAGTAAATATTGCAAGAATTTACCCAATAAAACAAGTACAAACAACTTCTCAAGTGTGAACAAAGATATGTCAAATTGAACACAATGAAGATGTCACAATTGAGCAATAAAGAAAAGTAATAGAAAAAGAATTGCAAACCAAATTCCAAGTTGCACCGAACTTGGATAAAATTCACTAGTAGCTTCTCCAATTGAAGGTGAAACTAACCAACTTGTACAAGTGAAGGCTCACTCCTTCCTCACCCTAAAAGCCTTTAGTTGAACCAAGGAGTTTTACAACTATCCTAGTTAACCCTCAACAAGTTACAATTGAAAGCTCACTCAACCAATTAAGAACTACTACTACAAGTGAGGCAACCTTCACCAAGGTTTTACTCCTCCAAATGAGTAACCTCACAATTCCCACTTTTTACACACCTATACAACAAACAAAGAAGATTTCTACCCAAATATTCACTTGCAAGCTTGTATTTCATGTAGGCAAAAGTCTCCTATCTTCTTAAACTTGTGAGTATTTATAGAGTGTGAGAAATGGTCTAAAGAAACTCTTCAACGGTCAAAATATGGCTGTTAGAAAAATAGCCGTTGGAACTGTCAGACATCCGAACCTTTGCCTGTCAGACGTCCGAACCCACCGTCCGACAGAACCAATCAATCATGTCGTACATCCGAGCCCCTGTCCTGCGTTCGATAGTATCGTTCGAAGGTTTTGTCGTAAACTGTCGAACGTCCGAAACGATCATCCGATAGAACCAGTAGCCATCTCAATTTTCTTCTCAATCTGTCGGACGTCCGAACACCTATTCTACGTCCGAAAGCATCGTCTGACACTTGATATTGATATTTGAGTTTGCCAACTTCCACACTTAATTGAAAACTTGTCTTTATCAAATTATACTCAAAAAATCATTAGTGAAAATCATCATTTTCATTTGTTAATCATCAAAAAACTAATAGAGGGAGAGGGAGGAAAGAAAGAAAAAAGGAAAAAAAAAGTCACTGGTGCCATTGCCGTCACCGGTGCTAGAGATGATGACCGTGTCGGCAGTGGGTGTATGTTTGGCACCGATAGCCCATTTGGGGGGTGAAGAAGAAGACGAAGAAGAAAGAAAAGGAAGGAAAACAATTTTTTAGGTGTGACTCTTTTGTGTGTGTATTTTTTGTGTAAGAAAAAAGAAAGGAATGAAGGGAAAAATTTTTTTTAGTGTTTTTGGGTATGCATGTTAAAAACTTTAGGAGCTTTTAAAGAGTTCGTGTAGTTAAAGTAAAAATATATATATATATATATATATATATATAAATTGGTCAAAAAACTCGTTTGCCAAATGAGCTTATAATCCCAAAAACACTCTAAAAAATAATTTAAAGACATCTACAGTAATTGTTTTTCATATCCTAAATGTTACAGTAGTGTATTTGAAAAACTCATCCAAAAATAATTAATCCAAACGGAACCACAATTTTTTAAAAATAAGTGCAAAAACACTAATACAAATGAACCCACAATTTTTAAAAAATAGGTCCAAAAATAGCGAATCTAAATGGACCCTATGGTTTTCTATATTATAAATAAGGTTGCAATATCTCTAAGAAGCAATTCACGATTTCTCAGCGTTACGGAAGGCGGCAAATTCCTCCGTTTATTGCTATTTAGCCAAAAAGTTCATAATCTGTTGCTCAATTTTTTCTTCTTCTTCATCCATAGGTGCGCCGCGTCGGCGTGCAACACCTTATTAAATTTTTTTGGCAAAAGGAACTAGGGACCAAGTGCAAAAATAAGAAATAGGCAAAAGGGTTAAAGTGCAAAGCATCGGTCTGGCAACAGAACGGCAGCAGAAGCGGCGGCAGCGATGGGTCTGGCTGGGTTGGCTCTATCGAACGCTCACGATTATTTCAGTATCATTGAACGGTTAGGGTTAATTTTCGTTCGCCTATAAATACCTGTGTTTAGTTCCTTTCGGTGCACCTCTCACTCAACTCATCCGTTGCTATCTCTCAGAAAATTTTCTTCATTCACATTTCCCAACTGTTGGGTCTGCTTGTCATCCGGAGTAGAGCATTCTTCATTCGAAACCAATCCGAATGAAAGCAAAGTCTCTTCAGATTGTTAGCAAAGTCTGTAAGCAACTTCAGTTGCTTGATCCTGGTGCCGCCGCATATTTCATTTGCTGGTCATTAAAAGTAATAATTTTGTATTTTGAGTTTTACTTTATTAAATCAGTGTACGTACTTTAACGTTTATTAATTTAGTTTTAGTGCTTTGACTTTGTTACTCTAGTGAAAGGTGATAATTCACTTTATTCTCTTGTCATTTGATTTAGTTTAACTACTTTGACTTTAATAATTTAGTTAATGGTTGTAATGTGAAATATGACTTGGGCGATTAATTTAGTTTAAGTGGTTTGAGTTTTATAATTTAGTTACAGGTGGAAAGGGATATTTTGACTTTGACATTATTAATTTGGTTTAAGTGGTTTGAGTTTTATAATTTAGTTATAGGTAGTAATTTATATGTTGGCTTTGACATTATTAATTTAGTTTAAATAGACTAATGTAATGTTTGACTTTGACTTGTATTAATATAGTTTAAGTGGTCTGACTTAATCAATTTACTTTAAGGCTAACAGAATGATATTTTGACTTTGACTGTGACTTTGACTATGCCTTTGACTTTGACTTAGCCTGTGACTTTATTAATTTATTTTTTGTGCATTAGAGTTATATCTAAGTTAAAGTGAATTGGCTTAATGTTTGAATTTGACTTTATTAATTTAGTTTAATTGCCTTGACTTTTTTAATCTAGTTTAAGGTGATAATTTACATTTTGACTTCATAAATTGACTTTATTAAATTAGTTTAAGTGCTTTGACTTTATTAATTTAGTTTACATGCTTTGACTTTATTAATTTAGTTTAACCGCAGTACATGTAAATTAATGGAACTAAATTAATTTGATTTAATTTAATAGTTGTAAATGAGTATTTAAATAAATTATGTTGGTGTGTTAAATTTAATTGCATTACATGTAAATTACTAATGTATATGTATGTTTATATTAATAATTATATTTAATTATGGCACATTAACTGCATCCAATTTGAAGAAATTAATGTATAATTAATTAATGTGCTTAGATACTTAATTACGTGAATATGTAATTTGAAAAATGCAGGTGGATGTAATTAGTTAAAGTGCATGAGTATTTTATTGAAATGATACCTACATAAAATAGTTATGAGAGTGATGAATAACATGTGTAGTTAAATATTGCACATTGGGTTATATATAGATGAAATATAATGATCGTTTTGCATTGAAATTAGTGTAATGTAATTTTATGTGAAATATGCATCCAATTACTTAATGAAATGTGTACTGAATATAAAATGTGTGTACAGGAGTGAAAGCCATCAAAAGTCCATGACGGGTTTGAGAGGATTTTTCCACGGGTGTAGTCGTTTGTGGTTGTGCACATTTTGTTTTCTCGACATTAAAGGTAAGTTCTTATTTTACATTTTACTTTTGACTTATTGTTTTAGTTAAATAGAAAAGTACATGAGTATTTAATGGAACGAAAGCGTATTTGTATTTGTTTTAAATTATGGCATACTAATTGCAAACGATTTTGAATAATTATTTGAAATACTTATAATCTGGTGATGGTTGCTTAATAATATGTGTATTGAATTTGGTATGTGCACATGTATTGAATTAGTTAAATTGCATACTCATGTTATTGGAATTAAACTTAGATGTTATAATTTATTTTTTTCATTGATCAATAACATATGTATTTAAACTTGTCAATTATATTTTAAAATATAGATGAAATATAAAACACATAATGCATTGAAATTAACCACCGTGTAATGTTGTAAATTGAAAACGTAGTATATTGGAAACGTAGTATTTAGTGAAAGTATTAAATTGTAATATATTAGTCCCCATTTATGGCCAGTGGAGACGTTAATTGAATATATGATTTGGCATGGTAATAATTAAATTTGGCTAATAAACGTGAAACAGTTAGGAAGATTATTCAAATGTCGGCCACCCACTGTCTATTAATTTAGTTATATTGGGGTGGAATCATAGTCTGGAGGATCAATGTCATACGACCCTCCGAGGTGCAAAAAGGCGATACTTATAAAACAACCTATCCGATTTGATCAGTTGGTGGATAGAGTCTGCGGCTAAGAAGTCCTGTAGGAAATAGGTGTTTTACCGGCTTTTCAATAGTAGACAATGGGGATGGGGAGAGTCTATACTATATGAAGGCGGCTGATCCACATGTTCCATGTGAGGTGTATATAGAAGTAGAGAACGTTTCACCTCTCGCGCACGGTGAGGCAGAATATGGGGCAACAACCTTCGACCTGCACACCGAAAATGCTTATGGAGTGATGTCATACGGCACCACATCGGAGCCTTGTGGTACGAGCACATATCTTGGTGAGACTACTGAACCAATCGACATCGCAGTTTCGCGCGAGATGGCTCGACTGTCCATGAGTTATGCAGCTGTAAATGAGGTGCAACCGGAATAGGAAAGCTGGCCTGCGATGTTATTCGATGTCCCCATCAGACCGGGTGCATTCCAGGCACATTATTCACACTTCAATGAGCATGATTTTGGTTCATTTGATCCGTCTCCTGGTCCAAGTAGAAGGCGTAGAGGTAGGGGTTCTCACGATATGGTTAGTAAGACCACTACTACTATGGAAGACACCAATTCGCGAATGGGTGACCAGACACATTACCGAAGTCCTATTGTTTCAGATGAACAAAATGTGCATGAGTGTGACGATGATGATGATTCTTACGGGTCGGGAGACACCGAGCCAAATAGCGAGGACTCATGCAATGACGACGAATTTGATGCTCATGATGTTGAGATCCGACAAGTTGATACTCCAGGCCCTAGTTCTTAAAATTTTGACCAGTTCTTCAGGATGGGCCAGTTACGGGATGTTGAAGGTGTTGACGCCATTATGGATTTTGATCCAACTGCTCGCCGTGCATACGAAAAGCTTCAATTATGGGATGAGCGCACGAATGATTTGGAAATCGGGCAAGTATTTGAAACGAAGGAACGAGTTCAAAATGCTATCCGATTGTGGTCAATTAAACACAATCGAGAGTATAAGGTCAAAGAGAGCAACCCGCACACATGGTATGTCATCTGCAAAGCTAAAAATGATCCTCTGGGATGTGACTGGCAGTTTCGAGCATCGTACTGAAAGTTGCAGTAAATTTGGACGATTGTAACTCTTGTGAAGGAACATACCCGTGTTCGCGTGTCAAATTCCAATGATCATCGATAGTTGAGTTCTATTATGGTCACCCGATACATTCGCCACCATATTGAGAACGGTCCGGCATTCCAGATAAAGGAGATCCAGGCAGCAGTGAAGGCACATTTTCACACTGACATATCATACAAGAAGACGTGGTATGCAAGACGCCGTTCTATTGATTTAGTATACGGTGATTGGCCAACTTTGATAGCTGAACTGCTGGCATTCATGCACGAATTGGTTTCGACCAATCCGGAAACTGCCGTTGTTTGGGAGTTCCATCCACAAAACACCCCCCAATGTCAGATATTTGACTATGTGTTCTAGGCTTTTTCTCCTGCTATTCAAGCATTTCCATACCTCAAGCCTGTGATTTGTGTGAATGGAACGTTCATGAAAGGTCCATACAGATCAAAACTTCTAGTCGCTGTTAGCTACGATGCCGCTAACAAAATGTTACCCCTAGCCTTTGCTCTAGTTGATGAGGAGACAACTAGAAGTTGGGGTTGGTTTATGCGGCAACTGCGTCAGCATGTATGCAAAGGTGTTGAAAATATTTGCATCACTGAGCCAATAGGCACCAGGGCATTATTAATGCCATGTGAACCTTGCCAGAGTGGGTTGAACCCGTTGCCGTTCACCGCTTTTGCCTTGTCCACGTTCGATCAAATTTTACAAAGAAATTTAGAAACCAACGGTACATTTACTACTTCTCGTTCCTCAAATCCCCATTTGATTTTGTTCGATTCAGATTTGAGACGTTTCTTTCCCTTTTTCTTCGTAGACTGAAAGATCTTGTGTGGTTTGCTGGCGAAGCGCCATAGACAAGAAAGTATGAGGAGTGGATGAATCAAATTGCCCTTATTAATGAGGAGGCATCTCGATGGTTGACTGGTGGGCCTATGTATCCACAACAATGGGCGATGTATCAAGATGGAGGCTATCGATGGGGGCACACCTCGACGAATGTGGCGGAGTGTTTCAATAAATTGCTTAGGGCGGCAAGACAACTGCCGATTAAGGCATGCGTGCAGTTCACTATGAGACAGAGTGTTGAATTGTTTGAGAAGAAAAGAAAAATTGTTGCAAATCCTAGATTCCGTCTTCCCAAAGAAATTTGAAAAATCTATACAGCAAACGAGTTAAAATCTCGTGGCCATTATGTCCAGGTGTTTCATAGCAGAGAGGGTATGTATTGTGTCACTATGGGCCGTAACAACACTCACCAAGGAGAAAACTGGCAAATAGTGGATTTTGGGAACCGCACTTGCACGTGTGGAAAGTGGGCTGAACTTCGATTGCCATGTTCGCACCTAATGGTAGCATGTAACCAGTCTGGCACAAATGCGTTTGAGTTAGTCATCCCTGAACATTCAAACGCGGCTTACCGGGCAACATATCGAGGGAAATTCTATCCACTTAGGCATCCTCAATATTGGGCTCCTATTGAGATGGATCTCACATTCTTATCTTCGAGATTCAAGGAAAAGAGGCCCTGACCTTTACGGACTAGACGGATCCGAAACGAAATGGATCGTCGGTGTCCTGATGCTCCTCGCCGGTGCAGTCACTGTTCCCAGACCGGCGACAATGCCGCCTCGTGTCCCTACTCTAGTCATTTTGTTTGATTAGCAAAGTTCATATGGTTTTTCTTGTAATTAACTAGATGCTCCCCTTTGTGGATTTGCACGTTTAATAAAAGAATGCCAGAATTATTTTTTGTGGTATGCTCGTATTATGTCATTTGTTTCAGTAACACATTAAATACCATTGTTACGTATTTTATTTTTGTACACAATTTCCTTAACATTGACAAAACTGTGTTATGAATTGTAATTGTGCCTAATGTATATTTACAGGAGATGGAGGAGTTTTCATCCTTTTTCCCACCTACACCGGACCCGCGTCCCGGACCGGAGGATCCGTTGCTTCTTACACTGCAAGACTACCATAGATCGACGGCGGTATACTATGGCCGAGAGGAGCAGTTGAAGGTCAAGAGGTGTGATGGCCACTTTTGAGGTGTGGTTGAGGGCTTGCAGGACAGTCGTATCTTGCGATATCTGGATGTAGTTGGTTTTGGAGGTGTTGTCCGTGCTAGACAGGTTAAATACGATCAGGCTCTCATTACAGCATTGATTGAGCAGTGGCATCAGGAAACCCACACATTTCACCTTCCCTGGGGAGAGGCTACAATGACCCTCCAGGATGTGCAGATCCTGTGGGGTTTGAGACTAGAGGGATTACCTGTTACCTTTGTGGAAAGGGAGCGCACAATGGCGGACCTGCGGGCACTGTGTCAGGAGTTGCTAGGGTTCGAGCCCAACGACAGTTTCTTCAATCACAAGAGGATAAAACTTGAAGCTCTAGTCCCGCATGTGTATGTCTAACTCCCTGCAGACCCATCTGATCAGCGCATTCGCTGTCATGCACGCATGTAAATTCTTCTCCTGCTTTCCGGCCAGTTATTTGCAGATACATGTGGTAATCTTGTCAGTCATCACTGGTTAGATTACGTTTAGGACATAGAGGGGATGGCACAGTACAATTGGGGGCAGCGCTGTGTTAGGGAATTTGTATAGACAGATGTGTCGTGCAGCTAAGACTTCGTCTTCGATCACGGTTGGGCCATACCTGCTTCTACAGGTGAACTTCAGGAGTTGTTACATTTTTTACTTTAATTTGAGGCTTGAAGCTTGTTTTTAATTATTGATTTACTATTCAAATAGCAGTGGTGGGCATCGGAGCGTATGCCTACTATTCGACCGTCCATTGTTGTTGATATTGGCTCAGGAGACTACCCATGTGTAGGAAGATGGGCAACTAAACGCACCAGGGTTTTTGCTCCACCAAATTGTTTAGCCCTCTATAGAGACCAACTGGCAAAACTTGGCCAGTACGTGGTGATAAATTTACAATGGCCCACATTTTTCTTAGTCATTTAGCGTTAATTTTTACATTCTAGTTGGGTCACTAATACGTATTACCCTCCCACGTTTTAGTTCATTTGGTAGCCATACACCACAAATGTCATAGCGTCCCTTCTCCCATACTGCACGATTGATGCACATTTATGGCGAGCCAGAGTACCCCTCATTTATTGGCATATTGTGGAGATGCATCTTTCTAACCGGGTTCTGCGACAGTTTGGTATGCAACAAGAGATTCCAGAGCCTCCCGAGACGTACGAATCACTTCATAAGCTTCTCGCTCAGGTTATCAAGGTTGCGATTGGGCCTACATGCACAGGGATTACATAGAGCTATGGAACCGGCGGGCATTGTCATTGGTTTTCGCTGAGCTAGCGGATCCCTATGTACCACTCGGGCATTATTTGAGATGGTATTCAGTTCATACGGTCCGCTACATTACACCGCCTATTCCACAACAGCCATAGCATGAGTACATGGTAACGTCAACTACACTTTAAACTTAGGTTTTAATTTGTCATCCATTAACTATCATCTCTCTCGTCTTCTAATCATTTTCGAATGTCTTATTATTAACAGATGGATACAGTCACGCGTATAGCATGGGCCTCGTGTGATGCTCTCACCCCAGACTCGACACAGGATGATGTAAATGCATCTCTTCAGGCCATCCAGAAAGAGACCTTTGGAAGCATGAACTATGTGGAAAGGGGCATGCATGCTGGTCTTGGAGTGTACGACGGGCAGGAGGCTGGTGCATCATTGCACCATAATGTGGCATACCGACAGCCAAAAGAGTGTGTTTCCGAGCCTTCAATACGGAATATGGTCAGTCAAAGAGGTAGGCGCCGCCCACGAGTCCAGTTGGCTACTACCCACTGTGAAGACATTGCACACGACACAGGAGATGGGTCAGATGGAACCACTGGATTCGATACACATGTCTCTACTTCTGCCACCGGTACATATGCCACGGCAAGTTTTACTGTTCCTCCATACATAGGAGATGGCAAAAATACTCTCAATTCACCTTACATTCCAGTGTACGAGCAGAGTGCTTTCAATGCATATCAGACTCCTACTCAGATACCGGCATTTGGTGTTGACCCTAACATCGGAGATGACGTTATTATAAATTTCATCTCCGGATTGAGTGGACATTTTTCATCTGCAGTTTCTCCCCAGGCAGGGACCACAGGAGGCGACATGGCTAGTGCTTCTAGCCTCCCATCATGTCCGCAATGCGGGGATACTTTTGATAAGACAGATGAAGGTGCAGATGCCAAGCAACCGAATCTCGGCCTAGATCTCGACCTCCAAAGGTCTTTCCGACAACAGGCTGAGACCTATGGGCAGCATAGGAGAAGACACTGGAAATGCAGCTGCTCAACTACACCTAGGGACAAAGGCAAGCAAAAAGTACATCGGTGAAGCCTAGGCTGCTTTTTTATATTGTGACCGACTTATTATATTCTATTACTTATCCACATCCTTTACATTACATTATGGACGCCGTGATTATTGTGATTTGTAATACGCTAACTCCTAAACCCTAAAACCTAATCAGTTAAACGATATAATTCTAAACTATAACCCCTTACCACTATCTTGAGCCCGTAATGTGCCAACACCCTAACTCAAAAGTCCCATAAACACAAAACCCTAAAAACCCTAAACCCTAAACCCTAACCCCTAAAACCCTAAACCCTAAACCCTAAACATCCTACAAACCCTAATACCCTTAACCCTAGTTTTCGGGAAAACCCTAAACCCTAACACCCCTAAACCCTAAAGCGTGAACCCTAAACACTCTACAAACCCTAAACCCCAAAAACCCTACAGGTCAAACCATTGGCCCTAGGCCTGGTGAGCCACGGACACAAAGACCTGGAGTCCTAAAACGGTCAAGACCCTAGGCCCTAAACACTCAACCCTAAACCCTAAAACCCTAAAAATCATAAAACCCAAACACACTAAACCCTAAACATTAAACCCTAAAAACCTTGAAAACCCTAAACCCTAGACATAAACCCTAAACTACCTGCAAACCTTAAAAACCCTAAACCCTAAAATCCAAAAGTGTCAAACCCTAAACCACCACAAAACCCTAAAACTGTCCCTAAACCATAAGACCCCAAATCCAAAAGCTAAAGACCCGTTGCAACGTTTTTTTGTCCTGGTTATAACTCCCACCCAATACTCAAAACCATTCGTTATTTAAATTCTCTAATTGATTTATATATATTACAACTTCTATATTTTCTTAATATCATAAACTTTTCCCCTAATATAACTCTTATTTTTTTATACTGCATTTCAACACTTCGGTTCTCAAATTTTATCAAATGAATAATATTTTTCTCGCTTAAATTTGATTTACTCCAATGAAATATTTTTCCCCTCTAACTGCGCATTTATTTTTATATACTATGCCTAAAACCCTAAAACCCTAAACTCTAAACTCTAAAAACCCTTACAACCCTAAATCCTAAACCCTAAACCCTTAAACCCTAACACCGCAACACGCTAACACCCTAAACACTAAACCCTGAATCCTTAACCCTAAAACGCTAATACCTTACAACCCTAAAACCTAAACGATATAACCGTAAACTCTAAACCCTAAAACTTTAATCAATAAATCTGAAAAATCCAAGAACCCTGAATCCTCAATCCGTAACCCTAAACCTTAAACCCTAATAACCCAAGCCCTAATATCATTAACCCGTGCGACACTTTTTTTAATCATTAATTATAACTCCCACTGTAAACCCAATATTCACAATCACTCGTTATTTAAATTCTCTCATTTATGTATATATTTTACAACTTTCAGATTTTCTTAATATCACTATTTTTTCCCTAATATAACTCTTATTTGTTTGAACCCTAAAACACATTGGGTTCTCAATTTTTATCAAATCAATCAACTTTTCTCAGCTTACATTTGATTTATTACTCTCAAATTTTTTTAGGGTTCAATCGCCGAATTATTTTTATATACTATGCCATGTAACCCTAAACCCTAAACTCTAAATTAACAACTTTTCCACTTTCATAATTAACAAAACTTTTTTCATAATCTAATTACAAAATAAAAGTCTTGTGTTTACTCTTTTTAACCATAAACCATAACACCCATTGTAACCTCAATATTCACCGGTTAATATTTCTCGCACTTGTTGTATATATTACATTTTTTATATTTTCGGAATATACAAACCCTAATATACGAGATTCAAACACATTGGGTTTTTTAATTATATCATTGCAATACAATTTTTGTCAATTCAATTCAATTCAAAAATTTACCAAATTTGTGTCATTTCAATTTAAATTTTCCCTATTGAATATTTTTTTTCCCTTATGTCAACCACAATTTTTTAATTTCTACTCTTTCAAAATTTAAACCGAAAAACCCAATAACATTTTCACCAAAAACCCTAAATCAAGATCTCTTTACTAACTAAATTAACACAAATTTTTTTTTTTTTCGTTTGACTTGGTACCGCACACTACATGTGCGACACCAGTCACACAAATTTTCTATGTATAAAGTGCCGCATATGTCATATGCAGCACCTGATACATCCGAAATTAGTATTACTAATTACACCAAAGCTCCTCTGCAATTTGTTTGAGAAAAAAAAAAAAATTCCTCCGACGTGCGGCATAGGATTAAAAGCCAAAAAAAAAAACACCAATTATTGACTTTTTTGGCAAATTAGCAATAAACGGAGGAATTTGCCTCCGGAAGCCCAAGGGTACACCAAGTGATGTCCTCCGAACTCCTCCTCCTCCTCCTCCTCTTGAATCTCTGCCACCCCCGCCCTTGATGTTTAGTGAATAGTCTTCAAAGAGAGAATTTTGGGTTAAAGATTGATTCGCTATTCTGGTCTTTCTGTGCAATTTCTCATTAATTGGATACCGGTGAGTTTTTTTTTTAATTTTAATCTAAATTTGTTTATGCCCTAAAAGTCTCTGAAATTTTCATGGTGAAAGCCTACCCTCATGGATATCTGATCTGTCAATACGGATTGTTATTGACTTGGTAGAATCGGCGCTCTTTTGAGTCCCGGAGTCGACTCTTTTGAGTCAATACTGCAGCTGAAGTTCCAGTGATGACTGGAACTGTCATTTTTGCTATTATATGTTTCTTTATTAGAAATTTGCCCTTTATTAAGGCCATGGTGTTAATATTCGTTGCAGTTGGAAACAGTTGAATGATGGCAAAGAAAAAGCAAGGTTCAGGAGATGGATCATCCCCCAGCCGTGCGGATATTGGGGGTTTGAAGATGGACTTCAAGTCCATAATGAAAGATATCGAATTTTTGGGTAATTTGATTCTCTCATATTCCTCAAGCTAAGATACTTTTCTTCCCTCCAAATCGAATATGTATGACGTATGTGGTCAATGATGCATCTTTGATTATCTGATTGAGAAAAATTGCTAGTTTTAGAAGTTAGAAGAAGTTCAAGAATCAGTTCAGTTCAGTTTAGATTTGAAATCATATGCTTGTTTGCTTTCAGTTAATAGTGCTACATATTTCACCTGGATTTCTTGTTTTTCTTTCTTCTTTTAAGTTAATCGATTTTAGTTTTCACCACTCATTTGGCCCTAGTTCCCTCTGTCTTCAATTTTCTGTATTTCTGTTGTTAAACATTTTTCAGGCGAAATACAGTATGCACATCGCATTCTAGTTGTCAAACTAAATGTATAGTCAAAAAGGATGTTTGCTGGTGTTTTTCATTCTTTTGGCTCCTAGTTTTAGATAGTGTGGATACTTCTCCTTTGTTGATGTTTCAGGTTGGTTTTTAGATCTACTACTCGATTACAGTTAACATGATCCCCAATTGGAACTTTCTCATTCAGACAGTCTTGGAAAGCTTGCTTCATTGTAACTTTTTTGGTCAGCTTAACTTGATTTTGAAACATGAGTTGTTAAGGATAGTAGATGCATCCAAGGTGCACACTGGTAAATCTCTATGAGAATTCACAATAAAACATGAAAATAATAGTTTCAGGTGCACATTTTTGAATGGTAAAATTTCTTTTTTAGTATATACTTAAAGATTGATTAGTTCTTATGTTCATAACAGAGAGTTCTTGTAATTAGGTATTGGAGATTTAGCAGATTGTGGATACATGAGTTTGTCCAGAAATTCACTCTTTTGAGTCAAGTATGTTGTACATGAAAGCTTTAGATATTCTGCATTCAGGTGAGAATTAGGTATCCAACAATGAAAACTGGAGGAACTGTACTTTTAGAAATCATACTTGAGAAGTTACTTAAGTTGTTTAGATTGTAATTCTCCAATTTGACTTTGGGAGCTCTTGTTCATTGGTTGACCTCCTTTGCTCTTTAGCTGACAGGTATAATGATTACCTTTAGTATATAGTTTTGGCTTCTGATAAGCCCACTGGAAAATATGAAGGCTGGTGGTAAATTTTGTCCCTCCCTCTGCATATTGCACAACCAACTCTTGGCTTTCTACTTGCTGTTGCTTTTCTCATAGTTATCTCCTCCGTGTCCTTAAGAAACTTGAGAGTGCTCTAATAGATTGTCCGTGGAAATAGCACCTCAATGGCTGGATAAGGTTGTGACCAGATTCAGTTCCTTTTGTTTTCTGTTGCAGATTTTGAGTGCATTTCTTCAAATCTTAAATGCTTTATTGTCATGCTCCAGTTGATTATTTCTTTTTTCCCTTAATCTTTCTGTTTCTGTGCGAGCTTGTCTCTGCTTTATCCTTCTCTTAATGCTAAAGATTCTTGTGCTTGCTTTTCACTTGTTTATGAAAGGTGACCCTTGTTCCTGAATTTGCATATCAAAGATCCAGTGTTCAGCGGTCTGTCTTTCTGTGATCAAGATCATTAGTAGCATTTGATTACTTTCAATCTGTGTGACACAGTTTCTAGTAGGATTTATATCATAAATACATGACTGATCAGATCTGAGATGATGAAATTTGGAGCCCAGTCTTATGAATTATAAAATGAATAAAGTAATCATCTACATCTATTCACTTGATTAATCAGAAAAGTATTCACTAGCCATATTTTCAGGACTGGGAGATACATGCTGCTGTCGATTGCTGCATGTGAAGGGAAAAGGGTTTTCCTACCCAAAAAATCAGAGAGAGAAAAGGGGGAAAAGGTTTAGATAAACACTACTTGCCTTTAAAGTAGAGACTATTTTCTTCTTTCATAGTTGGGGTAGTTATATTACTTGAGGAAAAGCTAGTCCTTATGAAGTTTAAGTCATGAAGAGGCAACTTTACTTGTGTTTAATATTGAGTAGTTAATTTTAATTCAATTAGGCTGAGATTGAAAGCAATGAGGCAGAAAGCTCTAGTAGTTTTGTTTGGTACTTCCATGGAGAATAGTAATTGTAGGGTTCTACTGCAGACCATGAGATGCATTGGAAAAAAACTTAGGTGAGCATGAAAGTATTGCTGTCTTAATATATTGAGCACTCAACTTTGTATGAGTCTCCAAAGAACACTAATTGAAAAATATTTATATTTTGGTCATTTTATTACATTCAAATGTCATTAGTGTTTGAAGAAAATCACTTGGTTGTTCTGTTAGACTTGATGACTGAATTTGATGGTTTGGTTTGAAATTTAACTCCTTGCACTACATTGGGTTTTCTTTGGGATTCTGAAGAATTTGGTTGTCAAAAATTAAGAAAGGGATCCTGCTCTCTATTGAATTTTTATGAATGCATTCCTTTATTTTGTTTCAATTTATTTTCATGAATGTTTCTGTTGTTCAATTGTCCATTATAGGCTCTACACACATGACCTGGAAGGAGAAGAAAGAGCTGGAGAATAGGAAGGTTGTCTCTTTGGGTGGAAAGGTAAATCAATTGCACTATCAAAAAATTTGGAAATAAGTAAAATTGTGTATGGCATCAAATAACTGTATCTTTGCCTTGACTTAAGCCTCCCAAGAGGCAGCGATTACCCCTTAGTGTTGCAAGGGTGTCAATGAAGAAACAGAAAGAAAGGGAGGAAAAAATGCTTCAAGAGGTTGGTTATGTGTATTCATTTTATGTAGTTGCTTGAAAACACTTTTTCTGTACCATTTTTAACTGACACTTAGACCTTTTAGAATTTGATACTTGGACGCTTTTCAAGCAATCGTGGTAGAGATGCTAAAAAGGCGGAGAAGCGCAGGTCTGAGGACAGAGTGTTGAAGTCAACTGAAGGTCATTTCAGAAACGGTGTGCTTGACGTGAAACATTTGTTACAGCCTTCTGCGCCTAAAGTCGATGACACCAGGTCTGTTGCTGACAAGAAAAAGAAGAAAAAGGGTGGTAAGAAGACTCATGGGAAGAGAAATGGTGGTAGGAAGCACCGCTAGGACATCTAGAATTGCTTGTATAATCGTGTTGTAGTGCTCTAACTAGCCATAGATTTTGATAGTTAAATTCAGTTTCAATGCAAATGCTCTGATATATTCAGACTTATTAGTGAATTTTGGTCTCCTGTGCTTACCTAACTGTGCTACTACTTTGTTCGTGTCTCTGGCTGGTTGCTTCTGCAAAATCACGGAGCATTCATCTAACCAGTCTCATAAAGTTAGTTATTCTCTGTAGAGATCATGTGTTCAGTTTGTTCAAGTCTTGGGGTTAAAAGGGAGAAGATAATGATTTTTCTGTAGACACAAAGAAACTATCTGAGGTCAAGTTGTCAGTTTAACATTTTGGTGTAAGAAATCCAGTAAGGGACAAGCAGATGCTTCCTATTGTAGTAGTATTATATTTTGTATTTTTGTTTGGACTTTGGGGAGCTAATTCAATTCAACTTGGCCCTTTGGGGGTTTTTTTTTTTTTTTTTTTTGGGTGTCCCTAGGTAAAACGAAAGAGTAATTGCATTAATAGAAAACGAAAGCTTGTAGAGGCGAAACTAGTATGCATTTAAGTTGACCTCTTAATTATTTTGTACCATGGATTACTTAAAATTTATGTTGGTTAAAGCGTTTCTTTTAGTTCAACATAAATTGTTCCATTAGAATTTTTGCAAACTAATTCCAGGCACTCAAGAATATCTGCATATGTACCCTTTTTTTTATGTAAGCTTAAAATATTCGGTGATCACATTTTTTTGATGTAAACTCAAGGTATTTGGTAATCACATTAGTTCTCAACTAATCCATAATTGAGCATTGTTCGATTCTTTTCCGATTGTGGCTCAGTTGTTTCCTTCATCCACAAAACTCGAACTCAAGTTTTTATGTCATCGAATCTCTTGATTCTTTATGTTGTTCTAGGTAAGTATATCAATCTTCGTATGTTCATCCTGTTTAAATAGTCAAACCATTAACCTACGCAAGCAATCCTCTGTTTTAGAACAAGTATTAAAAATTGATATTACAAATTTTTCCTAGTTTGCAAAGAAGTAGCCACATCAAATTTAAGGGATAATCTCAGAAACCTCTCTTGAGATTTTTTCTAATCACACTTGGCTCCCCCAAGGTTTGTAAAATCAAACTTAGCGCCCCTAATAGGATGAGGTAACATCAAACAATTTTGGAAGGACAATACTATCCTTGATATTTCCATGAGATAATTTTAGAAATATCCCTTGAATTTTCTTCTAATCACACGTAGCACCCTCAAACTAAATTATGTAAAAAGAAAATAATAAAAATGCTATAAAAATTGCTCACATTTGAGCTACCATTTTTACTCCAATTTCCTCTTTTTACTTTGATTAATCTAGATGAAGCGAGGAAAAAATAAGCCAAAATCATTCACTTGATAAAAGAGACGGTTGAGGTGTAGTTGAAATTGTGAAAAATAAAATGCAAATTAGATGTACCTAAAATGGTGTTCAACCATTGAAAACAATTTTTTTAAAATTAATTAACTAATAGTATTAAAATCTTATTTCTTTAATCTAAAATTTTGGCATGGTTAGAAATGATGACCCCCTTCTAGCACTTTTAAAAGGAAAAAATGATTTTTATTTCTTAATAATTTGGAGAATGGAAACTAAACATTCGTTTGGTTCTCCGAGATGATAATTTTTTTTGAACTCATTGTTAAGGGCCAGGAATAAAAGGGCATATTTTCTAACTCTAAAAGTTTTAAATGAAAAAAAACTACTCTTGAATAATGGTGTTCAATTATAGAAAACAAAATTTTTGAAAAATTAGTTAACCAATAGCATTAAGATGAAAATCTTATTTCCTTTCAACCTTTTTTTTTTGAGTTTTTTTTGTTAAGGAGTTGAATACAAAATTATAAAATTTAAAAAGGCATATTTCTAGCTCTAGAGGTTTTAAAGGGAAAAAATTACTCCTAATTGTTATTTTAGAAAACAAACTTCATTTGTTCTTTATTTTCAATATTCTAAAACACAAAAATCAACTTGTAGACGGGCAAAATTGGGAGATTATTTGGGATAATTTTGTGTTTAGATAGTATATTATTTGGGATAATTTTGTGAAAAAAATACTGTAACACTTTTTTGATATGATGCATGCGAGATAAAAATGTTGTTGGAAATTGTATCGATGATGCAAGTAAAAAATTATTGGACAAATAAGAGCAATAATTATTGGAAATTATTGCACCTATTTGTTTGGATTGCTACCTATTTGTTTGGATTGCTCTTATTTGTCTAATAATTTTTTGCTTGCATCATCGATACAATTTTCAACCACCTTTTTATCTCACATGCAAAATATCAAAAAAGTGTAACAGTATTTTTTTAATCTTGTAGTGGTACAATATCTCATATCTCTCTCCTTGGAGGGATACCAATGTTATAGATGTTGTCAATCTAAGGGCTAGGTGTGATTTTAAAATTTTTGAAAGAGCCAAGTGTGATTAGGGGAAACCTTAGGGGAGGTTTGTGAGATTATCCCAAAATTAATCGTGTAAAGGTTATCATAGTTGTTGGGATCGATCCGATTCGATCTAGATTCGATTTTAATACGATCCTATCATTTAAAGATGTTATGATAAAATTTTAATAATTTGGCTATAACTTTGTATAGAAAATTCAGAATGCTATTTGTTGCGTTAGAAACTAAATTAAATAACTTTAAATTCACATAATTATCTTTTACTAATTTCTTACCTATAAAATTTGGTGAATCTTTAACATTGGTATTTAATTATGGATTATTTGATTAATAAATACTTAAATAGTATATCTACAAAAGTAAATTTTTCTAGTTATTTTGTCCAGTAATTTGCATATGGATTCAAAATAAGAAAAACAATATTTTTAATCTAATCAAATTCATTTACAATATATCACATATAGTTCCAAAATTTTTATTTAATTCTTAGACTACCCCAAATACTTTAGTATGATTTTAACCTCAATTAACAATACTATTTTATTGATTGTACATGAGCTGTATGATTTATTACTGTATATGTGAATTGCAAACTTCAAAATTATTAGTAAGACTATTCTTTACATTTTGTGTAGGATCAATCGATTCCACAATCTGATTTTACGATCCGATACCGCAAAATAAAAAACGATCCAAGGTAGAATTTCGATTCTGAAAACCTTGGTGGTTATGCATGATATGCCATCCATTACCTCAACATTTTGACAATGAGCTTGATAATTACTAATTAGTTTCACGAAAACAAGTAGTAATATGTGAAATCAAAATTTAAAACGAAAAAGAGAAATCTAAAATTTTAGAATAAGCTCTTGTTCAATCTTCAACCGTCCATTCGAGAATGCAATAAATCCGACGGTCGATAAGCACGACAAGCCATTGATCCGCGTCAGTTACATTAGTACATTAACAATTCAATTGGCGGGTTTTTGCACGAAAATCTGCCAAAAAACCCAACAAAAAAAATGGCGGCCCCAAAATTTCATTTCAATTCCAATTTTCATCTTTCATCGTTCCCTCCTCTCTTCCTTCCTCCTCGTCATCCTCATTATTAGACCCAACCGCCATTTCCCCACCAAACCCACAAAAAAGACGTCGAACTCATCTCCATTTTCCTGTTTACACTTCCAAATTCCATCAGAAACTCTCCAATTTCGGTCCAAATGGCGGGTGGAAGACTTAGGAAAAGGGTGGAGCTGGAGAAGAATTCTTCTTCTTCTTCGCCTCCTGCTGCTGCTGGAAAGAGCAAAACTGCAGCATCTTCTTCTACCCTCCTCCGGGCTAAAGATGGCAGTGCTTTTACCAGATGGTATGAGTTTTTCCTTTGTTCTTATAAAGGAAAATGATATGATGTCTAATCTTTATGGGTTTTTTCTTTATATGTGGAATAACGGTGTGTTCAAGTTGGATTTTGTCTTTTTTTGGCAGTGGGGAATGCAACAAGGATGTTTCAGTAGCGCTGATTAGCATGCATGACTGTAGCACTGAAGCAAAATTCAAGATGAATCTAGGTATTTCTTGATTTTGATTAGATATATTGCTGTAATGAGGATGAAGGATGGATTAATTTCTTGTTAACATGAAGCTAGTGCTTGAACATTTTTTTTGTTCGAATTGGGTCATGCATGCATCAATTTGTATATGGTGTTTAGGAGTTATTACTGTTAATTTCTTGTTAAGATGAGGCAGGATACCTTTTAGTGTTTAATAAGTTAATTGGGTTGAAATGGTAATGTCATTTTGCATGTGATTGCTATTTCCTGCTTTTAGTTGGTTGCTATGTTACTATGATAAGGATGCAAAATGGTGTTTGATTTTTTTCTTTTTTGTTACAAAAGGGAGAGGGGTCTAACCCTCTAACATGGAACCAAACGTGGGGCTGTAACCCCAATAATATCTGCTCCTGATACCTCTTTTAACTCTTCTGGTGGCACTGCAAAGAAATGGTGTTTGATTTTATGTATGTTAAGATGAACGTAGGCACCCTTTTTTGAGTTAATTAGTTAATCAGTTAGACCTTTAAAAAAAAAAAATCTCTTTTTAGTTTCTGAAGTCTATTAACCTGTCACTCTTTGCTATTAATTGATCTTAATTTTTAGTTTAGCTGCTGGAGGTTTATTGGTTACTGAACTTACTATGAGAGGGGTGATTTTGATGAGTTAATTTGATGCTAAACAGAGGCTCAGGTTGTGGAGAAGGTTGCTGAATTGAAGAAAAAACCAGCTGAAAAGTAATTTTTACAGAATTTCTTTTGTTTTTACTTCTTGCTACCCATCATGTACTAATTGTTGCTCTTATTTGTTTTTGTTTGTTTTTGATTTTACAATGGTAATGATGATGTACAGAAGGAAGGTCAAAGCTGCTGAACCAAAGGCTAAGAAGGGAAAGAAAGTCAAGAATCCAAATGCACCAAAACGCCCTCCAACTGCTTTCTTCATTTTCATGTAATCCTTCCCTTGTATGTATTATGCATTGGGGGTATTTTTGTGGTAGGTGGCTGATTATGTTTGGCTTGAATTACACAGGGATGACTTCAGGAAATCTTTCAAGGAGGCAAATCCTGATTGCAAGAGTGTCTCAATGGTATAGTAATTCCCATTTGTTTATTTTCATTGCTTGAAAATTGAGCCTTGATCGATTTACTTGGTTGTGTTTGACATGGATTTTTAACTATCCAATAATTTAGGTGGCCAAAGAGGGTGGAGAGAAATGGAAGTCAATGACTGAAGAAGTGAGTGTCAATTCTGTATGCTTGAGCTTATTGCATTCCATAAGACATTGTTTGATCAGTTACTGAAGGTCATGATATTTCAAATGCTTTGATCAGGAGAAACAGCCTTATGTGGACAGAGCTGCAGAGCTGAAAGCTGAGTATGAGAAGGCCTTGGAATCTAATGATGATGGTGCTGCAAAATGAAGATGTAAGTGGTTGATTTCCAAAGCTTGTTAGGAAAATTACTTATTCTTTAGATGCTTCTCTCTTATCACTCTTACATTGTCATAATTGTGCCATTCTTAATTTCGTTTGCTTTTTCAGGGTGAAGAAAATTCAGCTGAGAAGGAAGTTGAGGAGATTGTAATTGATGATGATGAATAGAGTGTTCCACCTTACAGACTCTGCTATGCCCTTTTGTAGTTTCTCTTACTATAGTTTTCTGTCTTGTAAATTTTAGTCCCTATCAGTCAACTGGGTTCTAATTAGGTATCAAATAGTTCTGCATGGCAGTGTAGTTGTCAACTGTTTTTTTGCTTTGAATTGTTAGGCTGTATGCACCTTTTGGATTCTGTTTATGTTACTGCAGAATCTAGAAATGACAAATTACTATGCCAATTGTATGCAGGTTGTGGTTTTAACTTGTTTAAATTGATGCTTGAAGGAGAAACATGATCTGAAAATACTGAACTACTACTGACACTTTCGTTGTTGCTCCTCAATATGTTGGTTGTCCTGTTTGAAGGTTATTACTGTGATTAGACAAGATTGTATGCTAAAAAATTCATAGAAAGTTCAGTTTCAGATAAAATAAGAGAAAAAAACTTCCTTGATTTGAATTAATAGGAGCGAGTACTAAGCCCTCTGAGTAGGATTCTATGGTGAGATACAGAAGAATGTGTATCTTGACTAGTATTTAAGAAACAACTGAAATTGATTGTTGATACAAGGCTAACATGCTTGAGCAATTGTATCATCCTCGTTGATTGAGTCAGCATTGTACTGGCCCATCACTTCCTATTACTTCTTTCCCTTACATGGTGGCAAGGGCCTACCACATAAACACAGATTATGGGCATAAGTTACTGCAGGAAAAATGCTAAATGGTCTTCCTTGCGGGATCTCACCACATAATCTGTTGGCCCTGAAGCTTACGTGTCTCAGTGCTTCAATATGTAGCAAGCTGTCAGGGATTTTCCCAGAAAGTGCATTGATGGACAAGTCCAACCACTGCAACTTAAGCAACAATCCTAAACTGGTTGGGATTGTGCCTCCTATTTGGTTCCTTGAAATGTCTAATCTTTCAAGCTTAGCCAGGTTTGAGATTGAATTGGGAATATGACCTGTAATTTTGTTGCTTGCTATGTTGAGCACTTTCAGGTTCAAGGAATTGCTGAATTCAGGAATGGTACCTGAAATTTGATTGTTTGAAATATCAATAGCCTCCAGAAACTTGCTTGTCTTGTTGCTTAGAATACTTGATAGAGAACCGTAAAGCTGGTTTGAATGCAGGTCAATTGATGAAAGTCCATCTGGCAATTTGATTGCAGATACATCAGACTTCAGTTGGTTGTTTGAAAGCTTGGCCTGTTCCAAGCTAGTCATCTTTGTGAAAAAATTTGAAATCCCTTCAGTGAAATAGTTATCTGACAGGTCTATAGAGCTTAATGAATCAGGGGTTGTGAAATTTGGGAGAGTCCCTCGAAGCTTGCAGCCAGCCAAAGAAATGCTGGAAAGTTCCCGGGTTCTTATCCATTGAGGAACTGTCCCCAAATCAAAATTGTTATAAGAAAGGTCCAGGGATAACAGAGATGGAAGACCCCTAGGTAAGGTGTTAGGCAATGGATCTGAAAACAAATTTCTTGATAGATTTAGGTTCCACAGGTTCTGCAGCTGAGCAATTGATTCTGGAATTTGGCCTATTAACTGGTTGGAATCTAATGACAGAATTGCAAGAGACTTGAGATTTCCAATCTGGGGTGGGATTTTTCCCACGAGACTATTGTGGCCGAGTGTCAACTCTGAGAGTGTACTCAAGCTGCACAAAGAAATTGGTATCTGCCCTGATAGTTGATTACTTGAAAGAACAAGGTATGTCAGATTTCGATATTGCCCCATAAAGTCTGGTATATTTCCGGATAACAAATTATAACTGAGATCAAGCGACTGCAAGTTGATGAGATTCTTGAAGGAGATTGGAAAAGGACCTGTCAGGGAATTTCTTGCTAAACTTAGCTGCTGAAGGTTTCTTAAGTTCCCTAATGCCGGAGGAAGCTGCCCAGTCAATCTATTCCCACTCAGCGATAGTGTCTGCAATAAGGGCAGACGCCCCAAATTGGAAGGGATGCCTCCTTGCAGAAAATTGTCTTCGAGTATAAGCTGAGTCAGCCTAGTGAGATTTGAGAAACTTTGTGGAATTGGTCCTGCAATGCGTTTCATCCCACTTATTACCATTACCTCCAAGAAGTGCAAATTACCAAGAGAAGGAGACAAAATGCCCTTCATGAAAACGCTCAAGTCTTGGTCAGCTGGTCTCTGCAAGATCAACCTAATAACTCTTCCTGTTGCAGGGTCACATTCAACCCCTTCCCAACCCCCTCCACAGCAATCTTTGCCTGTCCATGAAGATAAAATGTCAGTTGTGTCCCTATATATTCTAGCTTTGAACCCAAGAAGAGCAACTCTATCAGCCTCAAAAGAAGCTGGTGCAGCTGCTTCTGCTGCTGTTGTCGCCTGAACATCCCTCTGGGCTTGTGCTAGAATTGGTGGTTGCAAGCTTAGAACGAGGAAAAGCTTGAGAACCCACATTAGAATCTGCATTTTGGGATACGGGTTTTTGATCTGACAGCAACGCTGAAAATGGAATAAGAATTTTTGAAGTCTTTGGGATCTGACAAAGGGAAATCTCAGTGGAAGGAACAAAAGTGAAGTGTGTATTTTATTGGGTCACTCACATATACTAATAGCAAAAGTTGCAAAAAGGAGACTATGGCTTCATTCTTTCACGTAAACAAGAAGGTATAATTATGATGAAATAAGATGGTAGAGGCAAATCCAAGGCTGACTGAGGAAACAATGACATGGACCTCTGCTTTCAAGAACTTAATCTTGTCTCCCCTATTTATAGGAAACCAGAAAAACTGTAATTCTGTGGTCAAAAAATATACACAGTAAGATTTTGAGCAGGATAAAATTAAGTGGATTCACATGTAAAATTTGTTACCGTTTTGATGGATCACGAGGTTTCTCATTACATTTCGAACGTTGGAGCGCACTAGGTTCAAATAATCAAAATTCCTTTTCCAACTTTTGGAATTTTTCTGCAGTTTGTGCTGGTCCACATATTCCAACTCCCATAATCATCTACTCATCTATAGTTTTAGTGCATTTAGCCGAGATAATGTCCACAATGGTGGCTGCAGTGCTGCACCAAAGTTGTTTACAGAAAGATTACAGAAAGACCGGTTCTAGAGAAGAGAAAAGAGGTTAAATTTCCTCTTCACTTATCATGTAGATCATTGTGCGTTTATTAGTGCTTCTGATTTACACCAAATTTATAATTTGAATGCATATATTTACATTTATTTTTGAAATTCATTTGAACGGTTCCACCTCAATCTATAAAAGCTTCAACAGACTTTGTTCATGTATGGTTCTTTTGTAACCAAACTATACACACGTAAATAGTGGAACAAACTTCCACATAATTAGGCCACTATGCAAGATACTACTGCAACGTGAATTCAAAATTTTCGTGTTTCTCTAACCCTCCCTTTTTTTCTCTGCATCTTATCCAATTTACCTAACGTGCATTTACTCGTTTGTGTCATATCACACATCATGATTTGTGTTGATTATCATCTAATATCCGGACAAAAACAAGAAAAGAGGTTCAGCTACTAAATGGAAAAAAGTAACAACCAGCCAAGATTAATCATATGGCAAAGACTAAAGTACCACTAAGATGTGTGGTGAAATCTTGACCATTTAGCTTACAACAAATGATATTTTAAGTACTAAGGATTGATTAATAACTTTTCTGATTTTAGAAGTTTGTTAAATAATCATAATTATTTCTTTAATTAAACGTTGGACAGACCAACCTTGCCATCATTTCGAATAGTAATAGACTTTCATGCAGTGCATGAATAGGAAAATGAAAAAAATAATAAGAAAGCTTGGAGAATGCTTTCTTGTTGCTTAAGATTTGATCATGTATGCCAAGCCCACAACAAAAATGCGAAAAAAAAATCTGTATCGTTGCATAATTTTTGTGAATTCTATTTTGCTCCAAAAAAAAAAAAAAAAAATGAAAAAATTTGTCCATAAAAATAAAAAAAATGAAGCAGGCAGACTAGATCTACTGAATATGGATATTTTGCAATGATACCAGTTAACTTGTGGACAGTAATAAATCAAACTAGCTAGAATTCAATTTATCAATTAGTCTTTTATTTATATTGGATATTTATGTTATTTTTTTATTTTATTAGTTATAGGAATTAGTATTAGAGTTGGTTATAGTCATCGAGTCTGCATGGGCTTAGAGCCGTGCAATATTTGTAGATATGAACAAAAAAAATTAGAAAAGAATTCTGCAAGTGTGCGGTTTTTAAGTATTGCTTGTGATATAAACAAATTATTTGTGATTTAATCTTGTAAGCCTCTATTTAAAATCTCATCCTTATTTAAGTGACTTTTTTGCTCTTTTCCCTTTGATTTGTAATATTATTCTTTACTTCCACTATATGATTTTTTTTTTTTTTGCTAACAAAATTTCCTTATCATGTGTACATTTGGTAGTATATTCTTTACTTCTGGCTAACTTACACGGGTAGAATGCTAAAATAGAGCTTCATCTATACTTGGTTAGCAGCATGTATTTTTCTTGAGAGTAAACTTGTTCATATATTTGGGAAGTTTCCCTTTTGTTATAACTTCATTTATATTTTCTTGATCTATACATAATAAGCTTGGTTTAGGTGAGTATGAGTATAAATATGGACGTGTGCATGTACTTTATCTAATAATAATTAACTGAAGAATTTTTATTGAATTTTTTTGGGACAATGAATTGGTAAATTATCTTGTATCATCTATTCATCTTTCATCTTATTCCACATCAAATAATTTCATAAGTGAGATCTACAACCCTCTCAATGACAATGTAATCCAAAAGGGCATCATTTTTGCTTGAAAAATGTCCTGAATCTTTTCAGGGGTAAGTAATGGAGTCAGGGATACAAAAGAAGAGTACTAAAGTAATTGAGTTGAGTCCTGCAAAAATTGAGTAAATGTACTAATGAATGTTCAGAATTGGGGTCCAACAACCAGTCCATGTGATAGCAAAAAGCTTTATATCTAGTTCAAGTAGTTGGTCATCATTAAACTTGGTGCTCTTGGGGACCCTGTGAGTTGTGACCAAATAAAAGTACCATTACCAATTCCCTCAACTGATATTATTAATTATTGGAAGTATTAAAAATAATTCAATGAGCAAAAGAACTTTTGATTTAGCAAGAAGATATGGAGCAAAGCAAAATTAAATAACAAAAAAAAAAAGGAACAAACATATTTTGTTAGGGGATAATTTCAGAAACCTCCCCTAAGGTTTCATGAAATATCACTTAGCTCTCCTGACGTTTTCAAAATCTCTCTTACCACCCCTAAAAAGATTATAAGTCCACATATCACTATAAGAAGGAATCAATTGCCAATAATACCCTCATTTCTTTCAACAATTATTTAGCTTCTAAAGACCGAAAAAAAAAGGTTTGACAAACCTCATAAGCATATAATTGCAAAATGTCTAGGAAATAATTAGCATCACTCTTCTTTTTCTGTACCAGCAAAGGTGTGAAATTATCTGCCAATACTTACAAAGGCGTGCAATTGTTTATCAGAAGAAATACTTATAACAATATGACTTTTATTTGTACTTTGTGACCATCCTTTTTTCTCTTCTTTCTTTCTTTTTCTTGTGAACGATACGAGAACTTGGAATAGAGGTGGAGAAAATTACAACTTCACTAAGATAAATCCCTAAACTATGGAGTGAAAACATGATTTTCAAAACAAAATTATATAACAGGTAAGAATTATGAATTCGTACTTTAAATGATCGATGAGTAATAGGAGATGATGTAGGTTTCATAATCAAAATAGTTACATAAAAGTAAGAGAATGATATAATTTTTATTGTTCGATTGTGAGATATTCTTCCTAATCAGACGATACAAATGAATAGTTGATGCCAAGTACTTATATGCATTCCTCCATACGTGAACTACTTTCAGGTGGTGTTTTTTGTTTATTTGGAATTGCAAATTAGGCAATGTTACTTTATCTATTGCTATTATTGATATTATTAGATAATCCATGACTTGTTATATTACGTTTCTATTTTGTTATTTTTTTTTGATAGTCTAAGGGTATTAAGGGAACTAAAATTTCCTCTCTCCTCCAACATGTAATTTTTAATATTACTTTTGCTGAGAAGGGGTGGTATTGTTAACAAAATGTCAATTCTAAGGGTGGTAAGAGAGATTTTAAAAACGTCAGGAAATCTAAGTGATATTTCACGAAACCTCAAGGGAGGTTTCTGAAATTTTCCCTTTTGTTAGACTTCTAGGCATTATTGCTGTACCAGTGTCACATGCACATATGCAAACTAGGGAAAGTTTGATAAGACACTCTTCCTTTTGATTTGGAGCTTGAATTACACTAACATATATGTATAGAATTAAGATATCCCAAATTGAGCAGCAAAATGCACTTGGTAAGACACTCCATTTGTAACTGACAAGTTAGTCATTGAAGATAATAAGTGAAAAACCACTGCTGATCCTCTTAAAAAAAAAGATATCTACTGTAATAATTTATGCACAACATACTACTAAATTTGTTCACAGAATCATCATTATGGATACTTATGAGTGTATTGTAACTTCTCGTGTGAGCCAAATTTACTTTTCTAGAGATTTTGATACTATATCCAATGAAAAGAAAAACTAAAGGTAAAAAGTACTAAGTGATCAACTCTACAACTAGTAATTCCACATCAGTATTTCCAACTCTAGTAAATCAGAGTAGGCAGTGATGCTATTGAGACCCCAAATACCTTTTAGCTTCTGTAAAAAGTGCAAATACCAGTCCAAGACTCCAAGCTACTATGTCTACTCTCCAGCTGCACTTAACTCTAAGATTATATCTTTCCGCAAACAGTTTGTGGCTCGTGATCTTACGCCTACTATAGCAAATGATCCCTATTAAAAGTTCTCCATACGCGAAACATGTGTCCAAAAAAATAGTGAGCAGGGTCACGAGGAAAAATGGCCTTTTTTTTGTATGTGTGTTTTTGTAAACCTCCCGATCAAGATGCGACTCTCCCAATCTTGTTATCTCCATACACAAGACTTTGAAATCTTGTTTAAAGAGTATCGAACTACTTATCACTTGACTTAACAAGTATCTTTAGTGAAATACCCTTTATCATGAAACAAGTTCTAATGATTGTCCATTTCAATCTGCATGATAATTTTTATGTTCCTCAAGAAATCATTACAAGTCTAGAAGATAAGCAATAATAAAAAGAACTTCCAAATTGGATGAATGAGTAGCAATTAAGGTACACAGAATACGGTGAACGCTCGAAAAACTAATAAGTTTCACTAGAGTTAAGGCAAGAGCTTATATATGTTTGTTAAATCAGTCTTTTGATTGAGTTTTTTCTCTTTCTCAATGCATAGTCTGAAGCTGACATTTTGATTGAGCCAATTGAACCCATTGCAATTCTCTAAAACATCGTGGGGCAAATCTTTTATTTTTGAATTTGCATAGTAAAAAGATTGAAAGTTCAAGTGTGAAACGACAATATTCGAAGTAACGAGCCTCGAGACAATATCAAATCTTCAGTAAATAAAACCAGTTTTAAGCGGCCTAAGCTTGCAAGCTGGGTAGGACAATAGGCAGTACTTGCTCAATAATCTCGAACATTTATGTAGGTTGTTTGTTACTAACTAAGGAGAAATGATTGAAATAATAATTTGACGTATTTTTATAAACTTCGCGCAAATTATGGATGCCACGAGATAAAAAATTTAAAACTCTACGAAACTTCAACTTAATTTTGTAGTTATTTAGTGTGAAAACAAGTAAATGTACTTTTGTATTGAAGTAAAAAAATGAGAGACTTGTGTTGCTATCCTTGCCAAGTATATTTAGGTTATGAGTGTTAATCTGATTCAATATTAACTAAAATCCGTAAAGAGTTGTTCACAGTTAGATGTGCCTATACAGTATGTGAAAAGTATGTGTCATAAAAGAGAATAGTACTAAGTAGTCTGTACTGTGACAAATTGTGGAAAAATTATCCACGATGAAAAACATGAATGTTGAATCATTGTGTGCTTTTTTTTTTCCACCAAAAATAATACAACCTCAAATACCTTTGTACCAATGATGAAATTTTATAAAATGGGTAAATGACTAAGAGAACACTAACTAAAAAAGAAAACTCAAATTTTAGATCTTTAAAATATTGATACCATTAAATCCTTTTGATCCGAAAAGGTTAGGGACATTTGTGTCTATACATAATAAGCTAAAACATAAATGAAAAATAAACCCATCAGCTGCCCTGTAATATGTTTAAGAAATAATGAATAGAGATAGAGAAGAATATTGGAACCCCAACAAAGAGAAAGAAAAATTGTTGATTGTTTTTAATTTTTTTCTGTACAAAAAATTGTTTTGATGCTTTTTAATTAATTGAAACGAGCAATCTTAATGGGGGCAAATAGATGAAATCACCTTTAGTTTTCAAAATTAGAAGTTTGTTAGTCTAATTGAAACTATTAATTAGCTAACTGACTAAAATTTTACAATGAGAATATTTTAATGCCCTAGAATCAAGAAAGTGCTAACACAGTACTGTCTAAAAGAATTCTCCACATCCAATTTAATGTTGTGAAAACGTACATTATTAATTTGACAAATAACTTTTCTCTAGAAAAACTCTCTGACCAAAATTCCTTCAACTCTCCCATGAGAGAGAGATTAAATTTTTCTCTTCTAGGGCTGCTTAGTGAAATTTTTCTTCTTTGTTAGACTTTTCTAGTAAGAATTTTGTTCTCTCTTAAGGATTCCTAGTGTGAGTTTTACGTAGTTTTTTCATTTTTCTTTTATTAGATTTGAGGTTTTTTTTTTTTGTATTTTGATTATCAGAACTGAAATTTCTTGGATTTTCATTTGACAAAATAACTTAGAGAATTGAAGTCTTGCATTAGGGCAAAAGTTGCATTTTAGTTTAAAAAAAGCGCTTGAAAATTCTCGCACAGTATTGATGTAACATTATCAGCTTGTAGACACACTCCACTGGTCCATACTCCATAACCACCGAAAGGGAAAAACAGAAAAGTTGAAGAGAAATTGTTGCTCACATGAAATTGTACTCGCATTACAACTAATTTTTGTCATCTAAAATTAGTAGTACTAGCAACTTTTCTTGGAGATAATCTATTTAGAGTACGCCCAAAACCAAAAAAGAAGAACTATTTAGTACAAGATTTTGGCATTGATTGGCGTATTAGTTAGCCGTTGAACGCGGGGATGTCGTTGTTGGAAATCACTATCTTGAAGCACTATTTTTGACTTTGATAGGGAAGTATCCTTCGGTTGATGTAGGCTTTTTAGGGTCTTCTCATTGAAATTTCTTGGAGATGATTTGTTTCCCTATTTACATACAACCTTTTTGAGCGTGTCAACTGCCATCACCATACATATCAAGGGTTCTAATGTGTGAAATAATGAAAGAGCGTTTTTTAAATAGGTAATTAATGAGTATTCGTTAATACATTTATATCAAATTCATTATTTAACAAAGAGTTTTTTTTCTTTTTAACAAGTGCCTAATAGTGATGGACCCACGTTGAGCACGGATGCAATTGCACTCCCTTAATTTTCTTGAAACTCTAAAATAGTCTATAAAAATTTTAAAAATTATAGTATTGCTCCACTTTTGCCCACTCACATCTCCCCCCGGCCCCAATTTTGGTAGTATTTCCTCTAAAGTCACAATTGTTCCCTAAAATTGTTGAAATTTTTACAATTGTCCTCTTTATTGCCACAAACTAAATATATTACATGAAGCTATTTTTTTCTTTCACAGTTTGATTGTGTACAAATTATTTGCCAATTGTATATGATAATCAGAATATACATCTCGTACTTTTATGCATAATTTTATACCATTGGATGAGCTGGAAAATAATAAATCTATGTTTACTATTTAAGCAAAAAAAATGGAAGTTTTATGTTTATTATAAAAAATATTCAGTTATACTAGAAATCTATAAACTAACTTCTTATAAGTCTATACTAATATTATTGCATCCCCTAAACAAAGGTTCTCACTCTACCACTAGTGCCCATTGTATACTCATTAAAGTGTCTAAATCATAGCTAACCTGAATACACACACTAACATTTATTACCTTACACTACATTTATAAGTTTTCCCTATTTAACTTTTTATTTCCAAAATATTGGACTACATATTAATAAATGCTTGGTGGCTACTCCTTAGATAAGCCCTATAACAAAACTCTCCTAGTAATTGCATGACCTTAAATTTACTCACTTTCTTGATTTAACTTTACTATTTTATACAATTAACACCTAAAAACCAACCTAAGAATAACCCCATGAAAGAAAACAAAGAAAAAAAATCCACCTTCATTCCATTGCTTGGGATGGTATATCAGTAGCAAGGGAAGAATATTTACCAAAAGTTTGTAGCAAGACATTTGAAATGTTTGTCCTTTTAGCTTTCGGCTCCCAACCATAGGCAATCAAGTACAAGGCCTTTGTTTTTGACCAAAAAAAAAAAAAAAGAAAAAAAAGAAAAAAGGAGAGAGAAAGGTACAAGGCATTTGTAATCTTGTGGTGGTGGCGTGAATGGCATCATATAATTTGGACTTGTCGACTTGAGTAATCCACTTGATGGCCCAAATAATGTACAGTAGCTTGAAACACTTAAGCCCAAATTTATCGGCCGCGAGGAAATAAATTTCATTTTGTCTGGCTAAATTGGGTCGATTTTGTATGATCTATTTGACTCTGCCTATGTGGGCCCATCTAACACAAAGAAGAAGGAATCTAACATGGACTAAAAAAAATATGGAGTTGAAGGTAAACCAAAATGTAGAAAATGACACAGCGTTGATGGTAAAATAGCTTTAGCTATAGACTTACTGGCCTAGGATCGGAATTATAGTTGGAATCACGTTTCACGTCCAAAAATTTAGCAAGGGTTTTATGACTGAATGATGATTCAAACTATTCGATGATCGAATTGAAATCAGTTTGGGATTGAGTTTAGCTTCGGTAAGAGCTCATTTAAGGTTGGTTCGCCAACTAGTCAAACTAAATTTGAACAGCATTTTATATTTAATAACATTCAAATTGGATAAAAAGTTCGTTCAAATTTAGTTTGGAAAGTAAACAAATCAAACTTAAACAAAATTTTAGATTGGTTAAAATAATGAAACAAGCTTGAACACTAAACTGTTTGATTTGATTAGATTCGTTTGCATCCCTAATGGATGTTGACCAAGAGTATCATTACAATGACTAGTGTTTGGCATACATTTATAAGATTTTGGAATCAACTTGTTTTTCATTTTCTTTTCCTTATTTTTTCCTTTTTCTTTCCCATTTTCTTGCTTCCTTCTTCCCAGCCCCTAAGGGTTCATTTGGTTTATAGGATGAGACAGGATTGGATAACTTATCCTGTGTCATCCAATATTTGGTTGCATTTTTATAATTGGATTAGATATCCATGTTAACCGAATTAATCCTCTTTAGAGGGGATAAAGTCATCCTATGGGGTGTCTTGGTATTATTTATCCGGGATAATTGTGAGAGGGGATAATAATTTATCAAATTCTTTTACCCTTATCAAGAAAGACAAAACCTACAACTATATTAATAAACCAAACACTAGATAACAAGAATGAGTAATCCCATGATGATTAATCCCAAGATTATCCAAGAATGAGTCATCCCATCTCATCCAATCAGTGAATCAAATGAACCCTAAGTACTTATGTAGTCGCCTCACTAGATTCTCTTGAACCACCACTTGACCACCACTAGTGGACCTCACAATCTGTGGAGTGTGGGAGACAGACGTACAAGAGATGAAAGAAAGGCTTACACAAAAAGAAAGAGAAAATGAGAGGAGAGAGAACCATATGGAAAGGCGTGGCTGCCATAGAGGATTGGAGGAGAAAAAGGGAGAGTAAAGACAGAAGAAAAGGGAAACAGAGAGAGAGGTTGACAAGAAAGGAAAGAAAGAGCCACATGGAGAGGGGTGGCTGTTACGGAGGATTGAAGGAGTGAGTGAAGGGAGAAGAAAGAGAGAGAAGGATGGTGATGGAAGGCTGCCATGGAAGATGAACATGAGAGAAAAAATGAAAGACGAAATCCGATGGTAAGGTGTTGTTAGGAATCATAGAGATAAACGCAGCAGAAATTTAAAAATTTTGATTCCTTCGATCGACTGTCCTTTGATTAAATTCATGTAACATAAAATTAGTTCAAGAAAATTACCTCAATTCATGAAGACCTCCTTAAACTTGATGGAGATTTGATGTAGAGGATGGTAAAGAGATCCACGTAGCCGCACACGCGTCCGGCCTTTGACGGTGATCCACACAAATCTCCTTAGCTAAAACTTCTGAGGTCTAATTAGATTAATTTAGATTAGTGCTAACTATTGTGAAGAAAATTACACGCACATCTATTAAGATAAACCTAGTTTTTCACCATGAAAAACTTGTCCCAATATGAGAAACAAGAGATGCAATTTTTCTGTTATTTTCTTGGACGAATTTTGGGTATTTTTCTCTCAAGATTTTTCTAAAAAATCTCATAAGACAATTTGTGTGTTGATTCATCTTGTTAGTAAAAGTTTAATGAGTATTTATAGATAAATAAGTTATCAAATCCTTACGGAAACCTGAAATCCGTTTTCAATAGGATTTAGCTTCCTTATTCTAATATAACTCTTGTATTTGGAAGACTTAAACTTATTTGTACTTTAAATACCTTAAGTTTAATTTGTATCACAAATTAAACTATAAGTTATAAAATCTTATATATCAAGTCCCCACTTGATATTCATTTAATCCAACTAAAGAAGTTCTTAGTGTGTGTTGTGAGGACCCAAAAATTTGTGAAATTTATTTTCCAATTTTTCACATTGGATTATTTACATTTACTGATTTCACGATGAATGATTTGTGTACCCTATTTGTATTAACTTATTTATTGATTTAAAGTTAGGAAAAAATGACTTTTCTTTAGTCTCGATGATTTTATTAATTGTTTCATGTAGGGGTTAGTAATTAGTATAAGTGTGAATTAGTGGGGTATGTGAGGAAATTGTAGGAAGAAGAGGAAGTTTTGTGCAAATAAGTTTTGGTAAAATCTAATGCATTCTTGACAAGTGGCACTCTCTTAATCACTCCATTTTCCTATAACATCATCCAAGCAATTTCCTCCTTCTATTTTCATCTTGTCTTGCAAAGAAATAAGGAGTGAGGGCCGAGAGCTTCAAGGAGAAAAAGGGGAAAAATAACACAAAAATTTGGCCATCATCTTGCTTGATTTTGAGAGATAAAAGGAGAAGAAACCTAGATTACTCCATCAAAATCCTAGCTTCAGTTGGAAGGTGAAACTTGGAGGAGTTTGTGGTTGTCTCTTCTTGTTTGGAGGAATCAAGAAAGGTAAATTCTAGACCATCTCTTTCTTTAGTCTTGTGCTTAGTAGGATGATCTCTTTGTGTTGGTTGAAAAGTTGAGTTTTAAGAAGTTTTATCTCATTTTTTCCCTTGTTCTTCCATGCTTAAATTTCCAGCAGTCTAAACTAAAATGTTCGGCAGTTTTGAGCTGCGAATTTGTCTATGATAATGGCCAAACTAGTTCTTGGGCAAAACATGAAAGTTGCAGAGAATTGAGTTAGCTTTCTACTCACAAATTTTCAGGGTAATCGGAGCACTATATCTTATGAAATGACCAAAATACCCCTGACTACTACATTACCCTGTTCAGCTGACAGTCTTCATTTTCAGCCAACTTCCCGAACTTTCTAGTACTTTTAGGAGACGAACCAAAACTTGAATTTTATATCATTGAAATTTTTATGAGTCTAGTTTAAATGCCACTGGCGGCACTTAATTTTGATTTTCCTACATTGAGTTATAGTCTTTCTTCTGAAGCTGTACAGAAATGCTGTTTTCAACCCGACAGTTTCATTTTGCTTTTGTAATTGTGATTTTTGACCATGAAAATACCTGAACCAAATTTCAAAGCCTTCATGTGAATTGTAGGTCTATGTCTTAGTTTCGAAACGGTATAAAATTTGTCTCAATCTGATGAGTGTTGCTCCAATTATGATCAAAATACTGAGAGATGATAGAAACTTGATAGTTTGATGCCTACCAAGTGTTTGATAAAATGTTTGTATAATACTAGTAGTTTGCACATCAAGTGTTTGATGAAATGTTTGGTATGAAACTTGTGATTCCAGGTCTTGGTTTGAAATGGAGATATCTGTTATGGACAAGTAAAGTAAGCTCTGGTTGATGAGTGATCCTAAAACTGTTTCAAATCTAAAGTTCCTATTGTTAATTGCATCACTTCATGACGACATATGTGTGTGCTTGTGTGTACATGATTTGGCTCTGTGAGTATGTGGTAGTCTTGTGTTTGACACCAACGGCTCCACTTGAACTCCGGTTCACTGACTTGTTTGAGCCAACGGCTCTACTATTAATGATTAATGTTCTACTATTTAATGACTTGTTTGAGCGTTGGGTGTTCGAGTGCAATGGCTCCACTGGCTCACAAGCGAATAAAATCTATTCATTTGATACCTGATCATTGTTCAATAAACTGATTTACTGAGCTAGTTATTTGACTGATTGCTGTTCAATAAACTGATTTACTGAGTTATTTATTTACCTACTTGTTTTCGCTGGACACTAACTGAGCTTCTAACTCACCCCAAAATATTTTATTTTCCCTCCACAGGGCTCGAGATGAAGGAAAGCATGTGTAGTGATCTTTCTTAGTGTGACTAGCAGGATTATCCCTTGTACTATTTGAAATCTTGGACTGTTGTACTTTTGGGTGTATTTGGACCTGTTGAAAATTGTCGCGCCCCATTTTTTTGATTAATGGAAAAGAGGGAAGATTGGATTTTATTGGTTTTTGAAAAAAGAAAGGGGAAAGGGGTCATGGGACTACAAAAATGCGACGGTTTGGACCCAAAAAAAACAAAAGTCTAGAAAAGGGTTTTTTAGAAAAATTTTGGAGTCGCCATTTGGTATGGAGTTTAAGTGTACCAAGTCACCCAAGAAATAAAAATAAACAAAGAAAACCCTTTTTAGACGACTCCAGGTCTTTGAAAAACTAGAGAAAAAGGTTCAGGGGTCACGGTTGAAAGAAGGGAAGGCAAAGATTCGATGTTACTCGTCTCTAAGGCACCCTTCTAACCTAGCCAAAGCTAGTTGCAAGATTTAGTTGAAAATTTCCTAATTTCTAACTTTAAAATTTATCACATTTGGATGTCGTCTATATGGATGCAAAACCTAGACCTAATGTTGGATCGAGAGGGGCAAAATGTCTCCTTGAGGTGTGATTGGAATTGATCACATTAGTTGTGTCATCCAATTTTGATCCCTTGAGGAGGTCACGAAAAAATGCAAATGATGAGACTCGAATGAACGGAAAGATAGGGTTTTCAAAATGCAATTTTTATAAAGTATCAAGAGAAAAGAAATTGGATTTTTGAAAAGGTCAATTTTAAGTGCAAAGAGGAACTTGAATTTCCAAAAATGTGCAATTTTAAAAAATGGTTTTTTGACTTTGAATTGCTAAAACATGAAGAAGAAAGTTGATTTTTAAAGAATGAATTTGATAGCCTTTAAAATAATGCACGTATGTCCTAAAGAGGGATAATGCAACATAATGGGTGGGGACTAAATTCGTGACTTTAATTCTTCCTTTCATAGAAGGAAATAAAAGCGTGCTAAGGCTAGGAAGCTATACTCGCTCTTTTCCCTAATTCAAAGGGTAATGCCTTAAATGCACTAATCTAATAAAAAGAAAACTAAATGAGATGTCTCGCATACGGGATGGGAGAATAGTGACATGCAAAATGGGAAAGAAACTCTAAAAGTGAAAAGTGTGTGAAATTTGTATCTAATGCATGAACGACGTTTAAGGGTCTAGCATTGGACTAGCCCTTGTCAAAAATTTCTCACTAACATTGGATTAGTGAGAAATCGAAGGGGAAGGCCACAACTAGCGTTGGACTAGTGTGGTGACGTCAATACATTTACACAATAAACATGTAGACATGATAATAAAGCAAGTAAACATATAAAGCACATAAACACATAACACATAGGCATAATATCTAAATGCAAGACCCTAGGAAAGCAAGTAAACACATAATCATGCAAGCATGCAAAATAAACATATAAAATCTAATTATTACATTGAGGGGAACCTAAATACATTCTAAAGGGGAAAAATTCGGAATAATAATCTAACTATTACATTTTCTAAAATAAATACATTTTTGCCAAAATTAAACCTATCTATTACAACTTGGCATCCAAGGCCTCCAAATGATTTACTCAACAATTTAAATAACATAAATAAAGACTAGACATGAGTAAAAGCCAAGGAAAACTTAATTTAAAACATGCAAAATCATGCAAAAACACATAATGAGCACATAATAGGGGAAAGAAGTTACCATCCCTTGATGTGAAGCCTTAATTGAATCCTTAGATGATGGGAATGGTTATCTAAGACTCAATATCAACAAAGGGATCAAGGTACCAATTTAAAGGAAAACCAATCAAAATTCCAAGAGGGGTATCTAAACAGATTCAAAGCAACACAGATAATACTAGGAAATAGAGTAAGATTCGGAACAAAAGAGCAGGAAATATCAAGAATACAAAACAGAGAGGTTCGCTGAGAAACGCGATGAGCCAGACATAGTCCATTACAGTGCAAAAATCAAAGTTCGAGGGAAACGCGAGGTAGAACGCGGACCGGCCAGCGTAACTATCCGCTCTCTTCCCATCTTCAAAACACCGTGAAGATTGCTTCCAGCTTTTCGCAACAACAACACAAACGAAAACATTCGAGGCAGGGATCCATTCAAAGCATCAAACATCATCATTCAAATCATGTCAAAACAAGCTAAACCCACAAAGATCAAATCATAAGCATTAGCATCATCAAATGGACAACAAGGGAAGGAAAAGAACTGCGTTAGAAGCGAGGATTACGCTTGACCGGGCTCGCGTAACAAGCCGCGTTTCTTCACATCTTCAAGTATTCAAACAAACGCTGGGCGCTGCAAGTATTCCACGCAAGAGGTCCGCGTTTCTTCACAACTTCAAACATTCAAGAGGAACGCGGGCCGTTAGCTGAAGTCATCAGCGCAGTAGTCCGCTTTCTTCACATCTTCAAAACGTGAAGAACATTTTTCCAGAAATTTCTCAGGAATCACAATAGCATCATCACAGGAGCATCAAACGTCTGATTTTAAATGTAAAAACCAATCTACTAGCCTTACCAAGGTTTTATAAACGCAACATGCTCATATAACAATTGATAATCATCATCAAATATCACAAACTAAAAGAAAAACTATTCAAGACCTTGGATCCACCAAAAGGTCCAAATTTTCAGTAATTTTACAATCAAAAAACGGTAAATAAAGTAGAAGGATGTTATCTGAATCGGAAGCTTGAATCTAAACGAAGGAGGAGGCCAGAAATTCCAAGAATAATCTTCCCAAGTATGAAACCCTAGCTTTCCCTTTCTTCTTTCTTTTCTTTTTTCTCTCAATTCCCAGCTTTTCTTACCGCTTTTCTCTCTCAAACTCTCCTAATTGCTCCTTTTCTCTCTGATTTCCAACCTCCCTTGTTAAACCCTAATCTAGGCTATTTATAGCCACCAAACCTAGAACTAAGGGTTTTGATGTTCTTGGGATGAGGTGAGCTAATTTTGAACATTAGATGAGTTGTTAGGGGTTAGGGGTGAGTTGGGGAATGTTTAAATAGGTTTCTTATCGTTCAAGCATCGGAAAATACAGCTGGAAAAGGATGATCCGAATTCTGGAAAAATCCACGCGTCATTTTTTTTCGATCAAGTTACTGTGAAACCACATGAATCCGCTTGGTCCTTTTTGACTTTTTTTTTTAAGAAAAACCTACAAAATGAGAAAAATGTGTTAGAATATCAAAAATAAATAACTAAAAATTAATAGATAAAAACATAGGAAAACAAAAGAAATAGTCAAAATTTGGTGTCTACAGCTTGCCCCTTTTTGTCTGAGTTTCGAAGAAACTCTAGACAAAGACGTAGACACCAAATGCTTACCTGGCTTCGCTGGTTGTATCTGAACCATTGGAAAGAACAGGAATGGTAGATTGCCAATTTTCAAACTAAACATGCATAATGTGACCGAACTCGTGTAGAGTTGCCTACGTATCTCGACATGAGAATCAGGTCAAACGTAGTTCCAATGCAAATGAACTATAATGAAATGAATCTGAATCTTGTAAAATTCGAGAACGGAGATAGAAGGGTGCCCTGGAGGTCGAGACTCACCAATTGAAATTTAAATATCAAGAGCGGAGATAGAAGGTGCCGTGAGGTGAGACTCACCAAATGTAAATTTAAATATCGAATGGGATAGAAGGGTACCATGTGGAGAGACTCACCAACGTGAAATTTAAAGATCAAGAACGGAGATAGAAGGGTGCCCGTGAGGTGAGACTCACCATGAGTAAATTTAAAGATCAAGAACGGAGATAGAAGGTGCTGAGGCTCACCAAATGAAATTTAAATATCGAATGGGATAGAAGGGTACCGTGAGGCTGAGACTCACCAAATGAATTTAAATTTGAAGAAGGGGATAGAAGGGTGCAGCGAGGCTGAGACTCACCAACGTAAATTTAAAGATCAAGAACGGAGATAGAAGGGTGCTGAGGTGAGACTCATGAAATTTAAATATCGGGGATAGAAGGGTGCCATGGAGGTCTGAGACTCACCAACGTAAATTTAAAGATCAAGAACGGAGATAGAAGGAGTGCCAGGTCGAGACTTTTTAAATTTCGAATGGGATAGAAGAATTTGGTACAGGAGGACTCACCAACGAAATTTAAATATCAAGAACTGAGATAGAAGGGTGGCGAGGGTCGACGGCGATAAATTTAAATTGAAGCGAGGGGATAGAAGGGTGCTGGCGAGGGGAGCAAACCAAATTTAAATTCTTTCCAAATTTAGACTATTCAGTGGGATTGGACCCAAGCCTGAATGACTAGATGGAAAAATGCAAATATACTATTCAGTGGGATTGGACCCAAGCCTGATGACTAAACATACTATTCAGTGGGATTGGACCCAAGCCTGAATGATTAAACATACTATTCAGTGGGATTGGACCCGAGCCTGAATGACTAGAAATACTATTCAGTGGGATTGGACCCGAGCCTGAATGACTAAAAATACTATTCAGTGGGATTGGACCCAAGCCTGAATGACTAGATGGGAAAAAGTAAAAAATAAATGCTGGATTGCCAGACTTTGAGAAATAAAACACAAGTTGTTCAAACATGATAAATATAAAAATGCAAGTAATGATGCACTCAATAAAATGGTGCAATTCTGATTTTTGATTTTCTTGACTTGAAAAGTAAGTGATTGATAGGAACAATGACTTTTTCTTCTCTTTTTCTTTTTTTTCTTTTCTTTTCCTTTTTTTTCTTTCTTTTCTTCATCTTTTTTTTTTTATTCTCGAGAATTGATGGATTTTGAAAAATTGAAGAGTGTAACCCAAACTTTTCCTCTACAGGGTTGGAACAAATCCGCATATGTTGCCATCGTCTTGATCTGCAAACCTTTTCCGGCAAAAATTAATCTTGAATGCATTATCCAAAATTTGAGAGCACTTCTCTCAAAACAAAATTGCCCCAGTGTCAACTGAATTGTTAACCCTGCAGAAGTCATGAAATATTAACCAATTAGTCCATGGAAATTCAATGCCCCCTTTTTCTTTTTTTTTTTTTTAATCATAAAGTGTAAAAAACTCTTGTGATCACAACTGTTAGTCATTAAAATAACTAAAACGTATGAGAATCATGCAATAAAACACATTCATCGAGATATTACGTTACTCACGAAACATTGCTTGTTCTCAAGTGATAGGAAATATTCATCAAAAACAAGTTATGGGATTCAAATAAACCATGCGATTTTGGAAATCCAAATCCTCATAAACTAGGCAAAACATTATTATGCAATTATTCAATTTGCATCAAGTACTCATAATGTCAAGTAAAAGAAAGACAATTATACCTCAATTTTAACAATTCAAGCTTGATTTCTCACTTTCACCAAATTTTGCAATCAAACGACTCATATAGTCAATTCAAGCTTGCCTTTTCCATATTTTCTCAGATTTTATGGCTAAAAAGGATTTACTGAAACACATCCTCTTATTCAAATTGCAATAATGCCTTTTGACGCGAAAATCAACACTTTTAGGTGAAGACTCCCGGTTACTCGACATATGCCTTCTTGCTCAAATAGTAAAGATGTCTTTTGACGCGAAAATCAACACTTTTAGGTGAAGATTCCCGGTTACTCAACATTTTACTTTTCAAACTGCTTTGCATACTCATAATTCAAGCACCGTTTTACGCGAAAGTTAACATTTGTAGATGCTAAACCTCCGGTTACTTAGTACTAGAATCATTGGAGTAGAACTTTGGTTCTCACTTTGCTTTTTTTTTCTTTTTTTCTTTCTTTCTTTTCTTTCTTTTCTTTTTTTTTTTTTTTTTCACATCAATTGAAAAGGATCATTTGCCAACAATATCAATCATTTTCTTGTAAAATCCAATAAAAGAAGAAATCTCATTTAATAGGAAAACAACTGAGGCATAATTTTCCCTATTTTACAAAACATACTTTCTAAAATGCCAATGTCTTAATCACATAACAATTATTTCCGAGTAAGATGGAAAAAGGATTTTTCGCATCACACGGGCTTTTATTTCAGAAGGATGAAAACAATTGCAACCAAAATTGGACATTTGCACCCTTTTTGAATCAAATTTTGAAAAACAAATCAATTTGTGAGGCAAATGTGCAATTTAGAAAAGTTTTTTTTTTTTTTTTTTCAAACATAAATAAGCACATAAGAGCCCAATTTAAACAAATATACACATTCTGATGCAAGCAAATGAATCAAAAGTATTTCTAACAGTTAAACCTATGTCTAAAAAAAACAGAACACAAGATCAAACACAAAAAAAGAGAAATAAAGCAAGAATGGAATAAGCCGCAAATCGAGGGTCTATCGACCCCTCACTCCTCGCCTCGGTGGCCTCTTGGACAGGCTGTTCAGACGGAATGTCGAAGCACGCCACATTTCAGAAGAAAGGAATTTGAAAAGAACTGTGAGTTATAACACCTAGTAGTGTGCGTATGAAAACCCGTTTCCCAAATTTTCCAAAAAGGCACTTGTCCTTCCTCAATTTTGCAATTAATCAATCTTCAAAATGATTTAATCATACAGTCTAGACATGACTCAAAATGAAGTGGTCTCCTCGACTTGACCGATCAGTCACTTGTCCCTGCTTCTCTGCAAAAGAAAAGAAATGGTGAAAAAATAATGATGACGCCACCACCGTTCTCCCCTTTTATCTCAAAATAGCCCGTAAACATGAGTTCTTGGACGTCGATGAGCGGTGTCAACTGAATTCCTTTTGTTTGACCAGTGCAGATCTGTTCTGTCGTTCCGCTTGCTTCTGAATCCATATCACCCATACCTTCATGGTAATCCAAGAGGATTGTCTTTTGATGAAACTGCCCTTTTGATGAAAATATGTGCAAAAGTTTGTGCAAAGAAACAATTTTATTTTAAAATGACATTACGACCATAGAATGAATGCTAAACATGGCATTTTAAATCAATAATAGCCGAACATTCGGAAAACTATTTAAAACAAAAGCGTCGCACTTGACCCCTTTGGATATCATTTCCTTGGAATTTACTGACGGCAAGGGAGTGCTTGATATAAGGTAAACCCATGATAAACGTAATCACCGGCCTCCCTTGTCCCATGAACTTTTCCTTTCGCTTGCCTTTGTTGCTTTTCAAAACTTGCCTTAGTACCCTTCGATTTGCAATCAAGTTGGATAAAGTAGTATAGTGAAATGGACGGACTTAAACTAATTTGTCAACTTTAACCATGTTTGTTAAAATGGTGGCATCGATTGAGACAATCCCTTCGACAAAATTCGGAGGGAATGTATTTGCATCATTTGCCTTTTGATTGAGAAAGTTCCTTTCAGAAATTTTTGTAAAAAGTTGAAGGTCTATAACACTAGGCTTTTGCAAGGGGGCTAAGGTGTAGGGGCAGGTTTAAATTTTTTTTTTTTAAATTTGCCCCAGTTGGTCCTTTTTTTTTTTTTTTTCAAAAATTGCCCCAGTGGGGGTTTGTGATTCTCAAGAGGGTTTGCTAAATAATTAATTATTCTTTTATAGGCCCAAACGGGAGAATTGGGGGGTTGAAGTGTTTAAATGAAAAGGAAGAAGGTCGGCTTTTCCAGACCATTTTTTTGTAAAAAATTTCTGAAGAAACCTTACTCAATCATATGAAAAATCTTTTACACATGTCTGAATTGATTGGTTGAGAAAAAATCTGTCCATCCATCTCCATGAGAAATAATGCTCCTCCGTGTAGCACCTTTTGAATAATGAGCGGCCCTTGCAATTCGGATAATTTCCCTTAGCCTCTTCTTGTATCGGATTCGTTTCAAAACCTTGTCCCCCACTTCGAACCTGCGAGGTCTAACTTTCTTGTTATAAGCTCGAGCCATCCTCTGCTGGTAATATTGCCCATGACAAATGGCATTCAACCTTCTTTCATCGATCAAAGACAGTTGCTCGTGACGTTGCTTGGTCCATTCAACTTCTTCCAACTGAGCTTCCATTAGAGCAGCAAAGATGGGGTTTCAACTTCAGTGTAATACCGCTTCCATCCCATACATGAGAGAGTAAGGTGTTGCCCGATAGAAATCCGATTGCAATTCTCCATGCCAAAGGGTAGTTTCTCATGCCAATCTCGGTGTGTTTCGATCATCTTGCAAATGATGATATCCAAGTTCATGAGATATCAGAATTTTCGTCCATCAAATTCCAAAAGGATGATGTCCAAGGGTCAAAGGTTTTTATTCATGATCATCCAAGAGCAAATAAAATAAATGTGCGAAAATAAAATGAGTGGACCATAACTGAAGGACAAAAGGAGAAATTTCATTTCATTTGGCAAAAGTAAGATAACAGATAATACCATGGAAGCATAATTTTAAACAAGCAAAGGTGAAATAACAAGTGCATTGTTTTGAAGAAATGATTGACATCAAAGCATGATTCATTTTTCAAGGACAACCCCCCTCAGATTTACCAAAACCTTCTCTGAGCAGGCAGACAATCGGTAGCCCAATTTTGTGTGGCCTCTTAAGGAATCGAAGAAAACTCCACATTCTCCATAGGATCGGTGTCAAGGGTGATCCCGACAAACAGTTGAGATAACCTTGTCTCTATATCATCATCAGACCTTTCCTTAAATGATCCACCACCATCCTCATCTTCTTCTTTAATGAACGGGCATGGTCAACAATTTCCTCCACGATCATTCCAATGGCGTTTTTATGTTCGGAAAGGATTTCTATTGGCTTCGCCCTTGCTCATTCTTTCTTTTGAGAACTATATCCCCGGCATCCACCATGTCTTGAATTCTATGCTTCAAGGCCCAACAATTAATCGTCGAATGACCGGGCTTCCAGAATGGTAAGCGCAGATGGCATGGGGATCATACCCAATAGGGTCCTGGGGATACTGATTTGGGAGGGACAGGTACAATTTTCCAGCGACCTTCAATTTGCTTCATACAGGGTCAATGGGCCCCAAATTGGTGAAAGTCGAAAGGTTTTCGATTTTGCATTTCATTATGCTCAAAAGAATTTTGGACAGGATTTTGTGGAGCAGGTCTAGGAGCATAGTTTTGACGAGGGTAGGAGATAGGTTGGGAAGTTGAAAACAAAGGTTGGGGGTCTAAATGAATCAGGGTGCGAGGTGTCAAGGCGGTGTGATAAGCAGGTGATGGTAGGGATACGGTAAGTATGAGTTTGGATTGGTGGGGTGGCTCCGAGTTCTGGGCCTAAAAGGTGGGTTCTGATTCCACACAAAAGCGGCTTCTCCTTCATTCTTTCTAAACGGGAGCTTCTTCCCATTGCCATTTTGCCCTTGCAATGTTTCCAATTGCTGTTTCAGGGCGGTCACATTGACAATTTTCCCGATTTTAACAAACTCATCATACTCCTCCAACTTATTGACAATTGTAGCAAAAGAACTCCCAGTCATTCGAAAAATCTCTTCAAAATATGGTGGGTCATGTGTCTTGATGAAAGTACGAACAATCTCTTCTTCTGTCATGGGAGGCTCAACTTTAGCAGCCAACTTTCTCCATCGGGCATATGACTTGTGATCCTCGAGGGTCTTCTTTTGATTCCTTCCAATGTTGTTCGTGTCGGTGCCAACTCACAATTGAATTCATACTGCTTCACAAAAGCAGTTGACAAATCCAACCAATTTCTGATCTCTTGAGATTTCAGGTTCTAGTACCAATCCAAAGCATCTCCTTCTAGACTCTCGGGGAACAGACGCATAGGCAAGTTCTCATCATCCACTGGTTTACCAAGCTTGTTGGCCAACATTTTAAGGTGCGTCTTAGGGTTCCCGGTACCATCATACTTGCTGAACTTGGGGGTCTTGAAACCCATAGGTAGCTGGACGTCAGGAAATAGGCACAGATCATTATAATCCAATCCACCATGTCGGTTCAGACCTTGGTTCTTCCTTATGAATTCATCAAATTTATCCAACCTTTTTAGCAAATCTTTGTCGACTGGCGCAACAAGGTCATCCACTGCCGGTTTTCCTTGGGAAGTCAGATCCCACACAAAAGGTTCCGTGGTATGGTATTGAGGCTCTGGAGCATGAGGAGGCATGTTTAGAGTGATCTGAGGTTGAGTATGAGGGTTTGTTCTTTTGGTTGGGCTTAGTAGGATGTGATTAGGATGGGACTGTGGAAAATTGGTATTGTGATGAGAAAAGGTAACATCATATGGGTTGGAAGTAGGCGGGACAAAAGTAGTTTGAATATTGGTCAGGAAAGGGAATTGATTATCATTGGGGTTGCTAGCAACGGGTCCATGCTCATTCGAGACACCTCCCTATTGTTATTTGCCACCAACTGATCAATTACACGCCTTTGTGCAGCCATCTCGGCGCTCATCTCATTAAACCTTTCCAATACTTCACTTAACTGAGCTCCCAAAGCAGCAAAATCGGGCGAAGTGACCAAAGCATTCCTATCTGAGCCTTCTGGTGCAGAACTCATGCTTACGGGTTGCTTTGAGCTTTTGCTTTTAGATCGGGTAACGATGGGGCTTCTGTGTGAAGCTATTTTTAAAAGTACCTGAGTGGGAAAGGAAACACACTTTAGGAGCTTATTCCAAAGGGGAGCTGCGGAGATTTATTTGAAAAAGGAAAAAAAACGAAGTTAGTGATTGCTTATATAATTCGGATGCATGTCCTAGAGGGGAGCCCTTTTATGCCAAGGGTAGGCCTAGCATGAAAAATGCAATCCTCTGGGGTACGCATCATACAATACTTGATGGGTCCGATCACTCCGTTGATATGTGATTAGTAATCAATCCACAGGGTTGACCAAAAGAATGTGCACTATTTGGGCACCTTATGAGGATGAAGTTCGAATGGATTCATTACTTTAATTGATATGTGAAGAGATGTTAAAGGTTAATTTGGCATGAAAAGGATTATTCTCGAAGGAATTGTAGTGCCTTGACTTGTCTTTGAGGGAAATATGGATCGGACGGGATTGATGGCTTACTCAAAAAAATCAGCTGGGTTTATTGCTTACTTGTAACTCCACATCTCAATGTTATTTGCAACACACTAGCTCATAAGGCTCCTAAAATCAAGATTTGGCCTTGATAAAATCATTATCTCAACAATGAGAAATTATTTGTGAATTTTTTTTCGATTTAGTGTCCTTATGCATGGGATTTTACCAACTTTGATAAAATGGCCAAAAAGTGATTATCAGGGGCTTATATTCTAGCATATGAAGGTCACTCCATATCTTTGGTGCCATCATAGAAGGATCGGACCCTACCTTACCTTGTGCACTACCCCTTTGGATGTTACTGAAAACATAAACATGCAAGTCTCATTGGATTATATATCCGAGACACAAAGGTGGTTTATTCCTAACACGGGATTCCCTATACGGCATTCCCTCTATGGCTTATGCATGATGCCAGTTTATTAACACAAGTAAAGGTGCAAAATGAAACATGGCCTATAGGAGCCCCGTTTGAATGCCGGGGTAAGCCTAAAAGTGATATGCAATTACAACTTAAATGCAATAAACATAAATTCAAATATGTAATAGCCTATCTAGAAGGATGGCTTGTCTTAAAAGAGTGCAAAAACTCTTATTTTCTAGAGTTTGTGAAATGCAAGAAAAGGGAAGACAACAAAGGTTAGTTTAATCAGAGATATCACATAACCGCGTTGGAGCAACAAATTGCACAAAATAAAGAGGGGTGGAATCCCTCCTCTAGGTGTCTAGTGATCCTTAATAGGGTAGGTAGACTCTCCTCTAGGCAATTCTAACATGGATGCATGAGGTTGGGCTGACTAATGCATCTAGACTTCGATAAAGGTTCAGGGCTCCCAAACCTTGGACCAAAGGCAAAAGGTCATCAATCCAAATGCCTCAAATTCGGTGGTTCGCATGATCCCTAGACATTGCTACGTGCGTGCGTTACTGCGGCCACATGTCCAAGTGGATCGATCCCTAATCTAATAGGGAAGAGTGGCGTGACAAACCACTAAAAGTAAAAAAGGTAGGGTCAAAGTAAAATCGTATGCACGCATTATGAAAGTGATTCCCTTTGAGAGGAGGATTCAAACATTAAACATTTTGAGGCTCTAGGGTAGATGCACACCCAAATGCAAAGCGGTACAAGTAAATAAATAAACAATAATTCATTCATCATGTGATGTGTAGGGAGTGATTACGGAAAAAACCTAAAGAGAAAAGAAAAAGAATGCAACCTAAACATCCAAATGTGATATATAAGAAAGTTAGAAGAAAGAAATAATCAACTAAATCAAGTGCTCGGACCCTCTTAGGAAAGTCCCCAGTGGAGTCGCCAAGCTGTCGCGCCCCATTTTTTTGATTAATGGAAAAGAGGGAAGATTGGATTTTATTGGTTTTTGAAAAAAGAAAGGGGAAAGGGGTCATGGGACTACAAAAATGCGACGGTTTGGACCCAAAAAAAACAAAAGTCTAGAAAAGGGTTTTTTAGAAAAATTTTGGAGTTGCCATTTGGTATGGAGTTTAAGTGTACCAAGTCACCCAAGAAATAAAAATAAACAAAGAAAACCCTTTTTAGACGACTCCAGGTCTTTGAAAACTAGAGAAAAGGTTCGAGGGTCCGCGGTTGAAAGAAGGAAGGCAAAGATTGATGTTACTCGTCTCTAAGGCACCCTTCTAACCTAGCAAAGCTAGTTGCAAGATTTAGTTGAAAATTTCCTAATTTCTAACTTTAAAATTTATCACATTTGGATGTCTATATGGATGCAAAACCTAGACCTAATGTTGGATCGAGGGGGCAAAATGTCTCCTTGAGGTGTGATTGGAATTGATCACATTAGTTGTGTCATCCAATTTTGATCCCTTGAGGAGGTCACGAAAAAATGCAAATGATGAGACTCGAATGAACGGAAAGATAGGGTTTTCAAAATGCAATTTTTATAAAGTATCAAGAGAAAAGAAATTGGATTTTTGAAAAGGTCAATTTTAAGTGCAAAGAGGAACTTGAATTTCCAAAAATGTGCAATTTTAAAAAATGGTTTTTTGACTTTGAATTGCTAAAACATGAATAAGAAAGTTGATTTTTAAAGAATGAATTTGATAGCCTTTAAAATAATGCACGTGTATGTCCTAAAGAGGGATAATGCAACATAATGGGTGCGGGGGACTAAATTCGTGACCTTAATTCTTCCTTTTCATAGAAGGAAATAAAAGCGTGCTAAGACTAGGAAGCCATACTCACTCTTTTCCCTAATTCAAAGGGTAATGCCTTAAATGCACTAATCTAATAAAAAGAAAACTAAATGAGATGTCTCGCATACGGGATGGGAGAATAGTGACATGCAAAATGGGAAAGAACTCTAAAAGTGAAAAGTGTGTGAAATTTGTATCTAATGCATGAACGACGTTTAAGGGTCTAGCATTGGACTAGCCCTTGTCAAAAATTTCTCACTAACATTGGATTAGTGAGAAATCGAAAGGGAAGGCCACAACTAGCGTTGGACAAGTGTGGTGATGTCAATACATTTACACAATAAACATGTAGACACGATAATGAAGCGAGTAAACACATAAAACACGTAAACACATAACACATAGGCATAATATCTAAATGCAAGACCCTAGGAAAGCAAGTAAACACATAATCATGCAAGCATGCAAAATAAACATATAAAACCTAATTATTACATTGAGGGGAACCTAAATACATTCTAAAGGGGAAAAATTCGGAATAATAATCTAACTATTACATTTTCTAGAATAAATACATTTTTGCCAAAATTAAACCTATCTATTACAACTTGGCATCCAAGGCCTCCAAATGATTTACTCAACAATTTAAATAACATAAATAAAGACTAGACATGAATAAAAGCCAAGGAAAACTTAATTTAAAACATGCAAAATCATGCAAAAACACATAATGAGCACATAATAGGGGAAAGAAGTTACCATCCCTTGATGTGAAGCCTTAATTGAATCCTTAGATGATAGGGATGGTTATCTAAGACTCAATATCAACAAAAGGGATCAAGGTACCAATTTAAAGGAAAAACCAATCAAAATTCCAAGAGAGGGTATCTAAACAGATTCTGCAAGCAACACAGATAATACTAGGAAATAGAGTAAGATTCAGGAACAAAAGAGCAGGAAATATCAACAGAATACAGAAACAGAGAGGTTACGCGGATCAGAAGCTGGCGACATAGTCCAGCGTTGGGCAAAATCAAAGTTGAGGGGAAGCGGGTAGAAGCGGACAGACGTAACTATCCGCGTCTCTTCCCATCTTCAAAACACCAGGAAGATTGCTTCCAGTTTTTCAGACAACAACACAAACGAAACATTCAGAGGCAAGGGGATCCATTCAAAGCATCAAACATCATCATTCAAATCATGTCAAAACAAGCTAAACCTACAAAGATCAAATCATAAGCATTAGCATCATCAAATGGACAACAAGGGGGAAGGAAAAGAACTGTCAGGTTAGAAACGAGGATTGTTACGCGGACTGGCCTGCGTAACAAGCCAGCGTTTCTTCACATCTTCAAGTATTCAAACAGAAATGCGGAGCGTTACGCGAAGTATTCCACGCAAGAGGTCCGCGTTTCTTCACAACTTCAAACATTCAAGAGGAAGCGGTCGTTCAGTCATCAGCGCAAGTAGTCAGCGTTTCTTCACATCTTCAAAGCGTGAAGAACATTTTCCAGAAATTTCTCGGGAATCACAACATCATCACGGGGAGCATCAAGCGTCTTATTTTAAATGTAAAAACAAATCTACTAGCCTTACCAAGGCTTTATAAACACAACATGCTCATATAACAACTGATAATCATCATCAAATATCACAAACTAAAAGAAAAACTATTCAAGACTTTGGTTCCACCAAAAGGTCCAAATTTCCAGTAATTTTACGATCAAAAAACAGTAAATAAAGTAGAAGGATGTTACCTGAATCGGAAGCTTGAATCTAAACGAAGGAGGAGGCCAGAAATTCCAAGAATAATCTTCCCAAGTATGAAACCCTAGCTTTCCCTTTCTTCTTTCTTTTCTTTTTTCTCTCCAATTCCAACCGTTTTCTTACGCTTTTTCTCTCTCAAAACTCTCTAATTGCCTCTTTTCTCTCAGTTTCCAACCTCCCTTGTTAAACCCTAATCTAGGCTATTTATAGCCACCAATCCTAGAACTAAGGGTTTTGATGTTCTTGGGATGAGGTGAGCTAATTTTGAACGTTAGATGAGTTGTTAGGGGTTAGGGGTGAGTTGGGGAATGTTTAAATAGGTTTCTTATCGTTCAAGCATCGGAAAATATAGCTGGAAAGGATGATCCAATTCTGAAAAATCCACGTCATTTTTTTTTCGATCAAGTTACTGTGGGAGTTACAGACAAATCCAGCGGGTCAGCGTTTTGACTTTTTTTAAGAAAAACCTACAAAAATGAGAAAAATGTGTTAGAATATCAAAAATAAATAACTAAACATTAATAGATAAAAACATAGGAAAACAAAAGAAATAGTCAAAATTTGGTGTCTACAAAAATGTAATTATTATTTTAGAGATCTTGAAGTGTAATTATTTGAGGTCTGTCATTTGATTGAGGACTTTAATGTCTTGCTTGAGGTCCTTGAAGTAATTCTTGTTTTGAATTGAAGACTGTAAGTTGATTGAGGAACTGTACTGGGTCCAGTCGAGAGTTGGGTAGGCGATCCGTTGAACCCTTTGGTTCGCCTTAGGGGGAGGTGGGGTCATCACATGTGTGACCATTAGGTTCTCATATACGTCGACAATAAGTATAAGTTATAATTCTTAATAAATAATAATTAGATAAATTAAAACTCCTTTTAATTTATCATTGATTCTACTAATCAATCAACTCATACTCATAGATCAAGATTGGCTTCTTACAATGCATCATGACCACCCATGTAATGAGAAAAGTCAAGTGGATGACTTCACTTTCAATGAACGTTTATCATGTAACTAATATCCTTTTACCACATTTATCTCACATTATTTTGGAATAAGTTGTGCCTATTCCATTATGTGATTAATGCTCTTTTCTTATACCAAAATATAACTCCAATGAAGAAGTTTTTAGAAACACTTTCTAAGACTCTCTCATTTATTATTACATAAATAGTTAAAGTGTACATTAAATCCTAAAAGTTGATTAACTTTAAAGCACACATACTAACAGGTGTTATGTTGGAGGTTGGACCGACGTGAGGGAGTGATGAAGGTGATATATTTTCTTTTCTTTTTTGAAGTCTTTGAGTCAAATTTGAGAATGCATCAAAATTCTCCAATTTGCTGGGGATTGACAACTCTCAAATTTTAGTGATTCATTCCAAGATTTTGAATCCAATACGTATAACCCAAACAAGAAAATTTGGAATTATTTCAATTCGTAATTTCGAACCCTCTTACTCAATATTTCAACTAATTAATAATAAGGAAAATTTGTGTGTAAGCAGAAATTTTGTTGCCTAAAATAAAAGACAAAAAAACTTGCATAAATATCAAATATATTAAATCAAAGAGAAAAAGATTACAATCTCTAAAAATTTTTAAATTAGAGAAGCTAATATTCTTCTCTTTAAATGACTTTAATAGAAGGATCGAAGAGACTTGTTCTCCGATCAAGAAGGGTGTTTCCTATAATTTGGGCATAGAAAATGGGTGATTTAATGGTGAGGTCGAATACTTGAATCTTCTATCTTCAAACCTTCAATACGAACAGAAAAATTTGTTTGATTTGACTTGGACTTGATTTCGATTTGAGGGAAAAATTTCTAGAGAGAATTTGACAGAGTATTTTCAGAATTTAAGAATTTCAATGTGTTTTCACTTGAGGAAAGACCTCCATTTATAGTCAAAATTTGCAGATTTGGTCTTCAAAAAAAATCCACCGGAACCTTCCTAATTTGGTTGATTTGCAACTTAAGAAGCCCGTTTAATTTGGACTTTAATAATAAGTTGATCCAAATAATCCATTGTGAATTAGTAAATTAATTAATCCACTTTAGTTTAAATGGGTATCATAAATTTAATTTGATTTAATAGCGCATAAAATATTGGTCCAATTTATCAGTCCAAAACATAATAAACTTTTATAATTTAATCAAGATCAATTTATTTTATTTAATCTTGATTAAATAAAAAAATTTCATTGCTTACAAATACCCCCCATTTCAAGACTTGACAAAGTATTACTTGACAATTACCCGAGACGAGGCTTGAAGTGTTAATCTTGACTTGCAAGGCGCTTCTTTAGTGAAATCCATTGGAATCACGACTTCGCAGAATATTTGGCCCATTTGAAAGCTCAAAACTTTTTGTTTCCCATCCTTGTTATGCAAAACTACGGCTTCGAATTTTTAACTAACTTTGAATGAGAAGCCATAAATTCACTTTCCTTTCGACTTGTGATTGATTCTAAAGCGATTGAGCACCAAGAATTAGCAACATACTACTTTTGACAATTTTCATTTGTCATGGCGCGGGAAATTAGTAGTTGCCTAAGACAAGCTCTTGCGGTGAACTGAACAATTGGAAACTACCAACTTAACAGCTTCCAAAGCCGACTCATACTGTCAAAACCATTACTCGCAATTTCTAACTGAGAAATTGATTTTCTTGCTTCTTAGCTCATAAGGTCTTTGTATAAAGAACCATCGCTTGCTCAAAACTACCCGAACTGATACTGAATAATTTTTGGCTTTTCTCGAGAAAGAACAATCAGCGAGCCCCAGGTAATAATCAATCCTGCCCCGACTTTAATTTGTTCCCAATCTTGCTGAAATTTGCAAGTCGCAACACCACCTTTAGTTGCTTGTCCAATTAGAATCAGTGAAAGTAGGTACTATTTCATTCCGAAGCATATTTCCTGGTTTCACATAGTTTAATTATTGAACCTAGTCCCAAGACCACTTAGGCTTCATCCCTTTTTTTTGGCATACAAAGCATCATCCCTTGCTTCAAACCATAACACCTTGAACCATGCCAAGTTCATAGTACCCTTTTATTTTAATGCAATTTTAACACATGCCATGCATCACGTCTTTCTTTTGAATGCTGTACTTTTATGAAATAAGACGAAACTTGCTAGTAATACTTTTTCTTAAATTGCAACTTGTATCGACACTTTTACTTGAAGCGAATTGATATTTTGAGATTCAAATAAGGCCACTCTCATTAATTCAATCATGCCTGCGATTCTAGAATCAGGGATTTCAGCATTCAAAGCACTCGGGTAATTCACCTACTTCGCGACTTTTACTTCCTATCAACGCCTTTTTTTTTTTGGGTGCTGCATCCTCTTTCATTGAAACTTGTGCATCTGCTACGAGAACCATTGATAAAATTCAATGGTGGACATTTGACTTAAAGAAGGTGCAACTACAAACTTCCACGAGAGCCTTATCATGGCTTGAGAACTCCATCACTCAAATTTCAATGAGTGCCTTTCAAAGGCTCGAGAAGTTCGTCTATCAAGCTTCAATCAGAGCCTCCCAAGGCTTGAGAAGTCCATCCATTAACTTCAATGAGAGCCTCCAAGGCTCAAGAAGTCATGCATCAAGCTTCAATAAGAGTCTTCCAAGAGTTGAAAAGTCTGTCTATCAAACTTCAATGAAAGCCTTCTAAGGCTCGAGAAGTCCATCCATTAGAGAAATCTATCCATTAGCTTCAACAAGAGTCCTTCAAGGCTTAAGAAGTTTGTCATCAAGCTTCAATGAGAGCCTCCCAATGTTCGAGAAGTCCATCCATTAGCTTTAATGAGAGTCTCCCAAGACTCGAGAAGTCCATTCATCAAGCTCAAATGAGAATCTCCCCAAGGCTCGAGAAGTCTATTCATTAACTTCAATGAGAGTTCCCAAAGTTCAAGAAGTCAATCCATGTCTATTGATTAACTTCAATGAGAGATTCCCAAAGTTCAAGAAGTCAATCCATCAAGCTTCAATGAGAGTCTCCCAGGGCTCGAGAAGTTTGTCCATCAAGCTTGAGTCTTCGAACGCTTTAGAGACCTAGCTTCAATGAGAGCCTCCAAAGGCTTCAGAAGTCTGGCCATTAGTTTCAATGAGATTCTTTTAGGACTCAAGAGTCCATTCATCAAGTTTCAATGAGAACTTCCTAAAGTTTGAGAAGTCCATGAAGAAGGCATGATGGCAATGAAGAAGGCTCAAAATTGGAAGCACAACAAATTCACCAACACTTATGGATGCATGATAGATACTTTCAAGATCAGACGTCAGCAAGTAATTCCACTGAGATGAATGTATGACAAACCTATCCAAGACCACGATAATGGAGGAAAGTTTTACCAAGTTGGAGGCACTGCAAAATCTTTAAGGATCATGGAAGCATGACGAGCCTATCCAATGGAGAAAAATTCATCCTAGTGAGAGGCATGGTGCATACTTCATAGTCATGACAATAGAGAAACACTTCACTAAGATAAAGGCATGGTGATTCCATCTAAGAACATGACAATAGATATTAACCCTACCAAGATGGAAGCATGATATACCTATCCAAATTCTTGTGAAAGCAATAATGTTCTTTTCAAGAAGCAAAAGCAATCCAGCCAATGGTTCACCAATTTGAAGTGCATGTCAAACGTGCACTTAGTAAGAAGATGATTTTTGTTTTATAGTTATAATTGGACTTAGAAGTTGCCTCCTAAGCTCGAGAATCAAGTCACATGTAGTTCCTACCATTCACAGTTTAAACTCATACAGGTTAGGCACAACATGCAGTTTAAGCTCATGCGTCAAGGAGCGCTTAAAACAACTTTTGATTTGAAGACAGTTTTTTACTCATATCTAGGAGATTTGATATAATTTGCAACATGGAAACAGTTTATACTCGTGTTAAGGTGGTTTGAAGCAACTTTAAATTTGAAAACAATTTATACCTGTGTTAAGAAGATTTGTAGCAACATCAGATTTGAAAACAGTTTATACTCATGTCAAGGAGACATGCAACTTAGAGATAGTTTATACTTGTATCAAGGAGATTTGAAACTTGGAGATAATTTAGACACTTTTTGAGGAGATCTACAACTTGGGAATGGTTTAGACTCGTGTCTAGGGAGCACATGCAAAATTGGAGATTGTTTATAAGATTTGGAGAGATTTACAACTGGGAGACAGTTTATATTCATATCAAGGAGTGCACTTCAACTTGGAGACTATTTATACTCATATGTAGGATGTTTGAAGCAACTTCGAGTTTGTAAACAAATTATAATCACATCAAGGAGGTTTGTAGATAGTTTAGACTCTTATCAAGTAGTACTTGGTGAATTATGATTTGAAGATAGTTCAACCTCATGTCAAGGAGACTTGTAAACAGTTTAGAATCTTATCAAGGAGTGTTTGGTGAATTTTGACTCAAAGACAGGTTACTCTCATGTCTAGGAGACTTTTAGATAGTTTAGACTCTTATCAAGGAGTGCTTGGTGACCTTTGATTTCAAGACAATTTACCCTCATGGCAAGGAGGCTTGCAGATAGTTTAGACTCCTTTCAAGAAGCATTTGGTGAATTTTGATTTGAAGACAGCTTATCCTCATGTCAAGAGGCTTGCAGATAGTTTAGACTCTTACTAAGGAGTGTTTGACATGTTTTTTAGTCGGAAAACCAATTTGTATGATGTACACAGTTAGTATAATTGGCATTTGTATTTTCATTTTCAAGTATAATTTGTCCTTGTTGAGCTAAATCCATAACTTTATCTTTGAAGGTAAAACATCTCTCTGTATGACCAAATTGATTTTGGCAAGGGCAATCGTAAACAACACATTGCACACTTCATAGAGACATGTAACAATACTGGCACTGATGGCGATTTGCTTGTCAAGCAATTCATTTGTTCATTAGAGGGTAATGCCTTTAAGTTGTACACTGATCTTGAGAGCAGCTCCATTGGTGATATTGAATACTTGAATCTTCAATTTTGAACGTTCAATATGAACGGAAGGATTTATTTGATTTGACTTGGACTTGATTTGGATTTGAGAAAAAACTTTTGGAGAGAATTTGACAGAGTTTTTCTGAAAATTAGAGATTTCAATATGCCTTGACTTGAGGGAAAACCTCTATTTATAGCTAAAATATGTAGGATTGGAACCCTCTAGAATCTTCTTGTATTTGAGTCATTTGTAACTTAAGAAACCAATTTAACTTGGCTTTAATTATAAGTCGGACCAAATAGTCCACTGTGAATTAATAAATCAATTAATCTACTTTAGTTTAAATGGGCATCATGAATTTAATTTGATTTAATAGCCTATATAACATTGGCCTAATCCGTTAATGCAAAATGTAATGGACTTTAACAATTTAATTTCATTTAATTCAATCAAAATCAATTCAATTTATTTAATCCAAACATAATGAATTTATTTAATTTATTCATTTAAATAAAAAAATTTCATTGTCTACACTTTGATAAGTGATATACAACTTATTAAAGGATGACTCTTTGATAGGGATTTCCATGTTTATAGTTATCATTTAGGAATGTCGTGAGCTACTATAGCTTTTTGTACATGGAGTCGAATGATAAGAAGGTAAACTAGGAGCCTGTTTTTCATCCCTTTTCCCAATCCTATCTAATTTTAATGCAAGCACAATACCAGGAATCTCACGAATTCTTTTCAATAACCATATGTTTCCTTGGGATTTTTCTCAATTTATTTAAATTTCAGGTTATTTAGAATTTTCTTACATTAAAACTCGTTTCTAGGAAATTACTCAGTCAAACATGTAGATATTCAGATAAAACATTTCCAAGTGATTTTACTAATAGTCTAATACTAAAATCTTTACACTAATTCCTATAATAAAACACAATCACAAACAACCACATCATTAACAATTACATAAACTTCAAGCATTTAATATAATCATAATTTGATACTGCTAGGATAGAATAGAAAAACTAAATAAAATAGTGATGCTAAATTACGAACAATAATCTCAAACAGTTGAAACAATAGGAATGAACTTGCCACCAATATTAGTGAGAATAATAAGAATACTTGCTCAAAAACTATCGTCTCAAACAATTGAAAATAACAAGAATACTTGCCACTAATATTAGTGAGAATAAATTTTAAAATTTTAAATATATAGTAATCTATCAACATTATAAATTCATCATCAAGTAAGAATAATGTCTACATATCTCAATTCCATAAATTTGAAATTTTAGTAGTAGTGCTTATGATAAACTTATCTTAGTTTTAGTTCATGCAAGAAATAGACACAATTGCATGTATTTTAACTATACAAAGTTTAGAGTTTCACTTTCAAGTAAATCAAACAATACATAATGCAGTAACACATACTATGATAAGACGTGAAGGAAATTGTTTGACTAGGGAGGAAGATGGAAATAGATAGAGAAGCATTAAAGAAGAAATGGATTGTGGTTGAAGAAAGGAAGAGGACGGAGAAGGGAACAGGAAAATGCGTCACAATTATTTTAAAGAATTTTCCAATTAAAAGTTGTTTAATTGAGTAACATTTGAAGAATAATCATAGATGGTCTTGATTAGTTTCTTTACTTCTTTAAATAAAAATACCTACTGCGATGTGTGTTTGACATACATGGACTTATTCTACTTTATACGCCTAATTTGTATTCAAATCTCATTTTGCACCCAAAATTCTAATTTTATTGGATATTGTATCCTAAACTCTTGATTCTATACCATTTGATTCTTATCATTAATACTATAAGTAAAACTAATGAAAGTAAGGAGACAAAATGTGCGAGTGTAGTAATTGTATATCAACAATGGAAACAAAAAATAGAAGAGTGAAATTTTCCCTCCTTTTAACAATCAAGTGGTCTTTAGGGTTAAGACGAAGTCCATTTACTTGACAAAGCAACAGATTGCCGACAACAAAAAATTGGAAAATCCAGGGTTTCATGTGGATTGTTTTTAAGCATGAACAAATCCAAACATAAATGTAGAAGAAAATTCTTAAAATATGCCAAACACCAAATTATGCCCTATATATAAGAAGCTAGTGAATAGGTTGATGAACTTTATGGGTAAGAAAGATGATAGCTAAATTAAAACTAAAGAACAAAAACCTCCGGTTTAAGAACTACACTAGAATGTTATTGTTTATGATCCACAAGGCATTCAATCTTAGTTTCTTTTTTAAATTATTTTTTGGTTCCCTGACAAAGGCAAGGAATGACCAACGTGGAGATCTTTGGGAAATGGAATACAGAGATATACTTACTTCTTTAGTTTACCTACAGTGTTACGATTAGACTAAAATGTAATGGATTCAAGAGTTTAGTCCAATATTAATAAAGTATAGAGTGTAAAATGAGTGTTATATCAAGTTAGGATATAAAATAGAATAAGTACTTGTAAGAACATATAATTTACATGTGCGTTGTTTGCAAGCTCCTTATTGCCATTATTTTTACTTAGCATTTTAACTATTAGACTCATTTACATGTACATTGTTTGCAAGCTTCTTATTGCCATTATCTTTACTTTGTGTTTTAACTATTGCACTCAAATGGGATGGATCCGAGAGTTTTGGGTATCATTTGTCTAAAATTAAAATTTAGGTAGTAAAATGTGTGAGGGTCTCAAAATTCAGAATTATTTTAAAAATACAAAATAGTATTTATATTGTGTTTATTCATCGAAATATGAGTGAATTTATATTTAAAGTGAATATTTTCCAATTTAGAGAATTTTAAACGAATTATTTGCCGGTGTGTGGTTTTGGCCGAATTAAGTGTTTAATTTTGTACCGGAGCATGATTAGTGACTTTAAGTTGAAATCGAGCATATGTAGTGATATTATGGAAATATTATTAAGGTTGGACAGTGTTGGAATGGAGTAAAACAGTGTAAGTTAGACTGTCACGCGCGACGTGACATAAAGTGCCCAAAAAGGCACTTTTCCTTAAAATAAGGAAAGATCACCTTTTTGTCTTGACTTTTTTGCCTCCTTGAGCTTCATTTTCTGCAGCTGAAAATTGGGGAAGTATAGAGAGAGAGGGAGGCCGAAAATAAGAGAGAGAGAAAGAGAGAAACTTGAGTTTTCATTTTCCCTTTCTTCTTCCTTCAATCCTTGAAGCTTCAAGCACCATTGAAGACCATCAACTCCTTCACTTTTCAGCAGCCACCTTGAGAGATAGAGAGAGAGGCTGCCGAGAGCAAGGAGAAGAGAGAGAAAGTGTGAGATTTCTTGGTTCCTTCGATCCCTTCCATCAATCATTCTTGAAGCTTTGATGTCTATTGAAGATCATCATCTTCTTCACTCCTTGCAGTCGAGAGAGAGAGGAGAGAGATGGAGAGTTGGTCTGAGAGCTTAGAGAGATAAGGAAGAGATTTTTGCTTGGTTTCTTCCACCATCTCTTCTTGAAGTTTTGATCTCCATTGAAGGTCTTGATCTTGGTTCATCTACCTCCTTTGGCTACCGAGATAGAGAGAGTGTGTGAGAGGGTGGACCGAGTTAGAGAGAGAGAAAAGAAAGGGAAGGTTGGGTGGTTTGTCTTGAGGTTGATCGTGAGCTTGGAGTTGGAAATCATTGTCAAAGCTCGAAGATCTTGGGCTAAGATCGAAGTTTTTGGGTGTTCCTAAGCTTGGAAGCAATTTGCTTGAAGAGGAGCTCGAGGGATCGTGTTGGATCTTGCTAGATCTTGATAGATCTAAAGGTATAAGTTTCGAAACTATTAGATGTAGCTTTATTAGTGTTAAATATCGTAGATCTGTGGTTTACTTTGGTAAAAATGGCTATATTTGAAGTGATGAAGTTGGGCTCTTGAAATCCCAACCTAGGTAGCGGTCTTGAGGTGGCCTTTAGGTAGCGGACTTGAGGACCTGATTGGGATTTGTATGTTATTTGTGAAATTTATCATGATATGGTTAGAAAGTAGGGCTTTGTTGTTGGAAATGGTGATAGAAAAATGTATGAGATGGCCAAACCCATGCTTGGTAACTTTTATGTTTGATTTCGAGACTTTGTGATTATCTGTGATGAATTTCTGATTAAGAAAATATATGTTATATTCATTTATGAGTGTATGAGTTTTAAAAGATGAAAAGTGAAATTTCTCATGAATTCTTGAGTGAAAAATGTCGTTTGAGAGAATTTGAGGGTTTTAAAGTATTGTGGCTAAATTTAATGAATTTTGAAAATAAAGATATGGTTTGAAGTGTTTTAAAGTTATATTAAAGTATTGTCGAAAATTGAGTGTTGAGCTTTGTGATAAAAGTGATTTTGAGGTGATAAACCTCACCTAAGTGTTTTATTAAAGAAAATGTGAAAATAGTGTTTGGTGAGTACATCGGTGACATGTCATATTTGAAATGATATAAAGATCTTCAAAAGATTTATTGAAATGCGTATCATGTAAAATGAATGTTTTTCCTTGAGGGATTTTGGGAAAAATATTGATTGGAAACTATGAAATGAAAGTGAAATGTTTTAGTTAATGAGTAAAGAAGTGAATCTTAACTATTGTTTTTGAAATTGTGTTAGGGAGTGTGCAAGGAAGTGAATTTGATCCTTACGTGGAAGCTGAACCCTACTATTTCGCTGAGTTTCCATATATGTTATGTGATTTGTGAATATGATTTGAAATGTATTGGTCAAGTGATTTGAAGTGATTTTGGATTTTTAAATCGATAAGTGGGGTAGGGTATATTTCATCGCACTTACCTTTATTTGAAATAAAAGTATTGTGAAAGTGTTTGGCAGTGTCCTATATGTGTGAGAGTTCTAACTCTCTTTTAAATGAAAATCTCGCCATGGTTTGTAAATGAATGATTTGTTGAAATGATTTGCTAGTGTTTATAAAGAAATGATTTACCACTATTTCCAAGTAAAATGCTTTTACCAGTGAAATAACTTGTGAAGGATCTATCAGTGTTTCGACTCCCTTTCTAAAGGAATGATTTATTGAAGTGATTGACTATTATTTCTGAGTGAAATGCTGTATAAGTGAAATAGTGATTGAAGAGATTGTGACGTTGTTGGGCGAAATCCTTCGACTAGTTTCAATGAAATGATGTGACGTCGTAGGGTGAATTTCCTCGACTAGTTTCAGTGAAAGATTGTGACGTCGTTGGGCGAAGTCCCTCGACTAGTATGTGACGTCGTTGGGCGAAGTCCCTCGACTAGTATGTGACGTCGTAGGGTGAATACCTTCGACTAGTTCCAATGAGATAAAGTGACGTCGTTGGGCGATGTCCCTCGACTAGTTTCAATGAAATAAAGTGACGTCGTAGGGCGAGTACCCTCGACCAGTTTGTGATGTCTTGGGCGAAGTCCCTCGACTAGTCTACTTTGATGGGCAATGTCCCTCGAGTAGTTCATACGAGCGATATCTATTTAAGTGTCTATCTACTTGATTTGAATTGTATACTTGAAGTATGATTTGAACTGTTTTACGTGAATTGTAAGCATTTTTGGAACTCACTGGGCTTTTTAGCTCACTCTTTCCAAATTGTTTTCTTTAACAGGGACCGAGAACCCAAGTGAAGGAGCCAACCTTTAGAGTTAGGGTTTGCTTTTGTATTGATGTGACAAACGTGGAATGTGATTCCGAGAGCTTTTGTATTATGAGAATTTGAACGTTTGATAAGTATTTTATGTAATTTGGAGATTGTAAGGATGGTGTAATGTGATTGTAAGTTATTGTTGAGTTTAGATTTGAGATTTGAATGTTAGTTTAATGTTTTAGCGATATTTATGTGAGTGAGTCCTGGCGAGAGTTAGGCAGGCGGTCCACGGATACCTTAGGGTACGCCCTAGGGAGAAGTGGGGCTGTCACAAAATGAGCATCAGATACAAGTTAAAGATTGCAAGGTAAAATTAGTCCAAAAACCCATGCATGCTTAATTAACTTCAGTACATATCCCACCGATGACGTAGGATATCTCAGAAAAATAAAAAAAGGTAAATGCAATAAATGGTTAATACTACTGTGCTGGAATAGTAAAAGATAAAGGAGAAACAAGTATATCGCTTTCTGTTTGTTTACCAACATTTTCAATGGTTTTTAGTAACAATTTATCGCAATATATATTTTAAAAAGGACCCTTTTTATTGATTTAGAATGAACTGTACATTTTGGTCCTACTCTATTGCAACTTCCCTGCACTAGTTAAGGATAATGCACTACTACATCATCAGCTAATTATATAGTTAAGATCAATGTCCCATTCTAATAACAACTCTAGATTTTCTCTGGTTCTTGGTGCTTTAGGCCAAGAACAAACAATCATCTGTATTATTCTTACTACAACTTCAACTACTTGTATTTCGAAGCTGCTATTCTGCTAAAACCTTCTTTGATTCCTTTCTTGCCACAGGTGCCAGACCACAGTAGCTAGTGAAAGCCTTTTAAATTTTCTAGCAAATGAATCATTATTCATATGTGTACTCCACCATTAAATTTCCATCTCCCAGCTCATATCCCCTTTATATAACAGACACATTTTCTAGATTTTCTGCCAAACAGAATGAGCAAAATCACACTTGAACAAGTGCTCAATATTAGAATAACTAGGATCCCAATATCAGATTTATGAAGGCAATTGAAAAAATAAATGCGTACCTAGTTCTATATACAGTAACTGTTGTTTGAATTTTCTTTCTCTAGAATTGCCGTCCAGATCTACATGTATCCACTGATCCTATGAGAGATCCCTCCAAACTCACTTTGGTATCTCTTTCACGATGAAATATCAAGGAGAGCTATTTTGTGGCATTGAAAATACGACAATACGTATACGTATGATTAAGGGCCACAACCTTATTTATAGACAACTTTTCTATTGTCTTCAGTATTTTTATTTCAATCCATCATTCAAATGGAAACTACAATAAAGTATCTACACATTAAAGGTCCACATCCTATTAGATACATTAAAACCCATTATAATATATTACTTTAATTGGGTTTAAACTTGTTTGACAGTCTGCAATACATAATTATTCATTTATAAGTTCAACGTTGGATTAATGATCCAACAATCTCTCACTTGGACTATATTTGTAACCTTATAATTATGTTTGTAAAATGGCTGTAGGAGTTCAAACTTTACTGTCACAACCAAAATGTATCTCTAACCAATTCGATCCATCAATTACACCAACATTAAATTAAAGCGGCTTTTATTACAATTTCGTAACTTGACCCATCAATGGTCACGTATGTTAATATAATTGAATGACAAGAATCATGATGCTAATGTGTAGTATGAAAATTTCATGCAATGTGATCTCAACATGCCTATTTCCAACTGGTCCACTTTAAACTTTTGTGAGAACAAACTATACTAAAATCAAAGTGTGAATAAATTGAAACTTTATTTATACAAAAATATCCTTAAACATAAATAATTGAAAGACATCAATGTCTCAAGAGCATGTAAAAAAAATCAACTTATTAATCCAAACATAATGAATTTATTTAGTTTATTCATTTAAATAAAAAAATTTCATTGCCTACACTTTGATAAGTGATATACAACTTATTAAAGGATGACTCTTTGATAGGGATTTCCATGTTTACAATTATAATTTAGGAATGTTGAGAGCTACTATAGCTTTTTGTAGGTGGAGTCGAATGATAAGAAGGTAAACTAGGAGCCTGTTTTTCATCCTTTTCCCAATCCTATCTACTTTTAATGCAAGCACAATACCAGGAATCTCACGAAATCTTTTCAATAACCATATTTTTCCTTGGGATTTTTCTCAATTTATTTAAATTTCAGTTTATTTAGAATTTGCTTACATTAAAACTCGTTTCTAGGAAATTTCTCAGTCAAACATGTAGATGTTTAGAGAAAATATTTCCAAGTGATTTTACTAATAGTCTAATACTAAAATCTTTACACTAATTCCTATAATAAAAACACAATCACAGACAACCACATCATTAACAATTACATATACTTCAAGCATTTAATATAATCATAATTTGATACTGCTACGATAGAATAGAAAAACTAAATAAAATATGGATGCTAAATTACGAACAATCATCTCAAATAGTTGAAACAATAGGAATGAACTTGCCACCAATATCAGTGAGAACAATAAGAATATTTACTCAAAAACTATCGTCTCAAACAATTGAAATAACAAGAATACTTGCCACTAATATAAGTGAGAATAAATTTTAAAATTTTAAATATATAGTAATTTATCAACATTATGTGTAGAACATTAAATTAGCACATAAATTCATCATCAAGTAAGAATAATATCTACATATCTCAATTCCATGACACCCATATGAGTGGTGTGCTTGTAAAACATTTGTGTGGCAACCTTTTAGTAAGTGGATCTGCAATTATGGAGTTTGTTCCAATATATTCTATAAATAACTGTCCACTCTAAACTCTTAATAGTCGAACTTGACATCTATATGTTTTGACTTTGTCGAGATACTGTAATTTTGGAATATTGAACTGCTGATTTATTGTCACAAAATAATTTGAGTAGTTTGTCAATACTATCCACTAAACGCTATCCTATGACAAAATTTTGCAGTCAAATTTCATGATTGGACACCTCATAATAGGTTATGAACTTTGCAGCCATAGTAGAAAGAGACTATAAGAGACTGTTTAGCACTCTTCTAGGATATGGCACCCTCAATCAATAAATAGATTTAACTCATTGTTTGATTTCATACTATCTTGACATCCAGTATAATCGAAATTAGTATATCCAATGATCTCAATTTATTTATTCTCCGATACATGAGCATGTAGTCTTTCATTTTCTGAGTATCACAATACCCGTTTGGTTACTTTTCAATGATCTAGTCTTGGATTGCTTAAATATCTATCCAGTATCCTGAAAATATATGTAATATCTTGACGCGTACATACCTGAAAAATATATTAGACTCCCTACTACTGATGCAAAAGGAGTTTTTTGGATCTCCTTTTCTTCAAAAGCATTTTTAGGATATGATTGAGACTAAATTTGTCTCCTTTAGCCATAGGGATATCAACCAATTTATAATTTTGTATGCTATATCGCTTGAGAACCTTTTCGATATAGGTCTTTTGTGATGGTTCAAAAATACCCCTAGAGCGATCCCGGTGTATCTGTATGCCTAGTACAAAAGATGCATTATTAAGATCTTTCATCTCTTAGTTTTATACAACAAATTTATATCGCTATTGGCAAGCAAAATATCATCGACATATACAACCAGGAAAATATACTTGCTCCCACAAAACTTATGGTATATGTAATCATTGACCAAATTCATCTCAAAATCAAATGAGATGATTACTTGATTAAATTTGAAATACCATTGTCGAGATGCTTGCTTGAATCTATAGATGGATTTTTTGAGTTTGAAAACCATATTCTTTGAATTTCCCAATACAAGGATTTTTAGTTGCACCATATAGATAATCTCATTAATGTTACTATTGAGAAACGCCGTCTTCATATCCATCTGGTGTAACTCAAGGTTGAAATGTACCATTAGTGCCATTACAATCCTAAAAGAATCCTTTGAAGAAACTAGAAAGAAGGTCTCTTTATAGTCGATGCCTTCCGTTTGTGTGAAACCATTAGCAACAAGATGATTTTGTATCTTTCCACATTACCTTTCAAATTTTTCTTGGCTTTAAATATCTTTTTACAGCCAATGGGTTTTGCTCCTTCTGACAATGGGAAAAGATCCTAGATGTCATTGTCTTTTATGGACTTCATTTCTTCATTCATGGTATCGATTCATTTTTGAGAATTTGAACTTTCCATAGCTTGATTGAAGTTGATTGGATCATCTTCCATCATCCAATGTCATCCTTATATTCTTGGAGAAAAATAATGTAATCACTGGTACTGCACTTCTTCTTTCTCTTGCGAATCTCCTTAATGGCATTGATTCTTGAGGTGGTAGAGTTTCTTCTTTTAGAACAAGAGATTCTTTGACATTGTTTTGACCTGCTGTGCCATTAACAAAGTCAAGAATAGGGGGTTCGTTTGGATTCACTGTTTTTGGAGCTGTTTTTGAAAAACTGTATTTCACAACCCAAATGCTACAGTAATACACCAACAAAAACAATGCCAAAAACACCAATCAAAACAAATATTTCAAAAACAACTTATACATACAAAAATAAAAAAATTATCCCTCCTTCTTCCACCCCAATCGTACCATCACCACCACCACCACCTCCTCCCTCTCTCTCCTCTCCCTCTCCACCTTCCTCTCTTTCTCCTCCTCTCCTCCTCCCCTTTCTCCGTCCCCTTCCCTCTCCTCTTCTCTCCCTCCCATCTAAATTACAAATTTATTTGGGGTATTTTTGGAACATTTTTAAAATTAAAAATTTATTTGGGATAATTTTTAGGGTATTTTTAAAATTAAAAATTTATTTGGGGTATTTTTTGAGACATTTTTAAAATTAAAAATTTATTTAGGATAATTTTTAGGGCATTTTAAAAATTAAAAATTTATTTGGGGTAATTTTTTGGGTATTTTTAAAACTTAAAATTTATTTGGGGTAATTTTTAGGATATTTTTAAAATTTAAAATTTATTTAGGGTAATTTTTTGGGGCATTTTTAAAATTAAAATTTATTTGGGGTAATTTTTGGGGCATTTTTAAATTAAAAATTAATTTGGGGTATTTTTTGGGGCATTTTTTAAAATTAAAAATTAATTTGAGGTAATTTTTTAGGCATTTTAAAAATTTAAAATTTATTTGAGGCTTTTTTGGGGCATTTAAAATTGACATTTATTTGGTGCAATTTTTGGTGCGTTTTTAAAATTTAAAATTTATTTGGGGTATTTTTAAAATAAAAAATTTAGTTGAAGTATTTTTAAAATAATTTATTTGGGGTATTTTTTTAAAATTAACCCACCCCTACCACCATCCAGTACCACCACCCATCAAATAAATTTTAATTTTAAAATACCTCAAAAAATTACCCAAATAAATTTTAAATTTTAAAAATACCCTAAAAAATTACCCCAAATAAATTTTTAATTTTAAAAATTCCTCAAAAATTACCCCAAATAGATTTTTAATTTAAAAATGCCCCAAAAAATACCCCAAAAATTTTTTCCAAAAACACTCTCAAAAACACCCCAAAAATAGTTACAGTAATTGTTTTTCATATCTCAAATGCTACAGTAGTGTTTTTGAAAAACAACCCCAAAAATAACTAATCCAAATGGACCCAGGATCTTGAACAATGCCAATGACACCTGTGAGAATATTAATGTAAGGCCCTGATTTTTCTCAATTTTTGGAAAATATTAAATAATGTTAATTATAGTTATTTTTGTTTGCCAAGGTGTTTATATGGTTTGTTTTACTTTTAAAAATTTTTGTTTTAATTATTTTGTTTTACAAGTTTGAAAACCCTAATTTGCATTTAAACCCTAATTTGCTTCGAAAACCCTAAATTTGGATAAAACCCTAATTTGTATATATGAAAACCCTAGTTTGGATTTGTAAAACCCTAGTTTTGAAAATAAATTTAAGTTTTACGTCCAACTACAAGTTTGTTATTTCTTTGATTTTACGTGTGTTAAAGCATGTGCAAGAAGAGAGATTAGGGTGCATAGGTGATTAGTAGCCTAAGTAAGTGTGATTAAGCTTTGATAGGCTAGGTTAAATTGAGCACCTATGGACTAGTTTGATAGGAAAGAAAATTACTTGGGCAAGAGTGGAAAATAGCTTAAGTTTCTAGGTTGATTTGGCATGACAACTTTGACTTGGACTTGGACCAAATTTTGACTACCTAAACAAATATCTAAGAGACTTAATCTCTTAGCAAAACAAGACAAGAAAGTCAAGCAAGGAGAAAAGAGGGAAGAAAAGGGAAGGAAAAAAAGAGAGAAAAAGAGAGGAAAAAAGAGAGAAAAGCTTGGGAAAATTTTGCAAGTTCAATCACTCAATCTTGATTTGGAGCTAGGAGGTGAAGCTTGCCCTTGAGAGCTTAGGGTTGTACCAAGAACATCAACAAGAAAGGTTTTCTTCTAGTTTCCTTCTATGTTACAAGTTGGAATTTTGATGGATGTTATGTAATGGTTGGATTTTGTGGTTCTTTTGGCTTGATTCATGCTTATTCTTAGCTGATGAGATGATTCTACGGATTGGATTGATTAATTTTTATGTGTTAATGCCTAGCCATGATTATGAGTTAGGGTTAGGGTTTCATTAGTTGAAGTTTGCATGATGGTTGATGTTTGTGGTTGTTGGTAGGATGAAATTAATGCTTGGTCTTAGCTTAATTCGTGAAATTATGGTGTAAACTTGGATGATTTCATGCCTTCAATTTTCGGCCAAGAAGTTTGAGGTTAGGGTTTGATTGGTTGAGTTATGGAATGATTGGGAATTGATGATATTGCACTTGTATTAATGCATTGGAGTAGTTTGGATGTGGTGGAATTGTTGGAAGGTGAAATGTTGGCTCAAGTTTAGGAACTTTAGGGTTGCATGTTTGTGTGTGTCGAGGGCAATATGGGATGTGTAAGAGCTGCAATTGTATGTTTGTTATCGCATTTGAGTCGTTGGAATTGCATGTGTGCGTTTGGTTGCATGAGATACATTTGGGCGTAGAGCAGGAAAACAGAATTTTACCGGCAGTAACTTTAGCCTCGTTTTTCGTGTTGATCCTTTGTGATTTAGCCTTTGTCCAAAACACGAAATTTATATCCCTTCATTCTATCTTTCCAACGCCGCTGGAATTTCCTGATTTGGATTTGTGAGCGCTGAGTTATGACCGTTTGAATCTAGCCTGTCGGAATTTCTGACGGGGGAAATTTCTGAAACTGTTTCGGCATTTTTGACCTAGTTAGAGAGAATCTGGGCAGAAATGGTCTTCATGAAAGTTATAGCTTGTTCTTTTAGCTTCGAAACGGCACCTCGTGCACTCTAATCTGATACTTGTAGCTTGAGTTATGAGTAAAGGCGCACAGGGTGTCAAAACTGCTTTTTACACCTTTTAGTGTGTGTTTTCCGTTTCGTCCGTTTTATCCGTTTTTGGTGAACGCCATGCATGTACTTTATTTACTGTTTTAAGTGTTTCTAAGTGGTTTTGGCGTCTTAGTGATTGTTTGAGTAATCTTCTGGCTCAACTGCGTTCCAGAAGTGACGCAATCGAGGAGACCGGGGAACTTTGCTAACCTATTTGCTTTTGTACTACTGTTGGTGAGTAATTAGGACTTTATCTGTGAATATAATGTGAAATGTGTTAAGTGGATGTTTGGACGAGGGTGTACTTTATCGCACTCGACCAAAGCTCCATATATGATTCTGGAATGTACGTGTTGTGTGATATATGAATGCATATGATGGGTAATATATGAATTGTACATATGATATTTTTGGTGATGAGTGACCATGTGGATGGTCTGATCCCAAGGGGTGCCTTTGGGGTCTCAATGTCGATGTTATTTCTGACCACTTGGGTGGTTTGATCTCAAGGGGTTGCCTTGGGGTCTCATTGGTAAATGTTATTTTCTGACCAAATAAATGGTTTGATCTCAAGGGGTTGCCTTAGGGTCTCAATGGTAAATTTTATTTTTCCGACCAAATAGATGGTTTGATCTCAATGCTTTTGAGATCTCAATGATATTATTGCTCAAGTTGCTATGTACTGTAGACTGGCCAGAGTGGGTTGATAAGGTGGACGGTTGGAGTATAAGTGGGGTCTACGGATTATCGGTTGACGGAGTGTCAACGGAAGATCAAGCGTGGAAATTGAAATGGCTTTGAAGCCACCGTATCCTTATTTGTGGTGTTACTTTTGCTATTGATTTGAAAATTCGTGGCAATGTGATTTACATGTACCCCCCCTCCTGATTATTCACTAAGCATATAGCTTACCCCTTTCAATTTGTTTTCCTTAGCAGGGGGCTGAAGCGAGAATTGACGCGTGGGAGGCATAGTGTAGCCTTTTAGCTTTAGTACTTGCTTTGGGTTGGAGTTTTGGCCATGTATATTGTATTTTGGATAGCGGGTGTGAGAAACCTTAACGGGAGTTATTCTCTAACTCTCGTGGTCTTGTAGTGGATATTATGTATATATATAATGTACTTATCGTCCTTTGGTGAGAATTTGGCGCGTTTATCGTTTTTGTTATCGAGTCCTGGCGAGAGCTAGGCAGGCGATCCGCTAAGCCCTTTGGTACGCCTCTGGGTACGGTGGGGTCGTCACAATTAACATATTTCTCTTAAAAGACAAGATCCCTAACTGTATCTCCTTCCCCAAACTCGACATGCTCAAAGAAACAAGAATTTACCGTCTTGAAAATTGATTTAGTTGTGCGATTATAAAATTTATAACCTCTAGATCTTTCAAAATATACAGTAAAATAACAACTAATTGTTCTTGAATCTAATTTCTTTTCATTTGACTTATAGGGCCTTTCCTTAGTTGGCCTAAATATGTAAATGCTTCAAATTAGATTTTTTACCCGTCCAAAGTTCATAAGAGTTTTTGGTAGTTGCCTTAGTTGGAACTCTGTTAACAATATATGCTACAGTCTTAAGTACTTCTCACTAAAGTGATTCTAGTAAGGTAGAATAACTAATCATATTTCTCACCATATCTTTAAGCGTTTTATTTCATTTTTCAGCAACACCATTCATATTGCATAAATCTGGCATGGTGTATTGTGTGACGATGCCACGTTGCTCTAAATACTTAGCAAAAGGCCCTGGATGTTGTTTACCTGAGCCATATCTACCATAGTATTCACCACTATGATCAGATCTGACGCTTTTGATTTTTTTTTTTGTTGACTTGATTCTCAACTTTAGCTTTAAAGTTTTTAAACACATCTATGGACTGTGACTTTTCGTGAATAAGATATATGTAGCCATATTTCAAGAAATCAGCTATGAACTTATCAAATATTGTTGACCATTTCAAGTAGATGTAGGAAATAGCCCACAAATGTCTGTATGTATAAGTTCTAAGATGTGTGAGATCCTATTGAATTCAAATTTCCTCTTATTGGTTTATTTCCTCTTTATACAGTTAATACAATCACCAAAATCTGTAAAATTTAAGGGGCCAAAAATTTCATTTCACATAAGTTTTTCTATTCTCCTTTTAGAAATATGAGTCAATCTCTTGTGCTATAATGTAGCTGAATTCTCGTTGGTTAATTTTCTCTTTACATATCTGGTACTCAAACGCAGAAACTCATTATATGAGACAATTATATCAACTAAATATGGATTATCAAAACATGTGAAAGAACTGGAACCAACCAAGTTTGAATCATAAAACAATTTAAACTTTCCATTTCAAATGAACAAGTATAACCAGATTTTCCAAAGTAGAAACAGAAATTAAATTCCGTCTAAAAGACGGTACAATAAATGTTTCATTAAGATTTAAATAAAATCCAATCTTTAACAATAATCTAGACACTTCAATTACCTCAATTTGAACTGTCTTGCCATTGCTCGCATAAATATATCTTTCACTATCATTAGGCCTTCTGCAACTCAGGCAATTCTGAATAGGCACACTGATGTGAGATGTTGCACCAAAATCCATTCACCATGTGTGTGCAGGTACCGAAGTTAAATTAACTTTAGAACAAACCAAATTAGGAAGCATACCTTTTTTAGCACGCCAAGAGCGATAATTGGTGCAACGTTTCTCCTTATGCCCTTCAACTTTATAGAAGAAACAACCATTCTTTTCTGATTCAGCCGTTTCTTTTGTTATTTTTTTGAGGTGCTGTACTTGCAGTTTCATTATCTTTCTTTCTTTTATGTCTCTTACCTTTATTATTAGCGGTAGAGATTAGGTGAGCACACTCTAGTTGATCTTGTTTCAATCTTTCATCTTCCCCCAAATAATGCGAGATGAATTCATTCAGAAACCAAGTCTCCTTCTAACAGTTGTAACTCACCTTAAACTGGTTAAATTGTGTAGGAAGAGATATCAAACTAGCTGGACTAATAATTCCTTAGAAATTGTAAGGTTAATTGCATCTAATTTAGAAGGAAGATGAGACATTTCCATGATGTACTCCTTGATATTACCTATACCACTATATCTTATAGAAATTAAGCATGTTAAGAGCGTACTTATTTCAGCCATTTCGTTCTTGACAAATCTCTTTTTAATATCCTAAAGGAACACCTTAGTTGTAATTATCGTTTCAGACATTGTCCCTCTAAATACTTTTGAAATGACATTTTTATGATCATCAGACAAAAATGATTTGACCTTTCCCATCTTTCTTTATCCATCTTTTCATCGGGGTACTCTTATCTGTAAGAGATGGGGGAGAGTCAACCCTTAATGTAAGGTCTAGATCCATGACTTCGTGTACTATCAAGAGATTTTCTTTCCATAATTTGAAATTCATGCCATTCAGCATGAGAATAGCATTGATGCTAATAGTTACATTGGCAGGATCATTCATAACTAAATAGAAAACAACAGAATAATTAAGACAAGCTCATGTAATCTAAAATAATAATAAATTCAAATAAAAATAACCCCATCTCAAGATATTGATATTCTATTAATATTTTATCTTTGGACAAAAATATTAACTTCTAAGTGATATCTCGATGTAGTAATAAAAACTGACAATAAGCACATGCCAAAAATAAATTTTCCTTTGGGCCAATTTATAATTCGCATGTAAAATCCAAATAATCATCATGTGCTGATTACTACAAATGCACATATAATTTTATCAAATATTAACCTCCTTTTGGGGGTTAATATTCACAAAGTTATAAATACACAATTAGTTGTATTTTAAGGCAAATTAATTTTTACAAGAGAGGTCACTTTGGTGATATGTCGTTTCAATTAATTCATCCTAAAATATATATAGAAACATACCAACATTGGAATTTAAAATTATACACAATTTTAAACAAAGTCAATGTTGGTCAACTTATTAAACTGGTCAAACCAATCAACTAGTCTAACTTGGTCAATTGGTCAACTCTAGTCAACCAATCAAATCTGGTCAATTTAGTCAACACAAGTTAAACTAGTCAAATCTGATCAAATCCAACAATTGGGTCAAAATTTATTGGATCAAATATTCATATTCATAATTTTAACCCAATAGTTGATCACTTAAATCCAAAACCTTGTTAAAATTCATAAATGCCCTATGAGATCATGTGATAGCCCCACCTTCCCCTAAGGCGAACCAAAGGGGTTAGCAGACTGCCTGTCCAGCTCTTGCCAGGACTCGATAGTCAATAAAAGAAACCACAACCCAACTTACCGAGCTAAATTCTCCAAGTTCAAATGACAAACCAACATAGTTATATAAATTTCACACCACAGTTCAACTTAAAATTCAATAGGGTATTTAGGTTACAAAACCAAAAAAAAACTAAGTTTATCCATGATAGGGTTTTCTCGTACATCATCCCTTAAACAAAAGTAACACAAAAACTTATACTAATCGCGCGCACTTCCAACACCGAGCTCAAGCAAATTCCCTGCTAAGGAAAATAAAGGGGAAAAGGGTGAGTTAAGAGCTCAATGAGGTTCCAAAAACATGCAGCCAAGTATACATTTAGAATTCACTTAATAAACAAGTATCACAAGTAAAATCACCAAATAAATTGAATATACTCAATTAAAGGATACGGATGGCTTTCAAAAGCCAATTTCCCCGTAGCTTGATCATATTACATCCCGTTGACTCTTCATCAATATTTGAATTTTAGAACCACAACAGTAGATCCTCACTTAACACCAAGTACTGTCCACCGTTTTACCCCCTTACCGGGCCCGAACACCCCAACAAATCAAATTTTAGGTAATACTCGAGTATACAGTTTTCAAGATTCACATATCATACCCAATGGCTCGTCAACTTCCTCGACCAAGCCCGTGCCGGCTCGAGTCGATTGACTCATCAACTAGGTTTTGAGCTCCAAACAAATCAGATATGTCGATGGGATATCACCCAAGCGACTCACAAATCAAATATGGCCAAAGGCCAATTCACATGAATTCAAGTATCAAAGTACAAAATTTCAAGCACAAGAGATCGAGTGTGATAAAGTACGCACTCGTCCCGATCACATTAATTGGCTCACAAGCCACTAGAGCACAAATCATCACATAGTTCAAGTATTTCAGTATTCAGCTATCAAGTTGGTCAAGTAACAAGCATGGAACACTCACCGAGTCAAGTAAAGTATCTTAAAGTGCTCGCAGCCAAGTCTTTTCTATTTCCTCCTTCCAAGTCTAACAACAAATGAAACGAGAATATTTAAGTTCGGCTCCCCAAACAAGAAAGACCTAATGCATGTGCTCGTTATTCTTTTTACTTGATAAACTCACACTTGGATGCACAAACTACAAAATGACCAATCCAATTTATAAGAGTGATCAAATGAAAGTCTTATCAACACATTAGAATCATGAATGAGTGGGTCGGGACACGGCAAGAATGCACAAGAATCAAAAGGAATGAGAATAGCATTTGTGGAAGTGAAACTAACAATTGACAGGTTTGCCGTGCCTCAGTAATTTAATCATAACTGTGGCCACACTTATCGGATTGGAGCATATTTTATGGCGTTTTGAAGCTAAGACATAGCTCTACAAATTTCATGAGAGGTAAAACCTTAAGTCGTCCTTAAACATGGTCAAAATGACTAATCTCAGAGGCACAACAAAAACGGACAGACTAGGTGCAGGTTAGTCGGGCAGTCTTGGGGGAACGGCCATAACTCCTTGTAGAAAAATCAAAATCAAGCTCTGTCAATGGCATTTAAAACTAGGTTCATAGAGCTTTCTAACAGTATAAGGCCCAGGCTCTAGTTCATTTACTACAATCACCAGAAAGCTTGGAAAGTTCACTGATTTTCGTTTCTGATTTTCTATTAAATTCCAGCCTTGGTGCAAACTCTTCAATTAACCCCCTTAAGGTTATTTCCATCACTTAATAATGTGTTTAACATGCTAAAACATCAATTAATTCCATCAACAAAACATCACAAATCATCAAACAATTCATCAAACACATGGAAGTCTAAAATAAAAACCTAAGCTCTAGTTCTCAAACACAAAATTTCCTTCCATAACTTTTCCTTCCAAGCAACCACAAACACTTTAATCTCATCTAACTAACATCCTCTTTGAATTTGTAGTTCAATAAAGCATGGATAAGAGAGGTGTTACCTTGCAAGTAAAGTGAGATATTCCACCCAAGAGCTTCACTCCTTGCACCCAAGGTTGATGTTTATGTAGTAGTCTAACCTAGAGTTCTACTTGAAGTAGTTTTCCTCACTTAAATGGCTAAATTCTAGCTTAGGGTTTTGATGTTCTTCATGTTAGAGTGGCCAGCCAAGAGGAGAGAGAAAAGAGGGAAATTTAGTTCAAATTTTTGAAAAATGAAAGATTAAATAGAAAGGCTTAAGTCAAGAGGCTAAGGGATGGTTGACAAATGGCCAAGTCTTGGCCAAGAATTGGATAATATTTTTGCAATTTACCTTCTAATCCCTTAGTGTAAAATGTGACCCACTTAATACCACATAAGTTTTATGCATTTGGCTATATAAAACATGGAAGATGAAATCCTAACTTAGGTCATGCAATACACACGAAATAGAATACTTGAAGGAAAGCAATGCACTAATTGATTAAATGGTGCAATCAATTTAGAAATCTCTTTTTTTTTCTCTTTTTTTTTTCTAGGGTTCTCACAGATCATATATTAAGTGAGCCAACCTTTTGGATTTTATAAGGATTAAATAACTCAAACCCTAATTTTATTAACATAAACATACTAAATTTAATTAAAAAACCTTTAAATTTATGAACCAACATGCAACACAAGGAAGCTTCAAAAGAAACCAAAGCCTAAAGTCTAGTGAACATAAAAGCAATGCAGGGGATCCGTACAAGTTATGCTTGACTGCATAAAACTGGATTTCATACAATTTTATGAAGCACCAAAGCCATGCGGTTCCCATGAAATCATGCAACTAAACCCATGACTATCAAGCATGTCTTTTGGTTTTGGCAACGACAAAGAAATGAAATAAAAATAAAGAAGCTTCCTTAATCAACCAATATGGCAGGCTATATATATATATGACTAAGAACACGAAACATGAAAGGTGGCTCCCTTTTACAAAGACTAAACCTGAATCCATCAAAATCACCATAAAAATATATATATATATATATATATTTAATTTCTACATCCAAAACTAAGAACCAAATAGATTCGATGGATCCAATAAAAACTAAAGATGCTAGAAAAGCAAACATAATTGCAATCCTTATAATACTTGTAAAGATCACAAATTATTAACTTTAACGATTAAAAATCTGATATTGGATGCTCTGATCCCACTTGTTAGAACATTCAAAATCCCAATATCATATTTATGAATACAACTAAAAAAGTGATCACGTACATGGATCCATATTTTGTGATTGCTGTTTGAATCTTCTTTCTCTAAAATTGGTTTTCGAGATCTACGTGTATCCATTAATCCTATGAAAGTGCCCTCCAAACTCACTTTGGTAGTTCTCTTGATGATAGGATATTAAAAGGAGTTATTTTGTGGTATTGAAAACACGACAATAAGGATACACGTGACGCGAAAACCATAACTTTATTTATAGACAACTAATCTGTTGTCTTTCGATAATCCTATTTCAATCCATCATTGAAATGGAAACTATCATAAAATATCTATACATTAAACACCTATGACGTGGATCCATCACAACCATCCATGTGGCTGCCCGCAAAGTGGGCCCCCTTTTGTCGGCACGTGGACTATTAGTACTTTGCCTACATGGCATCATGGCACTGGCTGCTGAGTTCTATGAAATTGTGCCCCTGTTCTCCACCCTTCCCCATCATGCCACAGGTGGTGCAGATCAAGTACAACCATATGGCAGAATGCCATGCGGGCCAAATTTCTATGTGCATACGTCCAATGTAATGAGTGCTTCAAAATGTGAATTCTTGCCGAACAGCGGTCGGGAATTGTATGCCAATTGTAAAGTTGGCTAATGTGATGGAGACACGTGTCATCGTGGGACCGAGAACAATGCGTGTTCAGGAAGCTGTTGTTGTATAAGTTAAGCCCGTCTACTTGGATAGTGTACAGAAAGAGATGGATGATAAGAGGGATTACGAAGGGTTTTTCAGAGTGGTATTGCAGAGCGGGATGGAGAGTGCCATCTATATGGGGATGTATGCAGCCGTGAAGGTAGGGTCTGAAAGGTTCGTGAAAGAGTTCGGAGAGCTATTCCGTGCAGTGGATGAGATCAGGGAGATGATCATGAGGGATAGAGAGGAAGAAGGCTAGATTAGCTCGACTGCTAGTAGTTGTAACACAAAAGCAAGAGCATAGTGCTTCTTCGATAGTAAAAATGGACCCCATTATGAAAAGGCATCCTACACAATGCTTGAAAAAAAAGATATGTAAGAGATGCACACTATGGAGTGGAAATTAATAGAGTGGAAATTATTACAATTCATCATGGAATATGATACACTCATACTGAAAGCAAACACAAGTATAGTTAATCCATACACATGTCAACGAACCACACGCTGTTTCTATTACACGTGGACTGATAGTACCATAATTGTTAATATAGTGCATGACTAGTGTGCGCACTCTCTGATTAATGCTGGCTACAGGGACATCTTGCAACTCAGAGGATGCCCAGATCTTCACCCTTGCCAGCATGGCTCTCAGTCAGAGACTTTTGCGGAGGTTGTAGTTTGCGCGTATTAATATCGACCAGTTGGTCGGTGTGGTTTGATAGGTGATGAAGTGAAGGAAATCCTTCTGAAAATCCCAGATATAGCATCCTCACGACACTAATTGAGAGAATGTAATGTCCATCTGTGTATCTATCCTACTGATGAGGCAGCAGCCGCAACTGAACTTAATTCGTCTCCTGCTCTTGCAAGAAGAGTGGTTGATCGATGAAACAGAACTTAGCATTATGTCTAGTCCAATTGTATAAAGCAGCGATCCATCACGCTTAAATAGTCATAGTAGGAGGAATTGGATCAGGATTGCGGAGCACGATTGATAGAATTTCCCCTTTTACCCTCCTAGATTTCTGGCCCAACAAATCTTGCCTGGTCGATTTGGGCTCTCGGTTATTATGGACTTGGCCCTATATACATTCTTTACGCCCACTGGGTCAAAGACTGTGGAAGATTCTGAAAATTGAAAAAGTTATTGTGGTACGGCGCAGATGGCATGTGAAATATGCGATCGAGATTATTGGACATCCGGTCATAATATATGACAAACAATCGATGATCGCCCTTCTTGATGACGTTCAGAGCCATACCTTTATCCTCTGATGCAAGCACAGCGGCATACACATCATCAACTTTGTCGGCAGCTCGTACCATCGGTTTGAAAGGTCCCCCACTCTACAAAATCTCCATACTTGGAGATAAAATCCCTAACTACGGCCGAGTTCGTCCCGCCCTGGATGTTGGGATGGAAGGACGATTGCGATGCTGTCAATCGGAGGTCAAAGAATCATGGGTTCTTGGTTCTGAACTTGTCGGAAAATTGCAGCAAGTAGTGGAGGTACGGTGTTCTGTCCTGGTGCTGCTCTGCAGCAACGTGGATGAATACTGATGGAATCAAAAACTGTTTCTGTCGGAGAGAATCGAGAGCCTGTTCCTTAGACACTGTACACCTTGGATAAGTGACGAAGATGTTCTTCGCATTGATGAAGAAGGAAGAAAGAGATCTCGGCATGGTGCACTGTAAATACCTGATGACGTCACTGGATTCCTCAAAATCTATTGCTAGAATTGGGTATATTGGTTTCCCTAAAATAGTAACCCTTACCCCTCCCGAGTGTCTTTGGGTTTAAATGTATCTAATAGAATGTGGGCTTTTAATATGTAGATACTTTATGGGTTTAAACTTGTTTGACAGTCTGCAATACATAATTATTCATATATAAGTCTAGCGTTGGATTAATGATCCAACATTCAATAGTCTCAGGGTCACTTCCATATAAAACACAATCAGTAGATATGTTTTGGACTCCCTAATTGGTCAATCTTATCTCAATTCATCAATTTCCTCTGGATTGCCAACCACAAAATAATTGCAAATTTAGGGATATGTCCTTTACCCCATACTAGTTTATGCCATGCTACTGTATTTCCAAAATAAACAATGATTGCATTGCACGTCACATCGAGAAAATACTTGTAGATGAGCCAATCCAGTATACTCTATCATCTCTGTGTAAATTCTGCAAAAGATTATTTGGAGTAGTCTCCTTAAATTCCTTAACTAAAGAATTATACCTCCTACAATGTGGCCAATTCCAACAATCATCGTTTGTAAATTCTAGCACTCTAGAACTGGTGGATAACCCCAAGCATTTTAATAAAGACAAGGAATATTTCTGATAAAGAGGACCTGGGTGCCAAGATTCAAAACCAAAAGGATTTGTCTTTTCCATAGACACAACAATGTTTGGTTGAGCAACAGACCTCATATTTAATATCTCTCTCCACACCCAAGAGTAGCTAGATCGAATATTTACTTCCCAGAAAATTTTTCCTTTCAACATAACTGAATGGATCCATTTTACCCATATAGAATCCTTCTTCTGACAGATATTCCAAATTAGTTTCATAACCATGCATATATTCCATTATATAGCAATACATTTGTTTATACACTTGGAAGTTCTAGTTCAAAATTGACGCATGCACTGTACATGTTTCTTCCTGGCAAACCTGGCCAATATAATCTAACATGGTATTGTCCATTCATAAGGAAACAAACACATCACATATCAAACATGCAAATTCAAACAAAAACTAGTAGCAAAATATTAAGTACTAATAATGATCATCTTTTTCATTTCATATTCTTGGGTTCAAACCAACCACAACAAAATCATTTTTTCTCCTTATGGTTGCACCAAACTCCTCAATCATATCAAGCTCTTCCAACTTCATCTCATTAGAGAGTTTCCAATCAAAATGAAAAGAAAGTTAAGCAAGTGTAAGTTTCACAATTGCAAGTCCAAGTATCATGCCTAGACATATCCTTTTGTCACCACCAAAAGGGATAATTTCAAAGTCTTTGCCTTTGAAATCAAATGGAGGTCCAAGAAATCTCTTAAGGTCAAATCCTTCTGCATTACTCCGGTGTCTTGAATCCCTCCCTATAGCCCATCCATTCACTAAAATTTTACCTCTGACTGGTATTTCATAACCGTGAATATCACAATTTTCACTAGCTTCCCTAGGCAGCAGCAATGGTGCAGGTGGGCTCAATCTCAAGGTTTCCTTAATAACCAATTTCAAGTAATTTAACTTAACAACATGATCCTCATTCACCAAATCTTCTTTCGCAACTTGTTCCACCTCAGCTTGTGCCTATTTCTGTGCCTATTTCATTGCTCTTGGATCTTTAATCAATTCTGACATGGCCCATTGATCTATAGCTATGGATGTAGTTTTAGTTCCAGCGGTGAAGATATCCTGTCATTCTTATGAATATTAGTCCCATCGGAAGCAGCATTTTGTTAAAATGACATTTTCTATATTTTTCTATGTGAAAGTAACTCTCTACTTATATATGTATTTAGTTGCCTTCCAGATTGCATCACATAGCTTGGATGCTTATGTAAGTGAATTTTCCTCAAACGGGTGTATTTTCGTTTTAGGAATCTTATCATTTTCTCATATCATGTGCATCTTAACGGATTGTACTTAAAAGAGAATATTTTCTTTTTAGTGGAGACTCTAATCCTTACAAAGAGAAAGAATAAAAGACACATTAAATTTTGCAATATCTACTATTAGTTGTTATAAGCAATAGGTATTTCAAAAGATTTTATCCCACATTGGAAAGTCAAGAAAATCTTGAATCACTTTATATCATCTAACTCCTTATTGTGCTTGTGATATGTTGGAAACTATTGTGGGGTTTGCACCCATGAAGGGGAGTTGAGTTGGACCAATTAGTTCAAACTGGTAGATTTGCACCCCTCCTACGTGTGGGTTAAAATCGATCCACTTTGGTTTTAGCTCATTTTCTTTTACATATTCTGAAGATAAGTCCCAGAATGTTTTGACTCTTTCCTTTTAGAACGTTAGCCCATTATATCTGGAAGTTAATATTACTCCTATCACTCCTACCACATAAGTCTTAATACCCTTATCCTCCTCTTGTTGATTTCTTCTTCTACTTCTTCTCCATTTGCTGGTTTGTGAAACTTGCTGGTTGAAGTTCCCTCTTATCAAAGAGGAAGACTTGTTTAATTCTGGGGAAGCATTACAGTCCCCTGAAATAATTTCTTAGGATAGTGCTTGCTAGCATGACTCAAGCTAGCTTGATTTTTTTTTTTAATTTTACAACTGTTAACTCTGTTAGCCATCTATTAAAAACAATCTAAGAAACTAAGGCCTTTGATTGTGTTAACGCTACGCAACCTTCATCCACATCAATTGCAGTCGCACTACCATTTGTTAAGTCTTTTTGGGATGTCTCAAAAATTGAAGTTTTTGCTAGTGAACACTTTAAAAGTTGGCAAGAGTGTGTACTCTATACTGGATATCCATGGAGTAGCGTACACACTTACAGAATCTTAAGACACAAGAAGCATGGCAATATGCCAATAATGTATGTCGACATACTATTTTATAAACACTTTCTAATGAACTATTTAATGTGTGCTGTAGTTGCAAAGAAGCCAAGACAACTTGGGAAGCCTTAGTAACAAAGTTTACTCATGAAGACACAACCAAATAAAAATTCATCATAGGAAAGTACAACTAATAGCAAATGACTGATGATAAGAAAATGAAAGTCTAAATCACAGAATAACAAATACTACCGAACATCTGAAAAATGAAGAAATTAAGTTACCCAAGAAATTTGTTGGAAGTATGCTAATTGAAAAGTTGCCCGAGTCATGAGCTGACTACAAAATAATCTGATTGTAAGGTCCAAAGACAACCTAAAAGGGGGGTGAATTAGGTTGATTGAAAATTAATCAAATAGTGCCTTTTTCAAAATCACAAGTTCAATTTCTCAAACAATTGATTTGTTAAACAAATGAGCAAGCAAGATGATATAGCAATCAATGAATAGAAGAGTAAGTTGAGAAATAAGTTGATAGAAAGCAAACCAGTCTTCTTCAAAGCTCCACTTGAACTTGAAGAATAATCCTCAAATCAAGCAACTTCAACTTGGTGAAATTCAATCAATCTTTGTGTACAATGGAAGGCTCACTTCCTCCTTGCCCCAAGCTACACTTAGTCAAGCTAGGAAGTTTTACAATCTCACAGATAACCCTCACAAAGCTACACTATTGATGAACTCACTCACAATTGAAAAGCTTGCAAATGAACTAACACTTCAAGACCTACAATTCTTACACAAGGAGTATTTTCTTGCTAAAATCACTCTTAAGAACTTGTAATCTAAGTGTACAAAAGTTATCTATATGATTCAAACAAAGGTATATTTATAGGAGACCAAAAAGTGTCTTGATATGAGTGGTCAATGGTTAGAAGAATTTAAAGAGTCAACTAGTCATTGGGGCTATCGAACGTCCGACACAATGTTGTGCGTCTGATGCTTACGTCCGACAGGCTATTTCGTTCTTTATCGGACGGCCGATGCATATTTCTGCGTCCGATAGAGACCAGAGAGTTCAGGAAATCTTCTTGGATACGATCGGATGGCCGATGCATTTTTCTGCTTCCAATAGGAGTGTCCGATGGATCCCCTATCTATCGGACGTCTGGTACATCAAGTTGAGTGTCTGATAGAGATGTTTCGAGTTTTATCGGACGTCCGATACAAGCTATCGGACGTCCGACAGTTAACAGTCCCATATACTTCTTTTGATTGATTTCTTCAAATTGACTTCTCGCATATATAACCTGTGCTGCCAATAATCTCAATGGAAAACGTTAAACGAATTTCTTCAATTGTTTTGTAATCATCAAAATTCAGGATCACGATTAACAAAGCACAAGCAGAAGAATTACACCATAGATGAACTCCTGAAACACATCTTGATTGAAGATTCAGTTAGGAAGGAGTTAAGAGCTGCCAAAGCCAAGGAGATGAGTATAAAAATTAATTTGGTACAGAACAATAATAAGAGGTACGCCAATAAGTCCCACAATAACAAGACTAAAAATCCCAATTACAAGTCCAACAATCCCAACTTTAAGAAAAAGAAAGGCAATTGCTATTATTATGGGAAACTAGGATACCATGCTGCTCAGTCCAAATACAACAATAATGACAAAGAAAATGTTAATCCTCGTAAGGTTAATCTAATCGAAGGAGATGAAATAATTGCTTTATTCATCTCTCAAGTGAATATTGCAACCAATGTGAAAGAATGAGTGGTAGACTCTAGGGCTACTCGACACATATGTGCAAATCGAGAAGTGTTTTCCTCCTATACTCCAATAGGGGATGCTGAAGAGGTAGCCTACCTTGGAGACTCACGAATTGCTAAAGTTTTGGGAAATGGCAAAGTGCTCTTAAAACTCACTTCAGGAAAAACTCCGACTCTTAATGATGTGCTGCATGTACTGAATATTCGGTCAAATCTGATTTCTGTGGCTTTGCTAGGAAAAGTTGGGATGAAAGTATCATTTGAATCTAATAAGATTGTAATGACCAAAAATAATGTGTTTGTGAACAAAGGCTATTGTAATCAGGGACTTTTTGTACTTAATATTTCCTATGTGATTAATGAGAATGCTTCTTCTTCTGTTAATATCAATGATTCTATTTCTTTATGATAGGGCATGTTAATAAGTTATATAAAGAAAATGCAATTACTTTGTTTACTTTTTGGTATTAATAATGATAACATGGACAAATGTGAAATATGTGCAGAAACTAAAATGACAAAGGAAATTCTGTAACTGTCCAGAGAGAAACTAAATTATTAAGTTTAATTCACCTAGACTTAGGTGAGTTGAAACAAACTATGACTAGAGGTGGTAAAAGATATTATGTTACTTTTATAGATGATTGTTCTAGATACACTAAACTTTATTTACTCAGAAATAAAGGTGATACTCATAATGCTTTTTTACCTTCTAAGACTGAAGTAGAAACTCAACTTAATAAAAAGATAAAAAGAATTAGGTCGGATAGAGGAGGTGAATATTTAGTCTCAGATAAATTTTGTGAGCATGAAGGCATAATACATGAAATAACACCATCTTATTCAGCAGAATCTAGTGGGATAGTTGAAAGGGAAAAAATAGAACACTAAAAGAAATGATTAACTCTATGCTAGCTAGTTCTCATGGCCCTGATAATTTGTGAGGTGAATTTATTTTATTGGCATGTCATTTACAAAATCAAATTCCTCATAAAAAAAACTGGCAAAACATCTTATGAGTTATGGAAAAATTATAAACCAAATTTAAAATATTTAAAAGTATGGGGGTTTCTTGCTAAAGTATTATTACCTAAACCTAAGAAAAGAAAGTTAGGTTCTAAAACTTTTGATTGTTTGTTTATCAGATATGCTGAACATAATGCTATATATAGATTTCTTGTTTTAAGAAGTGATGTTCTTGATTGTAATACAATTATTGAGGCATAGAATGCTGAATTCTTTGAACACATTTTTTCACTATCCAATAAAATTTCTCATGCACCTGTTGAAGTAAATAGAGAAATAATCTCTAATAAGGAATTGAGAAGGAGTAAAAGGCCAAGAAAAGAGGTTTCTTTTGGAAATGATTTTCAAAGATTTCTTGTTGACAATGATCCTTTAACGTATTTTGATGCTATTTCTTCTTCTGATAGCCAATTTTGGAAGGAAGCAATTAAAATTGAAATTGAGTCTATTATGAAAAATAAAACATGGATCTTAGTAGATTTATCACCTGGTTCTAAAGATAAATATAAAGCTTGTTTAGTAGCAAAAAGATTTTCTCAAAAATAAAATATTGATTATTTTGATACATTTGCACCAGTAACAAGAATTTCTTCTATACATATTTTATTTGCTTTGACTTCTATCCATAAACTTTTTGTTCATCAAATGGATGTTAAAACAAATTTTTTAAATGGTGATTTAGAAGAAAAAATTTATATGATTCAACCTGAGAGATGTGTTGTATCTAGACGAGAAAATAAAGTTTGTAAATTAATTAAATCTCTTTATGGTCTAAAATAACATCTTAAACAGTGGCATGAGAAATTTGATCAAATTTTGATAAAGAATAGTTTTTCGTCTGTATAAGTGGATAAATGTGTATACACTAAAATTGTAAATAATCAATATGTGATAATTAACTTATACGTAGATGGTATGCTAATATTTGGTACTAGTTTAAATATTATTAATAGTGTTGAGTATTTTTTGTCTTCTAATTTCGATATGAAAGATTTGGGTGAAGTAAAATTGATATTGGATGTTAAAATCATAAGGAGAGATGATGGTATAATGTTTTCACAAGAGCATTCTACTGAAAGACTTCTTAGGAAATTTGAAAATTATGATGTAACACCTATGAGCACTCCTTATGATCCTAACCCTCAATTAAAGAAAAAATAATGGTGACCCAGTTGCTCAGTCTAAGTATGTTCAAATTATTGGGAGTCTGATGCATCTAATGAACTTTACAAAACCTGATATAGCTCATGTTATGTGTAGACTAGTAGATATATTCACAATCCCAATAGTGAGCGTTAGTTTACATTAGTCAGACTAATAAAATATTTGAGATATACCATGAATTATGGTATCCAATGTATGGATTTCCCACTGTATTAAAGGGTTATAGTGATGCTAATTGGATCTTTGATTCAATGAGACAAAATCCACTAGTGGTTATATGTTCACCTTTGGTTGTGGAGCAGTAGCGTGAAAATCTGCCAAACAGACAATTATTACTAGATCAACTAGGGTGTCAGAGTTTATTGTTCTGGAACTGACTGGAGTTGAGATTGATTGGCTAAGAAATTTCTTAGCCAATATTTCTTCAACTAAGGATTTGTTGCCTCCTATGTCCATACACTGTGATTTTCAAGCGGCGATTGCTATTATTAAAAATAAATCCAATAACTGTAAGAGTAGGCATGTGAAATTGAAACATGATATCATAAAGCAGCTATTTAAAGAAGGAATAATTTTCATTGATTTTGCAAAGTCAGAGTTGAACTTGGCCAATCCTCTAACTAAAAAGGAAATGGTAAGAAAATTAATTCTTTACACTACAAAGCAAATGGGACTTAGGCTAACAATAATCAATGGAGATGGTAACCCAACCTATGTGACTGGTGATCCCATGAAATAGGTTCATATGGGTAATAATAAATCAATATTGATTGTAAAGTACTTCAAATTTAAGTCCCCTCTAAAACAAGTGCTTTGACTGCTAATAATTGTGAGGTTGAGTTTAAAACTCTTTAATGAATTCATATCCTTTCAGGGAGGTGTATTTAAGGCAGTATACACTTGATGAATTCACCTATATGAGAGTGGAGTGGGGCCACTCCTATAAGATTTTTTGGTCGGATCTTTACAATTCTCATGAAAAACTAGGCAGGCGCAGGGTGTAAAAGCACAAAAACCGCATTGAACAATCCAGTAGGTTTGGTTCACTAATAATTGAAGGACATATTTTATTAATCAAGGTTTGGTTCATAGTCCAAAAGATACCAAACTGATTGCATTGAGACCAAACAATCCAGTAAGTTTTTATACTTTTTGTTCAAAATCTTTTGAAATAGGTGGGGAATTGTTGTAAGCAATAGGTATTTCAAAAGATTTTATCCTACATTGGAAAATCAAGGGGACCTTCAATCACTTTATATCATCTAACTCATTATTGGGCTTGTGATAAGTTGGAAACCATTGTGGGTTCGCACAAACGAAAGGGAATTGAGTTGGACCAATCTAGTTCAAATTGGTGGATTTACCTCCCTGCGCGTTGGTTAAAATTGACCCACTTTGGTTTTAGCCCATTTTCTTTTACGTATTCTAAAGATAAGTCCCCAGTATGTTGACTCTTTCCAAGTAAACATTTCTGAACGTGCCTAAATGTTAGCAATCACTTTTCAGAACGTATTCTGAAGATAAGTCCCCAAAATGCTGACTCTTTCCAAGTAAACATTTTTGAATGTCGCTAAATGTTTGCAACCACTTTTCAGAATGTTAGCCCATTATATTTGCAAGTTAATGTTACTCTTATCACTCCTACCAGATAAATCTTATCTATTCTCTAACGTTACTTTTCTGAGCTTATAATACTACTATTTACTGGGTCATTTAATACCCTTTTTCTGACTATGCTTTCTAAATTCCTCCTCTTCCTCCTACTGATCTCTTCTTCTACTTCTTTTCCACTCTGCTGGTTTGTGAAACTTGCTGGTTCAAGTTTCTTCTTATCAAAGAGGAAGACTTGTTTAATCCTGAAATAGTTTATTAGAACAATGCTTGCTAGCACGATTCAAGATAGCTTGATGTTTATTTTTTAATTTTCCAATTTTGTTAACTTTGTTAGCCATTTATTTGTAACATTAGTAACTTCTTTCTACTTTCTAGGTATCCCAAAATTTTATTTTTGGACATTTTTTCCTCTAACTACCTAACCTTGTTTCTCACATCGCTTGACTTTTCCAATGAAGCCATAGGAGCTGAAATCTTGGGATATATTAGAAAAGAGCTTTTTTTTGTGAAACATAAAGATAAAAATCGATTTAAATTACTAGCATTAAAAATTACAATTGACATGGGGTTCCTTTAAAGCTCTGAATGTGGATTCAGAATGTTGGGACTAAATTAGTGCAAAACTAGTGAAGTTAAATGGTAGATTATGCAACATTACAGAAAAGTATGGGTGGAATTTAATTTGGACTTACAAGAATGATAGCTTTGATGTTGTTTTTTGAGATGGGAATTCAAATTCACCACTTTCTTGAAGTTTCAAGAGTGTGTCAACTAGATCATCTTCCTATTCTTGTTGATCATAATCATCATGGCTTTTCTTTTGTCTTTATGATCGCTAATGATATCATCAAGAATCCTGTGTACCCTTTTATGCAACTTCTCGAGTTTAGGTTTCAACCTGCTAATCAGATGAAGAAACTTGAGTGAAGGGAACAGTTCAACAAGATCAAACCCTTTTGCTACCTTTACGACTTTTTTCATTATGGCAATGAATTCATCTCCTTCTTCAGATTTCTTCCCAAATGCTGACCTTACAGTTATTTTATTTGTCAGGGAGAAAATCGTGTCACTCAGATTCACAGGAAATCTAGAAGTTGAATGAATTGATGATGCGGAGCATCCAAGCAAGACCTCCAGCAAGGTCGAGTCCAAGAACAATGGTCAACCCTCGAGTCCATTTCAAGTGCCTTCCGGTCCAATGACGCGTGCAAGGGCTAAAAGGCTCAAGGAAAAGCTAGCCACATTAGTTCGTGAAGTGCATGATCAAGTCAAGCCACTTAGTACCTTGGATGAGCAGTCATCACCATGTGTCACGCTACTAAGTGTTGAAGAGGTTTTAATCGACATTTTCTAGATGTTTCTCACTTTCCTTGAAGTCACGGCTTGAAATTTGGGTTTTGCCATTCGGCCCTAGCCTTGGCCGAATGTAGTAGTTATTATTTCAGTTTGTTTTAGGTCCAATAAAGCGTTGGTTGGGTAGTTTCTAAATTGGATTCACCTTAACCACATGCCTCCTTGAAGTAGTTTCCTAATTATTTAGTAGTTAGGATTATTAGTAATTCCCTAAACATTAGTTTCCTAATCCTTTGCCATTCGGTTTCCTAAAGCTTCTAATCTGGCCGAATTTATGATTCCTTTTTTGTCTAGGTTTTTATGTCTTGTAGGCTATAAATAGCCACCTCTTTTCGTTATTAATCAATCAAGTATTATTCAGCAAATTGCTTGTGAGTGTTATCACTTCTCTTGCTTCTTTGAAGCAACTTGAATACCTTAGAGTTTTCTTTAGGTGTTTACTTGACTTATCAATTCAAGAACGCGTTGGATTATGGCGTCTTCTATCTTATACCAACATTCGTTGTCCAGGTGCTCAACGGGTGAAGGTCTTCCGCTGTATGTTTCCAACTTTGGTTACCAATATCTTAGATCCTAATCTTGTCGCGTACGGGTTGCGTTATTTGTTGATGTAGTTCGTATCAGTTGGCCTCAGAGCTAGTTGGAGGTAACAAAGTATATCTTTTCTTGTTTTAGAGTCAATTGTTTTCATTTCTTGTGTCTTTAAATTCGGTTGTTTCAATTAAAAAAAAAAAACACAAACAGTCGCTAGGGTTTTTTTTTTTTTTGTGTTCAATCGATGGGTTTCCTTGTGTCATTCGGTCCAGCCTTGTCGTGATTCCTTTTATTGTTTTATCTAGTTTTGTGTCTTGTTTTGTTTCTTGTGTTCGTGTGTTGTTGCTGTTTTTCTTTAAAAAAAAAAAAAACAGTCTCGGGGTTCTTACGTTCTTGTTATCATTCTGTCTAGTTCTTGTTCTTCTTGTTGAGTCGAGTCATTTCTTGTTGTTTGGTGTCCAAAATTTCCTTTAGGGTGTCTTGCATCTAGTTTCGTTTCTTGAGTCAAAAAAAAAAACAAAAAAACAAAACAAAACAATTTATCTTTTGTTCTTTTTCTGTCCAAATCTTAGTTGCTGGAAAATAGAAATCGTCTTGTGGTTCTTGCAAATCTGAAGTTCTTGGGCAAAATTAATTGAATCTTGAAGCTTCCTTGATTGTTATCTTGAGATCTTGAAATTATTGTGTGAATCTTGAAAGCTTTGCCTCGAAAAAATTGACCTTCAAATTGATTCTTAAAACCTTGCACGTTACTTTCCAAATTTTGCTTTCCAAATTCCTTGGCTGCAAATGTTTGTTGTTGTTGTGAAAAAAAAAAAGAGAGAGACAAGAAAAAGGCAACGAAAAGAAAAAGAAAAGGGAAAGGCTAAGCCAAGAATCATCAAGAAAGAAGGCCTCCTAATCAGTTGCAATAAAGCTTTCAAAAAAACTATTTGAAGCTCGGTTTCCCAATCTGTTTTGGAAACAAGGAAAGGCCACCTCCTTGACCTTCTTTTCCTTAGCCGGTTTTGAAACTCCTTTTTGGAAACAAGTGCTGCCGTGTTTGCTACCCAAAATCCACCTGAAAACTGCTCAAACCAGCCATAAACACTGGCCAAATTTTTTGAAACCCAACCAGAAAAAATCCGAGCCAAGAAAATTCATCCAAAAGAACCGGGTTAGGGTTTATTCCTTTTGCAATAATTTGAATTTCATCTAGGGTTTGTGTCCGCTTTTGAAGGTAATTTCCAGCATCCTAATCTGTTTTATTTCATCATTCTTTTTTTGACTTTGTTGAGCACTTAAACTGGTCCGTGTCTTTGTTTCCTAATCTTTTGTGTCATTCTTGCCTAATCCATCGTGGTCTAATTTGGTAAGTGGGTTAACACTAGAAGAAGCTCTAATTTCTTCAAGTTGTTGGCAAAGTTGACTTGAGAAGTGATTGGTGAGAGTAATAGAGTGTTTATTGAGTGTAAACACGAGGGTTGAGTGCATACACATGAGGGAGCATGTGAGGACTTTCTAAACCCTAATTTTCACTCTTTTTATTATTCACAATGTCTAACGAGGGTGAGGGATCTTCCAAAACCTTTGATCTCAAACTTTTTGCAGAATCACTTAAAGGAGACATTAATCGAATTCTTGAGCAAAAGTTGGAGTTCGTACACCAATGAATTGATACATTGGAGTTATCACATGCAAGTGCCAAGGGAAGTCAAAGTAGAACACCATTGCATAAGTCAAGCGACTCAAATGAGGAGTTTAACAAAAGACAACGGCGACCTAACCATGAAAATAAGCCAAATGAGGACTCCATTCGTGGCATCAAGATGAAGATTCCATCATTCCAAGGGCGTTCCGATCCTGATGCATATTTGGAGTGGGAAAAGAGGATTGAGTTGGTGTTTGACTGCAATACCTACTCTGAAGAACAAAAGATGAAGCTAGCCATGGTGGAGTTCACTGACTACGCCGTCATTTAGTGGGACCAAGTGACGACTAGTAGAAGGAGAAGTGGAGAACTGGCCATTAATACTTGGCATGAATTAAGGCATTTGATGCACAAACGCTTTGTCCCAAGTCACTACTACCGTGACTTATACCAAAAACTTCAAAACCTTACCCAAGGGAATAGAAGCGTGGAAGATTATCATAAGGAGATGGACGTTCTCATGTTACGTGCTGATGTGGTTGAAGATCGTGAAGCCACTATGGCCCGATTCTTGAATGGCTTGCGTCCCGAGATTGCTGATCAAGTTGAATTACAACATTATGTAGAGCTCAACGACCTAGTTGAGAAAGCCATCAAGATTGAGAGGCGACACAAGAGGACGGGTGCCATCCAATCAACCCCTACATATCCAACTCAAGGTGGCCGAATCTTTCAAGGCTGTAAGGAGGAAAAACCAGCCACCTATTCAAACACACCAAGACCTAAGGTTGAGGCTCCTAAAGCTGACCCTAAGCCTATGTTTCGAAACCCTAATGATCTCCAAAAGAGAAATAGAGACAATAGGTGCTTTAAATGCCAAGGGAGAGGGCATATTGCTAGTCAATGCCCTAATCAACGAGCCATGATCATTCTTCCCAATAGCGACTGGGTCACCGATGATGAAGGTGAATATGAAGACATGCCGCCATTGACTGAAGACGGGAATGAAGAAGAGGAGGAAGAGGTGTCGGTTAATTAGCAAGTAGGGCTTGTTGTCCGACGTGCCCTAGCCACACAAGTGAAGTCCGATGATGCCTTGCAACGGGGGAACATTTTCTACTCACGTTGCCATATCCATGGACAAATTTGCAGCCTAATTATAGGTGGAGGGAGTTGTGCAAACGTCGCAAGTCAACTCATGGTAGAAAAACTCGCCTTGCCTACTTTGAAGCATCCAAACCCCTACCGTTTACAATGGCTAAATGATAGTGGTGATGTGCGAGTCACTAAACAAGTCCAAATTCCCTTTCGCATTGGCAAATATGAAGATGTTGTGCTATGTGATGTGGCACCAATGCAAGCTTGCCATATTCTACTTGGAAGGCCATAGCAATATGATCAATCTATCAATTTTGAAGGAGTAACCAACAAGTACTCTTTCATGCATGGCCAAAGGAAAGTCGTACTCGCCCCTTTGACTCCAAGCCAAGTTTGTGAGGACCAAGAAAGGCTACACAAGTAGTATGAACTAGAAGTTTTCAAGAGGAGACAATCCAAATCCGAAGGCAAGAAAAAGGAGGTTTTGGCCGAATCTGATGAGAAAGAAAAAGGAAGAAAAATCTCGGCCAAAGAAGGAAGAATTGAGAGGAAAAACACTTTATTTGTAAAAACAAAAGAAGTGAGGAGAGCATTAAGTTCTAATGCACTTGTGCTTGTACTTTTGTGCAAGGAGGTGCTAGTCATTCCACCTGACCTTACTCACACTTTACCTTCAAGTGTTTTGACTCTTTTGCAGGAATTTGAGGATGTCTTCCCCAATGAGGTACCAAATGGACTACCACCAATAAGGGGGATTGAACACCAATTTGACTGGTGCCCGGAGCATCTTTACCAAATAAACCCGCCTACCGAATGGGTCTTGAAGAGACAGAAGAACTACAACGGCAAGTTGAGAAGCTCTTGAAGAAAGGATGGGCACAGGAGAGCTTGAATCCATGCGCGGTTCCCGTGATGCTAGTGCCAAAAGAAAGATGGAACTTGACACATGTACACTGATTGTAGAGCTGTCAATGCTATAACGGTAAAATATCGTCACCTTATTCCTCGTTTGAATAATATGTTGGATGAATTGCATGGTACCATAATCTTTACAAAAATTGATTTAAAAAGTGGTTACCATCAAATCAAGATGAAAGAGGGTGATGAATGGAAAACGGCTTTTAAAACTAAGTATGGTTTATATGAGTGGCTGGTCATACCTTTTGGTTTGACTAATGGCCCTAGTACTTTCATGAGATTCATGAACCATGTACTTAGGAATTTTATTGGCAAATTTGTGGTAGTTTATTTTGATGACATCCTGATTTATAGCCACAGTCTAGAAGAGCATGTTGAACATCTTAGACTTATGCTTGAGACACTTCGTGAAGCACAATTGTATGCTAATCTTAAAAAGTGTTCCTTTTGCACTAATGAAGTAGTGTTCTTAAGCTATGTTGTGAGTGATAATGGTATTCATGTTGATGAAGAAAAAGTGCGTGCTATTCATGAATGGCTGACACCTAAAAGTGTTGGAGATATTCGTAGCTTCCATGGTCTAGCTAGTTTTTATCATAGATTTGTTAAAGATTTCAGTACGATTGCTGCACCTGTAACTTCTGTGATAAAGAAAAATGAAAATTTTGTTTGGAATGAAGCTCAAGAACATGCCTTTCATGCACTTAAGGATAAGCTTACGCATGCACCTGTACTTGCATTACCATGCTTTGATAAGACATTTGAGATTGAATGTAATGCATCGGGTGTGGGTATTGGGGCTGTTTTAATGCAAGAAGGTCGTCCCATTGCATTCTTTAGTGAAAAATTGAATGGGGCAGCCTTGAATTACCCCACATATGATAAGGAAATGTATGCATTGGTTAGATCCTTAGAAACATGGAAACACTATCTTAGACCTAAGGAATTTGTAATTCACACCGACCATGAGTCGCTTAAACACCTTAAATCACAACACAAGCTTAATAAGCGGCATGCTAGGTGGGTTGCATTCATTGATACCTTTCCTTATGTCATTAAGTACAAAGTAGGAAAGTCTAATGTTATAGTGGATGCATTGTGACTTAGACATTCTTTGCTAACTGTACTTGATGCAAAATTACTTGGACTTGAGTTTATCAAGGAATTGTATGAGAAAGATGAAGATTTTTTGGCCATGGTAAGTTCTCCAAGTAAAACAACATCGAATGGTAAGTTCTATTTTCATGATGGTTTCCTATTTTATCTCAACAAGCTTTGTATTGCTAATTGTTCTATTCGTTTGTTGATTGTGAGGGAATCACATGGATGAGGTTTGATGGGGCATTTTGGAGTTGCCAAAACACTTGCCATTCTACAAGAGCATTTCTGTTGGCCAAGGATGAAGTGAGATGTGGAATGTGTGGTGGCTAAGTGTGTCACTTGCCACAAAGCTAAGTCTAAACTTCAACCTTTTGGCTTATATTCTCCTTTACCTATTCCTAAGGAACCTTGGGTAGACATCTCAATGGATTTTGTTTTGGGGTCGCCTAGGACTAAAAGGGGAAATGATAGCATCTTTGTTGTTGTTGATCAGTTTTCTAAAATGGCACATTTTATACCTTGTCACAAAATGGATGATGCTTCATATGTACCTAATTTGTTCTTTAAAGACATTGTTAGATTGCATGTTATTCCACGTACTATTATGTTTGACCGTGATATTAAATTTCTTAACTACTTTTGGAAGACTTTGTAGGGAAAACTTGGGACTAAATTGTTGTTTTCTACTTCTAGTCACCCACAAACTGATGGCTAAACTAAGGTCGTCAACCGCACCTTGTCTGCACTCTTACGTGCCATTATTAGACGTAATCTTAAAACATGGGAAGAGTGTTTACCACATGTTGAGTTTGCATATAATCGTTCTGTGACGACCCCACCTTCCCCCAAGGCGGACCAAAGGGGTTGGCGGACCGCCTGCCCAACTCTCGTCAGGACTCACTCACTCACTTGTTCAATATAACTTAACGAACTAAAACCCTAGATACAATAATGAAGGATACAACGTCTTACGATTACACAACATCCAAGTTACAATCCGATAATACATAGTTCTATTAGACAAGAGTCCACAAAAGGGGCAAGATTCAAAATTCTCCAAAATACATATCAAAACATATGAAGACCCTAATCTCAAGGGTTGGCACCACCACTTGGTTGCTCATTTCCTGCTAAGGAAAACAATTGGAAAGGGTGAGCTAAAAGCCCGTGAGTTCCCAAAAAGCATGCAAGTCACTTAATACATAAACAAATTCACTTTACAAGTACACTTGGAACTTAACAAATAAGAAAGCAATTAACAACACAATATTGGATACGGGGGCCCTCAGGGGCCAAATTCCACGAAACTTGCCCACGAACCACGAATCAGGTAGTTGACACTCCGTCAACTGTCACTATTACCATGTAGAACTTCTCTTTCTCCTTACTCCTCCAAACCCCTACCGGGCCCATACGCCAAACACTTTTCACTTCACTTTGATAGTGTACACTACACTTTCACTTTTCGAGACAAGTCTCGAATACACTTTACTTTAAAACACTTCACTTTATTTGAGTACTCTCCATTAGGGACAAGTCCACACGCCAAGTCCAGAGTACATTTTAAATTCACTTCACTTTACTGGGTTGTTGCTCTTTTGGAGACTGGTTCAAAAACCAAGTTCCGAGCATATATCACTGGTCTGAGTCACTGTGCTTTGTGACATTTAGGTAACCCTTTGGCTCTTCCCTTTCTCCTCGACCTAGGCTTAGCCTCCGGTCGACGGGTTCACCTATAGGTCTCTTTCGACCTTTCCAAACACATGCAATCACTATAATACACTTTAAAGCACTTTACAAACAATCACTTCAAGTCACTTTCACAATCACTTTTACTCAAATGGAGTAGGTGCGATAAAGTACACACCATCCCCATCAGAGGGTTCAAAGATCAATTTTCATATAACAATCACTTCATTGCATTCATTTACAAACATTTGCACGTAAACACGAAACAAGCATGGAAACTCACCGAAGTAAGGTTCAGCTTCCACGTAGGGTTCAAAATCACCGTCTTGCACACTCCCTAAAATAATTTAAAACAATCAATGAGATTCAATTCATCCTTTTTCATTCACTAACATAGTTCACCTCCACTTTTTAGTTTCAAACTATAATTTTCTAAAACTCTCTCAAGGAAAAGCCTTCAATTCACATAGCTCAAAGTTCCAAATAGATCCCCTTGGAAAATCACTTTAGCATTTCAAAAGGAAACATCTCACCGATATACTCATTGGCACTACAAGCACGTTTTCTTTCACAAAACATTTAAGTGAGGTCTCACACCTCAAAATCACTTTTTACACCACACGTTCGACATTCACTTTTAGTTAAAACTTTCATATTAACATAAAACACTTCATACCACGCCATTCTATTCAAAATCCCCTGAATTTAGCCAAAATACCGTAAAACCTTCAAATTCAGTCAAATAGCACTTTTCACTCAAATTTCATGAAAACTACACTTTTTACCCTTTTAAAATCCAAACACTCACTCACACACACATCCACATTTGAGCAATATACACATTTTTCTCAAAAAGTAAAACCCTTCGAGAACATTCACGACATTCCAAAATCAAATATTGAAATCACCAGGCATGGGTTTGGCCATAACATACATTTTCCTTCAACTTTTCAACAACTAAAAACCCTAATTTCTAACCATATCAAGACAAGTTCACAATTAACAATCAATTCCCAATCAGGTCCTCAAATCCGCTATCTAGAGGCCACCTCAAGTCCACTACCTAGGTTGGGATTTCAAGAGCCCAACTTCATCTTTTCAGATGAGATCATTTTTATCAATATAAACCACAGATCTACACTAATCAACACTAATAAAGCTAGATCTACAAGATTCGAGGTTTATACCTCCGGATCTATCAAGATCCAACGAGATCCGGCAAGATCCAATGAAATCCCTCGAGCTTTCCTTCAAGAAAGTAGCCTCCAAACTTGATGACTTCCAAAACCCTCGATCCTAGCCCAAGATCTTCAAGATTCGTCGAAGATATCCGCCACCAAGTTCAATCTCGAGCCCAAGATGATCACCCAAGCTTTTCTTTCCTCCCTTTTTCCTCTCAAAGGTTCGGATCTCTCTCTCTCTCCTCTCTCCTTGGTTCGGCTGAAATGGGAAGGAAGAACCCAAGCAACAATCCATCATTCAATCTTCACAAGTTCAATTTGCTTGTAAGAATAAAGGAAAATGGAAGATCAACTCAACTTACCTCTTTTCTCCTCCAAGAATTCGGACCAGCCCCTCACTTTCTTCTTTCTCCTTCGGCTGCAATAAGTGAAGAAGATGATGGTGGTTGATGGGTTTTGAAGCTCCAAGAAGAATGGATGGAAAGCTATGGAAGAAACAAGCTCAATTTCTCTCTTTCTCTCCCTTCTCTCTCTCGGCAGCCTCTCTCTCTTTCTCCCCAAATTTACAGCTGAAAAATGAGCTCCAAGGAACCAAAAATTCAAGGCTAAAAGGTGCCAAAAAGTGCATTTCCTTATTTTAAGGGAAAAAGTGCTTTTTGGCACTTTATGTCGTGTCGCGCGCAGCTGTCTAACTTACACTGGTTTCTTTCATCCCGACACTGTCTCGCCATAATAATATTTCCAAAATATCACTACATATGCTCGATTTCAAGTCCAAGTCACTATTCACACGTCGGAACAATTTTTAACGCTAAATTTTGGCCAAAACCACACACCGGCAAACAATTCGTATAAAATTCTCTAAATTGAGAAATAATCACTTTAAATATATTTTCACTCATATTTCAATAAATAAACTCAATATAAATATTATTATGCATTTTAGAAATAAATTCAAATTTTTGAGACCCTCACACGTTCTACTCATATGCAACTCAATTTTCACCATTTGAAGCTGTTTATGGTTTTAACCCTTTGACTCCACTTGATCTTTTGCCATTGCCTATGACTGATTGTGTTAGTTTAGATGGAGCAAAAAAGCCTGATTTGGTGAAACAACTCCATGAGAAGGTGCGTCTTAATATTGAGCAATGCACGGCGCAATATATCAAGCAAACTAACAAAGGGCGTCGTCGTGTGATCTTTGAACTTGGCTATTGGGTATAGTTGCATATGAGGAAAGAAAGGTTCCCTGCCTAACGTCACAATAAATTGCTTCCAAGAGGGGATGGACCATTCCAAGTCCTTGAGCACATTAATGACAATGCTTACCGTTTGGATCTACTTGATGAGTATCAAGTTAGTGCTACTTTTAATGTTTCTGACCTTAATCCGTTTCTTGTAGAGGATGAACACGATTTGAGGGAAAATCCTTCTCAAGAGGAGGGTAATGATGCGGAGCATCCAAGCAAGACATCCAGCAAGGTCGAGTCCAAGAACAATGGTCAACTCTCGAGTCCATTTCAAGTGCCTTCCGGTCCAATGACGCGTGCAAGGGCTAAAAGGCTCAAGGAAGAGCTAGCCACATTGGTTCGTGAAGTGCATGATCAAGTCAAGCCGCTTAGTACCTTGGATGAGCAATCATCACCATGTGTCACGCTACTAAGTGTTGAAGAGGTTTCAAGTGACATTTCCTGGACGTTTCTTACTTTCCTTGAAGTCGCGGCTTGAAATTAGAGTTTTGCCATTCGGCCCTAGCCTTGGCCGAATGTAGTAGTTATTATTTCAGTTTGTTTTAGGTCCAATAAAGCGTTGGTTGGGTAGTTTCCAAATTGGATTCACCTTAACCATATGCCTCCTTGAAGTAGTTTCCTAATTATTTAGTAGTTAGGATTATTAGTAATTCCCTAAACATTAGTTTCCTAATCCTTTGCCATTCGGTTTCCTAAAGCTTCTAAGCTGGCCGAATTTATGATTCCTTTTTGGTCTAGGTTTTTATGTCTTGTAGGCTATAAATAGCTACCTCTTTTCGTTATTAATCAATCAAGTATTATTCAGCAAATTGCTTGTGAATGTTATCACTTCTCTTGCTTCTTTGAAACGACTTGAATACCTTAAAGTTCTCTTTAGGTGTTCACTTGGTTATCAATTCAAGAACACGTTGGATTGTGGCGTCTTCTACCTTATACCAACATTCGTTGTCTAGGTGCTCAAAGGGTGAAGGTCTTTCGCTGTGTGTTTCCAACTTTGATTACCAATATCCTAGATCCTAAGCATGTCGTGTGCAAGTTGCGTTATTTGTTGACGTAGTTCGTACCAATTGATCTAACCATATTCTGTACTTCCTCCCCTCTCATAGCCTTGAATGATTGGACTTGAGCTCAGTTAAGTAGCTCCAAAGTGCATAATTTTCTTAGCCTTCTCCAGTAATTACCATAGGGAGAGAAAGCAATGTCTGCAGAAAAATTAATTTAGATTCCTATGCCAAAAATTGTTGATTCTGTTAGGAATTAAAGAAACAAAGCAGTGGGTAAACTTAAAATTTTCAATTTCAAGAGAGGATTTGTACCCAAAACAGATACGCTGACCAGACTGATAGCTTCAATAGTTCACTATTTTTTTTTTCATGTTTTTGGTATTTCACCGGTTACTAATCCAATATACGTATAGTAGGCCTCTTTCGCCATGACATTAGTAGCGTAGCCCTTCGCCCGCCTATCGTATCGGCTTGGCTTCATCCTAAAAGCTACTCCTTCAGCCTCTCTAGGCTTCGCTATCACTTATGACTAGTATATGGATCTCTCTATGTAGTGGTCGGCCTTCTAGAATCTTCACCAGAAGCGACTAGTCGCTTCTCAAATGCCTATTTACTTTAGGATAGTCTAGTTTGTTTTTGCCTCCTTCCTTGCCTCCAACGTATGCTACTAGGAGAGTAAGCAAGCTAGCTTGCTTGCATTCTAGAAAGGGTAGCTTCCTCGCCCTTACTGCCTACTGAAATTTATCTGAATGATCCTAATAGCTTTTCAAATCCTATTCAGTCTGATTAGATATGTCACTGAAAGAAAGTGATTCCTAATCCTTGATAAATTCATGCAATTTCTACAAGGGTGTTCATGGAGAATACCTTAAACAGTGGAGTAGGAACAACGCAAAGTCGAAATAGGTGACGAATCCACGTGCGCTCAAGCGTAAGGCCACTAACGGTGATCCACACAAACTCCTTTTGCCGAAATCTCCAAGGCTACTCAATCTCAGGAGGATGGAATAATCACAAGAGGATGAAATAATCACTCAATCTCACAACTAGGGTTGCGCGAATGTCAAGCAAGAAGAATAAACAATTTTTCTCCACTTAACACTCTAAAATAAAACCCTAGCGAGCTTTCTATTTTTTTGGCTAATTTTCCCAATGAATTTTGAGAGATAAAACCATCAAAAATTGTGTTTTGTCTTGTCTCTTTAAGCAAGAGTAACATGAGGTATTTATAGACAATAAGGTTGTTCCAAAACATGTATGGAAACCGGAGTTAGTTTCCTTAAGGATTCAGTTTCCTAATCCAAGTATAACTCGTTGTCTTAAAAGAAACAACTATATTCGCATCATAAGCTCTCAATGTTTAATTTGCCTTACAAATTAAACCATAAATAATCCTATTAATCAATTTCAAGTACTTACTTGAATCGCATGTAATTCGGCTAAAGGAATTCTTAATGTGTGTAACCCATTAGGTTCTTAATTACGTTGCCAAGAAGAATAAGTCATAGTTCTCACTTAATAAGAGTTAGATAAATTAAAACTCTTTTTGATTTATCATTGATTCAATCAATCAATTGACTCATTCTTATAGATCAAGAATAGCATCTAACAATGCATCATCACCCAAGTAATGAGAAAATTCAAGTGGATGATTTTACTTTTCAATGAACATTTACTCTATAATTTATATCCTTTCACCATACTTATCTCATATTAATCATGAAATATGTGCCAATTCCATACATGATTAATGTATCTTCCTTGTACCAAAACATAACTCTAAAAGAACAAGTAGAAACAACTTTCCAAGACTCATTCACTTATTACTAAGATTTCTTGAGTCATATTTCACAAGAAGCCAACAATGAAATAACTCCTTTTCTACAAGAGGTGGTGAATTCTTATAGATTATTCACTACCTTTTCATATTTCAAATATATATCCCAATGTTAATGATATGACCATTCCCTTTTACAAGAGCAATCGTATAACAATTGAAATATACATATCCATATTCAAGGTACTATGATAATCTTAAATCCAAGGGTTACTTATATGAAATGTCATTTAGAGATTAACCTTTTGACACAAAATTTATCTCTAAGTGGATTAATATAGTGAACTTGATAATATCATCAAACACCCATATACATGTTTAGGTGTCTCATACACCATAGTAGATGAGATCTACTACTTTATCAATAAAAGCGGCATAGTATATTTTAGTCTAACCGTATTAACAATGTCCCTTCTTATTAATATTTTGACTAGAGATATTTAAGAATAAACTTTATAATTGATCGAATGAGTCTCATCATCATAATACTTATGATCTCATTGATCAAGTTTATTCTAAGGACTTTATCACACAAGTATAAATATACAAGCAATCAATGTGATAAATATGTCATCTATTGATGCATGAATGATTCAATTACATATAAAAAAATTGTAAAACTGATTGTCTTTAGGGCATATATACTAATAATCTCCCACATGCATTAAAACCAATCACTCACATGCCTAAGGCCATATGAGTTTACATGATTATCATGTAATTTTTGAAACAAAGGCTTAGTCAACGGATCAACTATATTCTTATTCATAGGGACTCTTTCTATCTTTACATCATTTCTCCCAATGATATCTCTAATCAAATGGTATTGCCTCAGTTAGAGATGTCAATCACAACCCATTTATATTGGCTCACCCATACCCGACCCATTAATAATTTACCCAACTCAACCCATTAATTTTAAATGGGTATAAATGGGTACCCATTTATACCCATTTAATTGATGGGTAATGGGTTGATTTGGCTCACCCATTTAACCCATTTAAAAATAAATACACATTTTATTCAAAATTTTAGTGAGTGATAAGGAGATAAATTTGAATTTCTTACCACTGTAATAACAAAAAATGCCACTATTTATTCTCAAATACGATGCGAAAAATCTTTAAAAAATAAATAATATTTCAAACAAGTCATAAATGGGTATGAATGGGTAGTTGGGTATACCCATACCCATTTAAATAAATGGGTATAAATGGGTTGATTCAATTATACCTATTACCCAATTATGACTTACCCAAATATACCCAAATCACCCATTTTGACACCTATAGCCTCACTACATGCTTGGACCATTGATGAGACCTTGGTTCCTTTGCTTGTGCAATTGCTCCATTATTGTCACAGTACAAAGTTATTGGATCATTAATGGATGGAACCACATCAATCTTAGAGATGAACTTCTTGATCTAAATGGCCTCTTTGGCTGCCTCAACCGCTGCTATGTACTCGACTTTAGTTGTAGAATCCGATGTGGTCTCCTGTTTGGAGCTCTTCCAAATCACAACTCCACCATTTAATGTGGCCATGTACCCAGACTGAGACCGACTATCATTTTTATCAGACTGAAAGCTGGTATCAGTGTATCTTTCAATTTGCAAATTGCCTCCTCCATATACCAAGACCATATCCATCTTTCTTCTCAAATATTTGAGAATATTTTTGATAGCCACCCAGTGTCTATCATCAGGATTAGATTGGTATCTACTTGTAACACTTAAAGTATAGGAGACATCAGGCCTAGTACATATCATAGAGTACATGATAGAATCTATTGTCGAAACACAAGGTGTTCTACTCATGCGTGTCTTTTCCTCTTCAGTTTTAGGGCACATATCCTTAGAAAGGTAAATGTCATGAGACATTGGCAACAAGCCTTTCTTAGAAATTTTCATACTAAATCTCTTTAGCATTTTATCTATGTATGTGGATTGTGAAAGGCCTAGCAATTTTTTCGATCTATCTCTATAGATCCTCATTCCCAAAATGTAGATTGCTTTTCCTAGATCTTCCATGGAAAAGTTCTTGGACAGCCATACCTTTACTGCCTGAAGCATAGGCATGTCATTTCCTATTAATATGTCATCTATATATAACACAAGGACATATATTGAACTCCCACTGATCTTCTTGTATACACATGATTAGTCTTGATTTTGCAAGAAACCAACCCTTTATTTATTTCATCAAAATGAATGTTCCACCTCCTAGAAACTTGCTTTAGACCATAAATAGATCTTTGCAACCTGCATACTTTGTTGGCATCTTTAGATGTAAACCCCTCACGTTGTGTCATGTACACTTCCTCTTGAAGGTTCCCATTAAGGAAAGCTGTTTTAATATCCATTTGCCAAATTTCATAATCATAGTATGCAGCTATAGCAAGCATTATTTGAATGGATATAAGCATGTCTATAGGCAAAACAGTCTCTTCAAAGTCAACACATTGTCTTTGATTATAACCCTTAACCACTAACCTTGCTTTATAGGTAACAAACTTACCTTCCATGTCGATGCTCTTTTTAAAAACCCATTTGCATCGTATAGGTTTTATCCCTTCAGGTGGTTCGACTAAAGTCCATACTTTATTATCGTACATGGAATCCATTTCTGATTTCATGGCTTCAAACCATTTCTTGGAGTCTTTATTTTCTAGAATCTCTTCGTAGGTCACCGGAGTATCATCATCTTCTAAGATGAATATGTCATCATACCTTTCAGGTTCATGACTTACTCTATTAGATCTATGAAGATCTTGTGTAAATGTAGCTTCTTGCTGCGCCTCATTACTACGAGAAGCTAACTCCATCTCCATCGACTGTTCTTTGTCTATTTGTTTATCTTGAACCTTTTCAAGATCTATGTTACTCACATTACTCTCCTCTTGATTAAACTCTTTTTTTAGAAATGTAGCATGTCTTGAGATAAACACTTTTGATTCAACTAGATGATAATAGTAATATCCAATTGTCTCTTTTAGATATCCCACAAATAGACATTTGTCAGATATTGGTTCAAGTTTATCTAACACATCTCGCTTCACATAAGCTGGACTTCCCCAAATCTTCATATGTGAAAGATTGGTCTTCTACCTCTCCACATCTCATATGGTGTTGAAGGAATAGTTTTTGATGGAATATGGTTCAAAGTATAGAAAGCTGTTTGTAGGGCATGCCCCCAAAATAATTTTGGCAAATTTGCACAACTCATCATGGATCATACCATATCCAATAGGGTGCGGTTTCTCCTTTCAGATACTCCATTCATTTGTGGTGTTTTTGGAGGTGTTCTTTGATCGAGAATACCATGATCTCTCAGATAGCGTTAAAACTCTTGGTCTAAGTATTCTCAACTTCTATCAAATCTGAAGATTTTAATACTTTTACCAAGTTGTTTCTCCACTTCATTCTTAAACTCTATGAACTTTCCAAAGGTCTCGGATTTGTTTCATTAAGTAGACAAATCCATACCTCGAAAAGTCATCAGTGAAAGTTATGAAGTAGGAGAAACACCTCTAGCTTGAATTGTCATTGGACCATATACATCAGTATGTATGAATCCCACCAGCTCACTCGCCCTTTCCAGTAAATGGAGTTTTGGTTAATTTTCCTTGCAAACAAGATTCACATGTCTCAAATGATTCATAATCAAATGAGTCCAAATAACCATTTTGGTATAATTGGGATATACGTTTCTCATTTACATGACCCAATCTACAATGCCAAAGGTATGTTTGATTAATACCATCCAATTTACACCTTTTAGTGTATATATTGAGGATTGGGCTTATTATATCTAGAATGTATAAACCATTTTCTATAGGAGCATTCGCATAAAAAATTCCATTACTTGAAAAGGAACAACTTTTATTCTTAATACTAATGGAAAAACCTTCCATGTCCAAACATGAAATAGAAATTATGTTTGCAGTTAATACTAGAACATAATAACAATTGTTTAATTCTAGAATAAGTCCATTAGGTAAAGATAAAGGATATGTTCCTACAGTTATGGCCGCAACTCTTGCTCCATTGCCTACTTGTAGGATCACTTTATTCTTCTTTAGCATTTTACTTCCCTTCAATCCCTACACATTTAAACAAATATGAGAACCACTTCCTGTGTCCAATACCTAGGAATTATTAGAAGTAGACAAATTAGCTTCAATCATGTACACACCTTGAGTAGGAATTTCACTAAACTTCTTCTCTTTTAGGCTGTCGAGGTAGTCCTTGCAATTCCATTTTCAATGTCCATCTTTGCCACAATGGAAGCATTTACCTTTACCTTGTTCTTATTCTTATTTATGCCCCCAGAAGGTTTGGTTATTTTTTTGTTCTTCTTGGACATAGATTTAGACTTTCTAGTCTTAGCCCTTGAGGAATTCGAAAAAACCATTAAAACTTGGCCTTTGTCCTTCTTAAGGTTGGCCTCGGCGTCCTTGAGCATATTCAACAATTCGGGTAATGTAGTCTCCACTTTATTCATGTGGTATGTTAACACGACATATGAATATATGTCAGGTAGTGACTGCAAGATCAGGTCAACACTTAACTCATAGTCTATGACAAAGCATAATTAGCCTAATTTTTCAATATAGCCAATCATCTTTAGCACATGCTTAGTCACTGAAGAACCTTCAGCCATCCGACACCTGAATAATTCTTTAGAGATTTCATATCTCTCAGTCCTAGACCATGTACTGAACAACTCTTGTGGGTGAAACATTATATCATAAACATTCATGTATTCATGTTGCTTTTGAAACTCAAAAGACATGGATGCTAACATATACAAACAACTATATTATTGTCCGCATGATGTTTGTTGAACTATTCAACAACCTCAACTGGGACAGTAGGTGGCGGTGTTTCCAAGGGAAGGTGCGCGTTAAGAACATAGGCAAGACGCTCATGCTTGAGAACAATTCTCAAGTTACGTTACCAATCCAAGAAATTAGGTCCAGTCAATTTGCAATTATCAAGGAAAGTATGTAAACTTATATTGGAAGGCATTCTACAGCAAAGTAAAGATAGAATGAATATTTGATATTTATGCTAAACAAAAACCAAATTAAATGAAATAAATAATTTTGATTTTTGCTCCCACTATTTTAATACAAATTCATAACCCTCATATATGAATTCGGGAATTTAACAATTCCTAGTGGTCTAGAATCCCATTTAGTTATTTTGAACTTGAGTGCACACAACAAATCAAAATAATTTCAAAATGTATGTACATTCTATCAATTACAATCCTTGTAACTTCTAGATAGTTGGGTAATCAACTCTTGACAAGTACATCTTATGTGTTACCCAACCTTTATCTCTAAAATTTTTATGACTTTGAGTGTACCCAACAAGTCACAAAATTTTAATTAAATCATATCCATTATTTTGAGATCTCATCTAATAGTAAAAACTCCTCATAATAGAGCCATTTTGAGTGTACTCAACAAGTTAATTCGAACATGATTTCATTTGTACTATAATAATGGAAAGCAACTTCAACTTGATTTAATATTTGATTTGAGGGATTTTAACTAACATTTTAAATATATTAAAAGGGTCTCATCAAATCAAACATAGTATGCATATTTATCTATTAAAATAAATAAACAAATATACTATAAACGTGGATGATTATGGACTTTAATCCTAAACTAGTTTCCCCAAACCAAGAGAAAATTAGATGGTCAAACTAAGGGACAAAAGCATCTCCATGCCCTGTACACCTTTGTGTGCGCCACCATGGTGGATATGGCGTCATCTCCATATTCATTGTACATTACAATGGTAAATTCTAATCTATACATTTGTACCTTTTCCCTGTCCCTATCCCTAAAAAAAATATATTACATTTATTTGGGAGAAACCTTGAATTACATTCAAGGGGAGTGAGATGAGAAGAGAATTCACATCGAGAATATGAGAGCAAGGCAGGGTGCACAGACCCTATTTCAAAATACCATTAATCCATCCATTCACACATTCAACCATACACAATTACATTGGTCTTAATTCATAATTATTCATCATGCAATCATATAATACATAATTAAATGAAAGCATAAAATTTTGTTTAGTTCTAGTCATATATCATTATATGCACAAGTCTTTAGTCACTAAAAACTTCAATTCAAAGGGTTTAAAAATTGATTGAATCAAATTCAATTAATTTCTGAAAAATAGTTTTAACAAAAGAAAATAGCTTTTAGTGACGAATATCCTTCACAAGGAATCTATCTAAAGTTTCAACGATGCATAACCTTTTTTTTTAAGAATTATACTTGGAATAAATTTAATTTATTCACAATAAAATTAGGCAATAATTCTAAAGACACTTTTAGAAAAGCAACCAAGATCAAACTTGGAAACCTAGGTTAAACAAGAAATCTGAATTTCTTATTGTTTTAGGTTTCCTAAAACACAAGCTAGATTAGGAAATCTTTATTTCCTAATAAATCATATTTGGTTTCCAACTTGATTTTGTTTCCTTCTTGCTATCTAATTTCCAAAACTCTAGATTTCCAAGAACAATAAAAATAATTTTTTTCAACCCTTTGTCAAAATTCTTGTCAAATCAATGACCAATTTTTTAATGAAATTTTGTTAGAAAAATTGCTCATTGAAGAACCAATCATATGAACTCTTCTTACAAAAATTTCCAACGCCTCTTTCATCTGCAAAATAGGCCATGAACGATTCTAAAAATCCAAGTTTTATTGCTCGATTGAATATCTCATATACAATCACTTTAATCAAATTCATGGATCACTTTTTTAATTTGATGAAAAACAAATTTTCCATCAAATTAATTTCCAAGAATTTATTCAAAATTTTCCAGAAATTTTAGACAACAAAGTGATAATTTCCATGAAAATAAATCATAAGAAACAATAATATCCTCTTGATAATAAAATCTAAAAAACAAAAAATTCCTTTTTTTAATTTTTTATCCAAAATTTCCAATTTTAAACTACCCTTGAATCGCATATAATTAATTCTTGATTAACATATATGACAACTAAATAAACTAATTGCGTGTTTTATCAAGGTTGGTTCTGATACCACTGTTAGGAATTGAAGAAACAAAGTAGTGGATAAACTTAAAATTTTCAATTTTAAGAGAGGATCAATCCTTGAGAAATTCATGCAATTTCTACAAGGGTTTTTATGGAGAATACCTTGAATAATGGAGGAGGAATAGTGCACGTTGAAGTAGATGACGAACTCCTTTTGCCTCTAACACAAGCAAGCGTATGGCCTCTAACAGTGATCTACGAACTCCTTTTACCAAAACCTCCAAGGTTATTCAACCCTTACTTGTGTTAATGTTAGCTCACCTCGATTATTAACACAAGAGAATGAGATAATCACTCAATCTCACAACTTCGTGTTCAAATGTCAAGCAAGAAGAAAAACAATTTTTCTCCTCTTAACACTCTAAAATAAAACCCTAGCTGAGCTTTCTATTTTTTTTGGATAATTTTCCAAATGAATTTTTAGAGATAAAACCCTCAAAAATTGTGTCTTGTCTTGTCGCTTTAAGCAAGAGTAATATGAGGTATTTATAGACAATTAGGTTGTTCCAAAACTATATGGAAACCGAGTTAGTTTTTTTAAGGATTCAATTTCCTAATCCAAACTCAACTCCTTGTCTTGAAAGAAACAACCATAATCGCTCCATAGGTGGTCAATGTTTAATTTGTCTCACAAATTAAACAATAAATAATCCCATACATTGATTTCAAGTCCTTATTTGAATCGCATTTAATTCGACTAAAGGAATTCTTAATGTGTGTGATCCATTTGGTTCTCAATTATGTCGACAATAAGAATAAGTCATAGTTCTCACTTAATAAGAGTTAGATAAATTAAAACTCTTTTTAATTTATCATTGATTCAATTAATAAATTGACTCATTCTTATATATAAAGATTGGCATCTAGCAATGCATCATGACCATCCAAGTATTGAGAAAAGTCAAGTAGATGACTTCACCTTTCAATGAACATTTACTATGTAATTTATATCCTTTCAACATACTTATCTCACATTAATCATGGAATATGTGCCAATTCCATACATGATTAATATATCTTCCTTGTACCGAAACATAACTCTAAAAGAACAAGTATTTAGAAACAACTTTCCAAGACTCATTCATTTAGTACTAAGATTTCTTGAATCATATTTCACAAGACGCCAATAATGAGATAACTCCTTTTCCACAAGAGGTGGTGACTCCTTATAGATTATTCACTACCTTTTCATGCTTGAAATATATATCAAAATGTTAACGATGTGAGCATTCCCTTTTACAAGAACAATCATATAACAATTGAAATATACACATCCATATTCAAGGTACTATGATAATCTTAAGTCCAAGAATTACTTACATAAAATGTCATTTAGAGATTAACCTTTTGGCACAAAAGTTATCTCTAAGTGGATCAATCTAGTGAACTTGATCATATCAGCAAGTACCCATATACTTGCTTAGGTGTCTCATATGTGAGGCCCCGATTTTTTCCCCAATTTCTGGAAAATATTAAATAATGTTAATTATAGTTATTTTGGTTTGCCAAGGTGTTTATATGCTTGTTTTACTTTTAAAAGTGTTTTGTTTTAATAATCCAGTTTTACATGTTTTAAAACCCTAACTTGAAACCTAAAACCCTAATTTGCTTCGAAAACCCTAAATTTTGATAAAACCCTAATTTGAATATGGAAAACCCCAATTTGATTTCTTAAAACCCTAGTTTTGAAAATGAGTCAAGGTTTTATGTTTAATTACGAGTTTGTTAACTCTTTGATTTTATGGGTGATAATGCACGATTAAGAGGGGGAATTACAATTCCTAGGTGATTAGTAGTCTAAGTAGGGGTAATTAAGCTTTGATGGGCTAGATTAAATTAAGTACTTATGGACTAATTTGATAGGAAAAGAAGTTATGTGGGCAAGAGTGGGAAATAGCTTAAGTTTCTAGGTTGAATTGAGCATGACATTTTTGACTTGGACTTGGACCAAATTTTGACTAACAAAAAAATATCTAAGAGACTTAATCTCTTAGCAAGAAGGAAGACAAGGAAGTCGGCCAAACCAAGGGAAAAAGAGGGAAGAAAATAGAAGGAAAAAAGAGAGAAAAGAGAGGAAAAAAAAAAGGAAGAAAACTTGGGAAATTTTGCTACTTTCAACCGTACGATTTCGATTCGGAGTTGGGAGGAGAAGCTTGGACTTGAACCCTTGAAGTTTCACCAAAAACAACATCAAGAAAGGTTTCTTCTAGTTCCCTACAAGCTGGAATTTGATTGAAGTTTATGGATTGTTGGATTTTGTGGTTTCCATAGCTTGATTCATACCTATTTCTAGCTTATGGAATGATGTTATGGATTGGAATGGTTAAATTTGATGTATGTATGCCTTGCCATGATTATGAGCTAGGGTTAGGGTTTTGCTTTAGTGTTAATGGTAGAGATTAAGGTTGGATTGTACGTTTAGTTGTTTGGTGGGCTCTTGAATTCCCACCCGCGCGTAAATTCGAACGGTTGGTGGGCTCTTGAAATCCCACTTGTGGTGTGTAGTGTGTGTAGTGTGTGTATGTGCGTGCTGAATTGGAGTGATGTGAGGTGTGTGAGGAGCTGTTTTGCATGTGTATAATCGCAGGCGAGTCGAGGGAGGTTGCATGAATGCATTTCGAGTGCATGAAGTTCGTTTGAGGTGTTGAACGGAAAACAGGATTTTGTCGGCAGTGATTTTGGTGTCGTTTTTGGTGTTGTTCCTTTGTGATTTAGCTTTTGGCCAAAACACGAAAGTTATAGCCCTTTATTCTAGCTTTCCAACGCATTTGGAATTTCCTGATTTCGATTTGTGAGCGCTGAGTTATGCCCGTTTGAAGTTGGCCTGTCGAACATTCTGACGGTGAAACTTCTGAGACTGTTTTCTGCGTTTTTGACCTAGATGGAGTAAATCTGGGTTGAAGTTGTCTTCACGAAAGTTGTAGGTTGTTCTCTTAGCTTCGAAACGGCACCTTGTGCATTCTAATCCGATACTTGTAGCCTGAGTTATGAGCATTGGCGTACAAGGTGTCAAAACTGTTTTTTCACCTTCCACTGTGTGTTTTCCGTTTTCGAGTTGTCATCGTCCGTTTTTCGCCCAACGCCCACGTATGTGCTTCTTTTGCTATTTTAAGTGTTTATAAGCATTTATGAGAGCTTAGTTCATAGGGCATGTGCATGTCGCGTCGGTTCACCTTTGAAATAGTTTTCTTCCAATCTTACGACATGATTGCTTTAAATAGAAACCAAAAGGGTTGATGGTTTGATTTGCATGTTCCGGTGAGTCCGTGGACGCTGACGAAGTTTGACTTCTACATTATCTTACTTACGCTCAACTGTTGGTGAGTGTTCCTTGCATGTTTGTGAATAAATTGCTCTGTTGACGTGTTTAAATGCTTTTAATAATTATGTGAAGGGCGAGTGTGTACTTTTCCTTTTCGACCTACCTTATGTCTACTGTTCAACTGTGTGCTTTTCCATTGCTTGTATATTACTTGCGCATGATGTAGGCCATGTGTACTTTACCACATGAGCTGAATAAGGCCTTTTCCCTCTTATCGACCTATTCGAAGCGGACTCGGTCGGGTAGGTTGGTACTTAGGCACTGCGGTATACTCTGCAGTATTACCACTAGAGGTTATAAGGAGGAGTAGGAGGTTGAGTATTGAACAAGACGGACTGCAACGGCTTCCAGTGGAACCTGTATCCTTTCACCGGTATTTTCCCGTTTATGTGTTTATACATTTTATGCTTCTAAACTGAATTATATTAACCTACGAGTGCTTAACCGATATATTTTTTGCTCCAATCGTGTGATTTGTATGATATTAGGATCGCTCACCTTTTAGCTCATCCCTTTCAACTTTGTTTTCCTTAGCAGGATTTGAGGTTAGAGCTTCCAAGGGTTACACTAGGTCGTTTGGTTTGGAGACCTAATCTTGTATTCTGATGTAGCTCTTGTATTTTGAATTGTACTAATGGAATTTGGATGAATAAACTTTTGTATCTGTAATTATAAGTTCGGGATGTTTGTGGATCGTGAAGGAAATTTTGGGGTTTAAATGTTACAGTTGATTTGAGGACATTGATGTTATTTTGGTTATTTGCTTTTGAATTAAGGATCTGTAGTGAGTCCCAGAAGCTGGGTACCGATACCTTAGGGTTCTCTAGGGAGAGGTGGGCTGTCAGCTTGGTATCGAGCTTTAGGTTTCAGATCTCAGAAGTGTACCCTAAGCTTTAACGCTTTAGGGTGCCGGACCTGTGGGATTAGGTTAACGTTAAATGATATGATTTACGGTAATAGTTTACCTAGAACACTAATTCTAGTCGTGATTGTAGGAATGGAAGGAAATGGGCACCAGGACTGCCTCGAGGCTACATTATGTTTCAGGGACCTGGTGAGCCATTTCAATTTGTTCAGGACATAGGATGGATAGGCGGTGTGATTGTTGGCAGACATATTCATATCCCAATCAAGTGGTGCTAGCTATAGTAGATGAGAGGCAGAGGTTAGCCAATGCAAATGCTAGGGCAAATGGCCGAATTCAAGAGTTAGAGACTAGGGTGCTCGAGGAGCAACAACGAATCGAAACCTTACGTGAACAATTACAAGAGGCCAATAATCGCTTGGCTCAAATGGCCCAACAACTAAGGGAGAGAGTGGAGAAGATCGGTGGCCTTGAGGATCCTAGCATAGGAAATGAAGTCGAGCATGTTAGAGAACGAGAATCTCTTGGGTCTAATTAATCCGGTGCGTATTGGTTTTGACCTTTTGTAAGAGAATGATAGGAGGGGATGTAGAATGTTCTACTTTGGAGGCCAGTGTATTTTGCTGATGACTTGTTTACTTTTGTCTACTACTTTTGACTTGATATGTACTCAACTTGATGTGACTTGTGTTTTAGTTTAACGAAGTTCTAGTTTGTACTAACGCGGAGACATGACCGAGTGTGAACTGTATTGTGAAATGTGCTATGTGAAAATGTGTTTGCTCCACTTGCTTTAAGAGTTGTTACTTGTGTGTGTGAAGTTAACAACTTGTGTGTGAAGTTAATTATGGTTTAGTATGGTTGATATACATATGCATATAGATTAGTGTGAACATGGAAACGAGGGAACGACGCAGGCCGTATGCGATGTGACGCGTGGCCTTAGACAACCCGGATCTAGGGATGATCACCGCAGAAAATAATCGCGGAAGCAAGGGCCGATGCTAATGATCGTAGCTACAAACATCCAACGTGATGACTGATTTGTTAGCACAAATGGCTGGTCAAAACCTTGAAATCAACAAGGAAACCCGTGAATCAAGTAGAAGGAGAAGACAAGGCACTAGAGAGATTTCAAAATTTTCTCCCCTAAGTTTTTGCTGGAGGTCCCACCCCAGATATAGCCGAATTGGTTGGAAAATATAAGGAACATATTTGATGCTTTGAATTATTCAAGAAAGACAAGTAACTTTTGCGGTGTTCCATTTGAAGGAGCTAGAGCTGGTGGAATGTTATCTAAATAAGTGGGAAAGGGAACAAACTCAGAACTTGGATGAATTTTGTACAAGAATTTAATGAAAAGTTCCTTCCACTTGGTCCAAGAAAAGAGAGAAGATGATTTTATAAAACTTAAGGAACCCTAAGTGTGGCTGAATATGAAACTCAATTCAATGTTGTCTAGATTTGCCCAGGCTGGTACTTACAGAGTAAAGAGAATAAGAGACGGTTTATTCAGGGGACTTAACTTAGAAATTCAAGATGCTCTCGCAGCAGCTCAAATTGAGACATTTACATGCCCTTGAGAAAGCTCCAAAGAGTCGAGATAACAAAATCTCAACCGAAAGCCTTTCAAGCCCCAAAGAGAGATGCACCTAGTGGTAGTTCCCTTGAGGTTCCTAGAGAGACCGCACCATCAAAGTCGGAAAAGGAACTGGTGGGATAAAATTACCTCCTATTCTTCTTATAAGATGGAGCAACTAGAAGGGGCTACATCACAGTGGAACTCAAACAAGAAGGGCCCAGAAACACCACTGGAAGTCAAACGGCTTGTCCAACCAACTTGTGGATACCGTGGGAAAAGCAATCACACCGAGGACAACCGGGTGAAAGGTAAAATGTTTATGCTGGGAGTGCTGACCATCAAGTTAGCCACTGCCAAGGAAACAACTGAGAAAGTAATTCTCGCTAAGGAAATGTAACTACTTCTCAACAAGTTTCTGAAGGAGGAAACCGATCACATAGCACCGGCGAGAACCTATAACCTCTTGGCCAGTAGATTTCAAGGTCGACCGAGGTAGAAGGTATGAATTTCGAGGACAAAATTCTTTTAAGGAGGGAGATTAGAGGCCCGATTTTTCCCTAATTTACTGGAAAATATTAAATAATGTTAATTATAGTTATTTTGGTTTGCTAAGGTGTTTATATGTTTGTTTTACTTTTAAAAGTGTTTTGTTTTAATAATCCAGTTTTACATGTTTTAAAACCCTAACTTGAAACCTAAAACCCTAATTTGCTTCGAAAACCCTAAATTTTGATAAAACCCTAATTTGAATATGGAAAACCCCAATTTGATTTCTTAAAACCCTAGTTTTGAAAATGAGTCAAGGTTTTATGTTTAATTACGAGTTTGTTAACTCTTTGATTTTATGGGTGATAATGCACGATTAAGAGGGGGAATTACAATTCCTAGGTGATTAGTAGTCTAAGTAGGGGTAATTAAGCTTTGATGGGCTAGATTAAATTAAGTACTTATGGACTAATTTGATAGGAAAAGAAGTTATGTGGGCAAGAGTGGAAATAGCTTAAGTTTCTAGGTTGAATTGAGCATGACATTTTGACTTGACTTGGACCAAATTTTGACTAACAAAAAAATATCTAAGAGACTTAATCTCTTAGCAAGAAGGAAGACAAGGAAGTCGGCCAAACCAAGGGAAAAAGAGGGAAGAAAATAGAAGGAAAAAAGAGAGAAAAGAGAGGAAAAAAAAAGGAAGAAAACTTGGGAAATTTTGCTACTTTCAACCGCATCGATTGACTGAGTTGGGAGGAGAAGCTTGGACTTGAACCTTGAAGTTTCACCAAAACAACATCAAGAAAGGTTTCTTCTAGTTCTACAAGCTGAATTTGATTGAAGTTTATGGATTGTTGATTTTGTGGTTTCCATAGCTTGATTCATACCCATTTCTAGCTTATGGAATGATGTTATGGATTGGAATGGTTAAATTTGATGTATGTATGCCTTGCCATGATTATGAGCAGGGTTAGGGTTTGTTTTAGTGTTAATGGTAGAGATTAAGGTTGGATTGTATGCTTAGTTGTTTGGTGGGTTTTGAATTCCCAACCACGCAATCGAACGGTTGGTGGTTCTTGAACCCAATTGTGGTGTGTAGTGTGTGTAGTGTGTGTATGTGCTGAATTGGAGTGATGTGAGGTGTGAGGAGCTGTTTTGCATGTGTATAATCAAGAGTCGAGGGAGGTTGCATGAATGCATTTCGAAATGCATGAAGTTCGCTTGAGGTGTTGAACGGAAAACAGGATTTGTCGGCAGTGATTTTGTGTCGTTTTGGTGTTGTTCCTTTGTGATTTAGCTTTGGCCAAAACACGAAAGTTATAGCCCTTTATTCTAGCTTTCCAACGATTTGAATTTCCTGATTTGATTTGTGAGCTGAGTTATGCCCGTTTGAAGTTGGCCTGTCGAACATTCTGACGGTGAAACTTGAGACTGTTTTCTGCGTTTTGACCTAGATGGAGTAAATCTGGGTTGAAGTTGTCTTCAAAAGTTGTAGGTTGTTCTCTTAGCTTGAAACGGCACCTTGTGCATTCTAATCCCATACTTGTAGCCTGAGTTATGAGCATGCACAAGGTGTCAAACTTTTTTCACCTTCCACCGTGTGTTTTCCGTTTCGAGTTGTCATCGCTTTTTTCCCAACGCCTATCAAGATGTGCTTCTTTTGCTATTTTAAGTGTTTATAAGCATTTATGAGAGCTTAGTTCATAGGATGTGCATGTCGCAGGTTCACCTTTGAAATAGTTTTCTCAATCTTATGATTGCTTTAAATAGAAACCAAAAGGGTTGATGGTTTGATTTGCATGTTCCGTGAGTCCGTGGACGCTGACGAAGCCGGTTTGACTTCTACATTATCTTACTTACTGTTGGTGAGTGTTCCTTGTATGTTTGTGAATAAATTGCTCCTGCTGACGCGGTTTAAATGCTTTTAATAATTATGTGAAGGGCGAAGTGTGTACTTTATCCTTTTTCGACCTTGTATTCTAATCGTCAACTGTTTTCCATTGCTTGTATATTACTTGCGATGATGTAGGCCATGTGTACTTTACCACATGAGCTGAATAAGCTCTTTTCCCCTCGTTATCGACCTATTCGAGCGGACTGACCGGTAGGTTGGTACTTAGAGCACGGGTGGCACCCGGTATTACCACCTAGGAGTTATAGGAGTAGGAGGTTGAGTATTGAACAAGACGGACTGCAACGGCTTCCGTGGAACTCAGATCCTTTCACGGGTATTTTCCCGGTTATGTGTTTATACATTTTATGCTTCTAAACTGAATTATATTAACCCACCTTGAAGTGCTTAACCGATATATTTTGCTCCATTCGTATGATATTAGGATCGTCGGGCTTTTAGCTCATCCCTTTCAACTTTGTTTTCCTTAGCAGGATTTGAGGTCGAGAGCTTCCAAGGGTTACACTAGGTCGTTTGGTTTGGAGACCTAATCTTGTATTCTGATGTAGCTCTTGTATTTTGAATTGTACTAATGGAATTTGGATGAATAAACTTTGTATCAGAATGTATATAAAGTTCGGATGTTTGTGGATCGTGAAGGAAATTTTGTTTAAATGTTACAGCTTGATTTGAGGACATTGATGTTATTTTGGTTATTTGCTTTTGAATTAAGGATCTGTAGTGAGTCCTGAAAATTCTGGCTGCAAAGTACATACCTTAGGGTTCGCCTTGGGAGAGCTGTCATGCATCATACATCATAGTAGATGAAATCTACTACTTTATCAATAAAAGCGGCATAGTATACGTTAGTCTAACCGTATTAACATATCCCTTCTTATTAATATTTTGACTAGAGATATTTAAGAATAAACTTGATAATTGATCAAATGAGTCTCATCATCATAACACTTATGATCTCATTGATCAAGTTTATTCTAGGGACTTTATCACACAAGTATAAATATACAAGAAATCAATATGATAAGTATGTCATTTATTGATGCATAAATAATTCAATTACATATAAAAAATTAGTAGGGCATATATACTAACAGATTCCTCATAAGTCAATCCATGTACCAAACAAGACCTTAAGTTGTTATGGTTTCTAGCCAAAAACAATTGTTTAGCATCAGATAAGACCAAAGCCTGTTTTACAAATTGGCACAGAATTCATGTTGCAGGTATCGCAGTGATTGGTACATTAAAAGGCAGAACAAAACAGAAAACAATCGGATTTCAGATCACTAACATCTATCACTAGATATCAGTTACGTATGAAGATTTCGTATTCAACAAAAAGTTTAAGGAATCAAGTGGTTAGCACAAAGAAAATTGTCCAATACTACAGAAAAAAGAAAGTTTCAAGGTACAAAATATTGATAATTCTAATCTTAAAATTTGTAATCAACTTAGCATCATCTGAAATTTGAAGTCTGAAAACTAAAATTTGAATTTTAAATCTATTAAGTCATTGAATTGTTTCATACTAAATCCAATATATTTGAATTTATATCATATTAGGTGTTAAGTGAATAGCTTATTACTTAATTTTGGGAGCAAGTTTTGTCTAAAAAATTTAGTGTCATTTAATTAATTCAGATGTCTTATTTTGATTATCAAACGGTCTGAACATGTTAAAATCTGAATCCGTTAAGTTTAAATGCTGAATTAGATTATCAAACGGGCTTAAGATGATGAACCTTGAAGATGCTCAGATAAAAACCACGTTGGTGTCCCCACAAAAATAAGTCGGTGAGAAATAAAAAACAAAACCATTAGAAAGCAAAATAAGCTCCAACCCAATATGATACATAAAAATATATATATTTAATAGAGATCAAATAACATTTTGGACATAAACATGCCTGAACAAAAAAGAGATTGTTGTAATTTTTTTAAATATTTGTAAGTAAGATGAGCAGAGAGACAATGTTTATAAAGGATAAAAAAGATAAATGATGGGAAAAAAGAAAAAAGAAGAGTTGTATGATATATGTGTATGTGTATGTGTGTGAAAGATAAATACATACACAGGAAATTCTCTTGTTTTCCATAATATTTTTGTTAATGTCTTTTATAACTATGCGAACCAATTGATAGGATAACTTGCATCATTAACTTATGAAGTTGTAGGCGTTTTTTATCAATGTGCCCCAAACTTAGCAAGTTAATTAGAAAACTAAACCAAACAACAATTAGCTTAGCCTTGCCCAGTAAGTCTTATGGTTTCCTTTGAGACCAAAAAAATTAGAAAATTAAACATGGCACAATAAGGTAATTTGTTCACCTTATAGGCCCTTCGCCTCCTTATTTTGTCTTGGTACGGATTGAAAATTTGAAAACAGTTTTGTGTTTATGTTATTTAAGATAAAATCAATATAGGACGTTTAAAATGGTTAATTACTAATATAGAAAATAGGCTTATAAATAGGGTACCAAACATACCCAAGACCCAACTCTTGATATCATAATAAAGAATTTCTTTATACTTCCATATCAAAATCAATTCACAATGAGTGAAGTGGTCTAAAATCTTATTGATGTAGCTAGAAATCCTTGGAACATTTGGGACATTTTGCCTCTTAAGAATCACATTTACTTGTGATTGTTTTGCACATTATATGGCTAATTGTATTCACCTTATTTTAAGAATGGTTTGGCGAGAAGGTATGTGTTGGACACTCAATAAGAGGGGTTCAAGTGTTCATTTTTTTTACAAAAAACATAATTAAATTAAAAAAGTTTCACAATTCAAGAGGTGTAACAAATGTGAGTGTGTGTATTTATATCATAACTTAAGCATAATTTAAACATTTTAATGAGTGCCTATTAGGCACCCGCTTGAAAAATCCTTTTAAAAAAGGGGATTCTCCTATTAAGATGTTTTATAGTGTAAAAAATCACGTGATTGTTTTACTCATGTTTGTTTCTGCACTTTATAAGAAGGAAAAGGTTCGTTCTTGTTGGTATAAAAAGACATTCGGATTATATCTAGGTGTAGCTAGAATTCACATTGGTATCCGTAAAACCCAAAAAATTTCACCAAAAAGCTATAGGAAATAAATTTTATAAAATCCATGTATATGGGAGGCAATTTACACATATAAAAATATGTGTGGGAGAAAGAGAAAAAATGCTAATAAAATAATAATATATATTAATAATCACATAATAATAACAAGACTTTTAAATTTCACTCTTCTCAACTGTTCTTAGTAATATGACCCCTATTTATATAGTAGATGACTTCGAAAATAAGTTTTACAACCACAAAAATTTTCTAATAAAATACTAATTTTTAAATATTAAAACTACCACAACTTGACTACAAGAAAATTACTAAAATCTTAATTTTACTAAGATACTACTAAATAACTGTAAAATACCTTTTTCAGACTTGATTTAATATACCAATAGCATCTTTTTAACTTGAGTCACTTTTTTATCAATTTAAGTCGAAGTGGAATTAGAAACTCGGAATATACAAGAGACTAGAATCTTGTAAGATTGCAGACATGCAATTCAAATTCTTTGGAAAGATATGAGACTTATCATTCATAGATTAACAGGAAAGTTTGGAGCCTAATACTAGAATATCTAGTATAGTATGGGACCTAGTACGGACTACGGAAGGCCATATATACCTTAGGCCCGTTTTATAGCTCAATTTAGCACTTAAACTTAATAGATTCAGATCTTAACGTTCACACCGTTTGATAACTAAAAATAGAATATCTGAATGAATTAAGTGGCACTGAATTTTTAGGCAAAATTTGCTCCCAAAAATAAGTGATAAGCGAGCTAATCACTTATCACTGAATGTGATATACATTCAAATGCATTAGATTTAGTACTTAACAATTCAATCACTTAATGAATTCAGATTTTAGACTTCAGTTTTCAGATTTATCAAATGTATCACAGTCAAATCTAACAGAATCATAATATAAAAAATCTGTTATAAAATCAATAAATAACAACATAATCGATGCACAAAAAAAAAATCATGCTGCAACTAAACCAAATCAAAGATAAAAAAAAATCTATATATTTTGTAAAGAGAAAGGAGGGAATTCGGTTAAATAGGTTGTGTCACTTTATAAAGTTTCATTGTTTTTTGACAATATAACCAATATAAATTTCACCATAATTACTTAAAAACATATTGCTATCATAACTACCTATAGGCATAACTACTAAGATAAGTATCAATTCAATAAAGAAAATTTCCATATCAAATAAGTTTGAATAAAATTTTATATATTTGTAATTTGCACACACATGCCTTTAGCGCCCTGCTACTTCTTCTTTTCCTTGCATGGCCTACACCACTCGTCAATACTGGGACCTCCTTTGAAAAAGTTCCCTGCAATGGCTAAATCCGATTCAGTATAATCAACATCAGGGATGTGCCCAGGAACTTCAAATTCTGATAGCGGTTGGGTGCACAGACAAGGATCTTCAATTCCTGAATGACCAGATTGATACTGCGAACCTGAAGCAACATACTTTTTGTTGGGTTTCCTTGAAAATTCAGTTCTAGGCCTCTTGATAGTTGGTTGAGGTACAAGGCCAGAAGCAGGAACGTTTTTACCATTACGCTGCCTTCGAGCTCTTTCAGGGCCTCGAGCAAAAAGGCCAAAGCAGGATGCCATCCTATTGCTTTCACGGATTTCAGCTCTTCGAAGTCAATTTCTTGGCGGGTATGAGAAATATGTAATTGATACTTGGACAAAGACATTTAATAGTCCTAGTACATATAGGTTTTTTCTCTAGTGTGCAAAAGGATTATAGAAGTTTTGCTTGGTGTAAAAATGGAAATTTTGCAAGGAAGGGTGGGTGGTGGAATTGGGAAATGGCGGGGTTTTAGGTATTGCCAAATAAATATAGGCAGTCTTGACTTTATGATTCTAACTACTAAGAATGTTAGACATTATTAGGAAGTTGGTCTTATTTGAGAGAGGGATTCACTAGAAAGGCTCACATATGTTTTTAGTAGTAGTAAAAGACTCACACACATTTTCGGGAAGTTGGTATTATTTGAGAGAGGGATTCACTAGAAAGGCTCCCATATGTTTTTAGTAGTAGTAAAAAGATTTTCTCATTATGTACAGATCTTCTAAAATAGAAACTTGCTTAATTTTTTGAGGGGATAAAACAGGTGCATTTCTTTAAGTAAAGGTTAATATTAGGTAGTGCACGAATCTTGTGTAAATATTGCACTACAGGGACAATTTGAAAAAAGAAAGAAAAGGTTTGCATGAGGAATAGCAAATGCTTAGGTAATTGAAATTTTTAAGAGGAACAGACGTGTATAAATGCATGTCCACGGATCTCATAAATCTTTTAACCAGAAAATACTAAATATGCAGTTTATAAATCTTTTTGTTAAAATATTCTCGTGTGAAGTACTTAATTATTAATCTAGGCCACTCCTTTCAAAGATATTGACACAAGGCCGCATGGAATAGTCTGGGAACTCTTGAGAAAGATTTATGTACGTCATGGTTTTAGCCTTTCAAGTATATTAAATCGTATTCTAGAGCTTAGCTCCAAAACAAATTGAATCAATGTATATTCAAGACCTTGCGAGTTAGAGCGCTTTAGGGACAAAATAGTACAAAACTGGGCAGTGTCAAATAGCATATTGAATTCTGTTAAGAAGAATAAGAATACATGCATAAAAATTTAATAAAAAAAAAACCCAAAGAATATGCATGCATGCTAAGTCGACAGCTTATTTTTTGTTGGATGTTTTAGGAAATCAGCTAAAATCTAATTAGTCACCTTAAAAGGCTTGCTTGCTTCATGTACTTGGTTATGGAAGTCATAAGACTTTCAGCGAATGAGTGTTGGGGCCAAATTATTTTTGTCTAGCCTAAAATGCTTAATTGTATTACTGGTTATAGACTATGTAGGGTATTACTAGAGGTGGCAAAACTACCCAAAACCCATTGGAATCCCATACCCAAATTTAATTTGGACTGGATGAGTATCTAGAATATGGGTTTTGGGCCTTATTGGGATATATCCAATAATACCCATTTAAAATGGGTATGTATGGATTATTTGGGACTCCATAGTGGTATTTATTAAAATAATATTAAAAATGACAAACAATCTTTCTTTTCATTTTTTTCTCAAAATTAGTAAATTAATATTATAAGGTTGTAGTAGATGTTAGGTAGATTAGCACTTATGCATCATGTGTTCTCTAATAACTACAAAATTTCATCATTACAAATTCTATTATTGATAGAATTTTTTTGAATGGAATGGCCTTAGAATTGGAAAAAATTTTATTTGGCGGGTCTTGAAAGTTAAGAAATAAAATAAGATATAGATGAGTAAATAGATTTTGGGGACAATTAAATTTTGGTGATCAATAGATTTTTATTTAATCAACATGAATTCCAAAAGAATCATCCATATATGAAGTTGGTCTTTTATAAATTTACATTTAGAAAAATTTATTTAGTTTGGGAATTTATGTAATTTATAAAGAAAGAGTATAGAACTTTTACAAAGTTAAATAAACAAACCAAATAATATAAAAGAAAAGATAATATTGAAATATTTGATTGAGAAAAAAAAGAGTGTTTCTTAAAAAAAAAATTAAAATGGGATTAATTTGGGTACTTGCCAGGCGGGATCAAATGGGTAGCCATTTGGTCCATATATTCAATCCCAATCTAATATGGGACTTTGTTTGGATATAACCCATATTTTTCAATTCCAAAATAAATTCCAAGTCACGCTGCCATCCCGCCCATTTGCCATCTCTAGGTATTACTAAGCAATCAAACGTTGCTTAGTGCTTCACTTGAATTGATAGCATAAACGAAGGTGGGAACAAAATAATAGTAACAAAGACATCAAGTGATAAATGGATGTGACAAATTAAATAAGTGCTTAAGCTATAACCTACAAATGAGATGATAATGTAATAAAAGAGAATTTGCAATTTTAGTCTTTTGGAAAGATTTAGAGTTTCAACCAAAACAATTATAGGTCTCAAAGTTTTGAATTTTGACGGTAGTAGACAATTGACAAAATTCCATAAATTGCTAATAGAATAAGTCACATGTCTATGAGATCTAAAAGAAATAGAAAAACACATTACAATTTGTTTGAAGGGTGTAAAAAAAAAAAATAGCAAACATCCCTCACATCTCAATTGTGGATTTTTTTTCAAGCCTCACTTCTAAAATACTACACAATAATCCTCACAGATTAAAATTTATTGATTTGGACCAAATTCCAATTGTGAACATATTTTCAAATGAAATTGTAACAGGACCACCACATGATAGTTTTGAAAAGGACAAGAACATCAAATGAGGCAATCCATGATCCAAACTCATTATCTAACCCGGGGAATTCAATCCAATATTCAACGAAAAGATTCCGGAGACAATCTCACAAATGATTTTAGTTGATTGTTTTGGCTTTTCGTTTGTCAATCGTGGAGCCCTGACGTAATTAGGGTCTGATAGCCTTGCATAAGTTTTATTTGTTGATCAATAAAAGCTAATGTTTATCCAAAAAAAGGGAAATTTGAACAGGGGATTATTTGGAATGATTTTGGGAAGATAATTTAGCCTTATTTTTTGCCCCAACGGGTTTCACTTGCACCTTATAACATTTTTTGGGACTCAGCTTCTCTCTATGCGTTGTCTCCCTTTCTCTTTATTTCCCCATCTAGTGTTGAATTAAGGACTAAGTTACTCACTACTCAAGATCGAGTTGAAAAGATGAAATCTCATCTGAACTTGAGTCATTGGTCTAATTAAACCAAACATGAGCATCATTTATTATTCATTAAAATTTCAAATTCAAATTGAATTTGGCTCTGTTAGTATAAAGTTTTGAAAGTTTATTATGTAAAAATTCAAACTACTAGAACTTTATGAGAGATCGCTTTAATGATGAAAGTAAATACATTGAATTTAAACATAATTTGAAACTTATTCTACTAAAGAAACAAACTAGGAAGCTAAAGTTTCGGATCAATTAAGCTTATCTACACACGTAATTACTTCTATGTATTGGGCCACATTCAAATGTTTAATCTCTCCATCTCGACAGCAATTCGGGTCCAACATAGAATATTAGGAGTACCTGCTTTATAGGTGGCTCCCTCTAAAACTTGGAGGAGTCCAAGCAGGGCTTCATAAAAATGTGTCATATTGCTTTGAAAGAATTTGGGATAGGTACAGTTAATTTTCGTGTGACTGTGCTGTTATTGTACATTTTAATTGATAAATATTATAATTACTTTGTTATATGCATACTTTTTATTTATATACATTAATTCAATATATGAATACAATCACATAAGTAAATATATACCAATTTTTGAAAGAAATACAACAATAATACCTGTTATATTAGAAGTTAATTGTGTTAGGAACTGGGGCATCAGGCACAGCGGAAAATAAAATTTTTAAGCCCCAACTCCCACCAGGAATCACCCTAGTTCTCATGATGACTTCATAGATGGAGTTAGAGGATTACCTTAACTGTAGATGGTGTCTCTCCGACTCACGGAAAGGCTCGAGATGACCTTGGTGCAGCAGGCATGTCCCCGCTTCCACTATAATCCACGCAGAGTTGCTTCCTGGATCACCTCTTGACCGTCTCACGATCGTGTGTAATGTGTGTGAGAATGGGAGGTGCTAGCCTTTCACTCACACTCGACTGTCCCCGAGTATTTTTCTCGTTAGTTTTCTCTCTCGGAGAGAACTTTTCTCCTGTTCGACTATCGGGGAGGGTTATCACCTCTCTCCTATCGTAACATCCAATATTAATGAGAGAGAGAGAGAAAGAAGAGGAGAAACAGAAAGGGATAGGTCAGGTGGTTTGATTCAAAATCAAACCACCGTAACATCTGATCTCCCTCTTATCCCTTTCTGTTATCTGACAAATAAAGGATAACACATTTATCTTATTTGTCAGATGACCCCAGGATTTACTTATCTTTATAATTAAACCCCAGAAGTATTTATTTCCAAGTCCCTACTTGGACACACAATTTAATCTAGAACCCAATCTCTATGCGTGTGATCCAATAGGTCCCAAATACACTGGTAATAATTATGAATTATAATTCTTAAAAAGAATTAGATAAAATAAACACTTTTATTTTATCATTAATTACAATAATTAATCATTCATAATTATAAATTGTGAGCGGTGTCTAGCAACACATCACAACTACCCAGGTATTCGGAATTGATCAAGGGAAATTCCGACCTAACCTTTTCCATGGAAAATTACCGTGTAATTATTATCCTTTCACCATTGATATCCAATTAGTCAGGGAATAAGGAACAAGTGCCAATTCCCTTAATGACTAATTAATTTTCTAGTTCCCGGAATTAACCTTAGATTAGATTAACTTGAAGACACTCTTCAATTAATCTAATGTAGTCGACTACTAAGGTTACATTCCAACTAGTGGCCTTACTGGATATCAGCTCCCACTATTGGAGTGGTGAATCCTCTCTTGATCACTCACTATCTTTCCATGCTTCACACTACCCCCAATTTCTATTCTTTAAGTCACTCCTGGTGAGTAACAAGAAACAGAATCAAAAGGTAGTGATTCACACTCAAGATACTATGGTGATCTCAAGTCTAGGATCACTTACACAATTTCCATAAGAGATCAACCATTGGCACTAAATATCCTAATGGGATCTCATGTGGATCACTCCAATGAATTATTACTCTATAATTCATCTACACATTAGCCTCAGGTATTCCTATACCATGGTTAATGAGAACAACCACTACTTACATTAAGTAGGGGCTAATTGTGTACTAGTCTGTCCGTATTAATGATGTCCTGTCTCATTAATACTATGACTAGGGACATTTAAGAATATTTATTATAAACGATTGATATCTCATAATTGACAACTCTTGTGACTATCATCACATTAATAAATATTCTAAGGACTTTACCAACTATATCATATATTAAATGTGATAAAATTGGAAATTCATAAAATACAAAACTTTAATTAGGAATGTATTTCAACAAGTCAATTGTTTTGGGCATACATTCCAACAACCTCCCACTTGCACTAAAACAATTCATTTATAACTTTTAGTCCAAATGAAAGTACATGACTATCATGTTTCTTTTGAGATAGTGCCTTAGTAAGAGGATCGCTATGTTATCCCTACTGGGGACTCTCTATCTTTACATCATTCGGCAACGATTTCCCCAATAAGGTGAAATCTTCTAAGTACATGTTTGGACCGTTGATGAGACCTAGGTTCCTTTGCTTGGGCAATAGCCCCATTGTTATCCAAGACAGAAGTTACTTGGATTAACAATGCTCTAACCCACTAAGTTCGTATTACCTAACTTCTTGATCCAAACGGCTTCCTTAGCTGCCTCCGCGGCTGCAATGTACTCAGCCTCTGTTGTAGAATCTGCTGTGGTGTCCTGTTTGGAACTCTTCCAGCAGACGGCACCTCCGTTGAGAGTAAAGATGAAGCCCAACTGTGACTTACAGTCATCCTTGTCAGATTGAAAGCTTGCATCTGTAGCCCTTGACCTCCAATTCACCATTTCCATATACTAAGAACAAATCTTTAGTCCTTCTTGGTACCTTAAGAATGTTCTTAACTGTCCCTGATTGACCTTCACACGGATTAGCTTTGAATCGCTTCGTGACACTCGCAATGGGAGACATCTGGTCTTGTACATAGCATAGCATACATAATTGATCCAATTGCCGAAACATATGGAATATTATGCATCTTGTCAATCTCAGCTTGTGTCTTAGGACACATGCTCTTAGAAAGGCTTATCCCATGAGACATAGGTAAAAAGCCCTTCTCGCATCGATCCATGCTAAACCTCTTTAGCACTTTATCTAATATGTAGATTGTGAAAGACCGCGACCTTTTGGATCTATCTCTATAGATCTTAATACCCGTGTAGGCTGCCTCTCCCAAATCTTTTATGGAAAAATTCTTGGATAACCAACCATTTCTTGATTGTAACATTGGGATATCGTTTCCCATTATTAATATGTCATCCACATATAATATAAGGAAAACGATTGAACTCCCACTAACCTTCTTGTAAACACAAGGCTCATCCGATTTTGAGAAAACCAAACTTTGATTGTCTCATCAAAATGATGTTCCATTCCTTGATGCTTGCTTAAGTCCATAAATGGACCTCTCAGTAGCTTGCACACTGACCGAATTTGGCATGCAAAGCCTTGCGTTGTGTCATGTACACATCCTCTTGCGTATTCCCATTAAGGAATGCGCCTTTACATCCATCGCCAAATTTTATAGTCATGATGTCTTTGCTATTAAGCAATATCCAATGGATTTAAGCATAGCTTCGGTGAGAAAGTTTCATCGAATCCCTCTTTACTTGTAGCCTTTGGCCACCCGGGCCTTGCCTTATAGGTAATCACATTACCATCCATGTCGGTCTTTTTTTCTTGAAGACCCATTTGCACCCCGGGTTTTATCCCTTCGGTGGATCAACCAAGGTCCATACCTTGTTGTCATACATGGAATCCATTTGGAGTTCATGGCTCTAAACATTTGAGGAGTCCTGACTGTCGTAACCTCTTGGTAGGTAGTAGGTTCGTCATCTTGAATGACTAGTACATCATTCCCCTAACTCACAAGAAAATCATATCTCTTGGGAGGCTGGGAGGCTGCTCTTACCGACCTACTGGGCTCTTGAACGCCCACGCTTCCGTTTGCGCCTCATCACTATAGGGTGAACCCCTTCTTCAACAGTCGTTGTGTTTGTTTGGACATCTTGAACTTCTTCAAGCTCCATGTCGGCTTAAGTGTCTTGAACTTCTTCAAGTTCTATTCTACTCCCACCTTTCTAGAATAAACTCTTTTCTAGGAAGATGGCATGTTTTGAGACAAACACTTTGTTCTCGTTAGGTTGTAGAAATAGGATCCAATAGACTCTCTTGGATACCCCACAAACAAACACTTGTCAGATCTAGATTCAAGCTTATCTGACTCTGCCTTTTTCACATAGGCTGGGCAACCCCAAACCTTCATGTAAGACAGTTTTGGTTTCTTTCCTTTCCATATCTCATATGGCGAAGTAACAAAATCTGGGTACTCTATTAAGAGTGTGGGAGTTATTCGAGCATATCCCCATAACGATTTTGGGGCACTCGAATGGCTCATCATGGACGCACCATATCTAATAGGTGCGGTTTCTCCTTCAGATACACCATTTAGTTGTGGTGTCCCTGAGGAGTCCATTGTAGAACTATTCCATTGTCCTTAGATAAAACCGAAATTCATCGGCCAAGTATTCACCACCACGATCGATCGTGGTGTTTAATACTTTTACCGGTTGTTTCTCTACTTCATTTCTCAATTCTTTGAACTTTTCAAAGATTCGAGACTTGTATTCATTAAATACACATAACCATATCTTGAATGGTCATCTCCAGGAAGGTAATGAAGTATGAGAATCCACCTCTTGCGTGTGATTGTCATTGGGCCACATACATCAAGGTATGTACCAGCTCAAGTAAATCAGCAGCCGCTTCCCTTTACCGTAGTGGCTTTGGTCATCTTTCCAAGTAAACAAGCCTCGTGATACGTCATATGATTCATAATCAAATGAGTCCAAATACCCACCTTGTGTAATTTGAAATCGTTTCTCATTTACATGACCAAGCCTACGATGCGAGGTAAGTTTTATTGGTTTATCTAACTTCATTCTCTTTTCATGTATATTGAGAATTTGGTTGTCAAGATCTAGAATATATAAACCGTTATTCCAATTTCCAGAACCATAAAACACACCATTCTTTGAAAAGAACAACATTTATTCTCTGGTTATCTTAAACCCATTTAAATCCAAAAGGAAATAGAAATGATGTTTGTTGTAAGTCTTTGGAACATAATAATGTTTGACAATTCTAAAATTAACCCACCGGTAAACTAATGTAATAAGTCCCTACAAAGAGCAAAGAACCTTTGCTCCATTGCCACACGTGGGGTTACTTCTCCTTACCCGCCTTTCTGTCCTTTAGACCCTGCATAGATGTGCAAATGTGAGAACCACATCCGGTATCTAATACCCAAGAGTCAGATTTGGAAGTAGAAACATTTATCTCAATCATGTATGTACCTGGCGTGAAGCTTCCCAAGCTTCTTCCTTGACTCTCCAGATAGGCCTTGGTTCCTCTTCCAATGTCCATTCTCCATGATGGAAGTAGGTTGCTCAGCTGGTGCGCTTTAGCCTTTTGGGCTTCTTTGGCTTGTTATTGGGCTTCTTGGGCCTTTTCCTTCCTCTTCCTTTTACTGGATGAAGCAACAACAAGCACTCCGGTTAGAGCCCTTCACCTTCTTGATTTCTTTCTCCAGCACATTCAACTTGAGGTAGGTGTCGCAGATTGTTCATCGATAGTTCATAGCGAACTGAGAAAGAATCCAGACCCAAGAACTAAATCAACATTTAGCTCGGGTCCATCTTGAAGCCCAATTCAGCTAATTTCAATTAGCCCAATTAACTTCAAGAGCAACGGGTGCTCCCTGGCCATCTTGCACCCGAACAGGTTCTTTAGAGGTGTCATATCTCACGTCCTAGATTGTTGTTCAAACAACTCTCTCGTGTTGAACTATTTCATATGCCCCATGTTCATGTCACGTTGAAGTTGGGAGTCATAGAGGCTATCATGACGCATGAAGCCGTTCTATTGTCATCCCTATGCTTCTTGTAAGCATTCTTAATAGTAGCCGCATTAGATTCGGTTCGTTAGGCATGGGCCCATCAAGTACATACCGATTTTCAAAGGTGAGAGCGGTAGTGGACATTTCGATGCCGGTCCGAAAGTTTGTGTCGCTTTAGTTTACAATCGAAAGGATGGATCGTAGGCTCAAATTGTTACTCATTCTACAACAAAAAGAAGATAGAGTTTATCAGAAAAAGTTTTGTTTGATAAAATCATAAAACTTCCAAAATTATGATTTTATTTCCACTATTTTCAAATCAATTACCCTCTAAAATTGATCCCAGATTTTCTAAAATCCATAGTGACTAGAATCTGCCTTAATTATTTTTGACCTTGAGTGAATCTCAACAAATCAAAATAATTTTAATGTGGGTACTTTTACCAATTACAACCCTTTGTAATTTCTAGATCTGTAGGTATCAACTCTTGATTTTACATCTTATGTTATTAACCTAACCCTTGCCTCTAAAATTCATGGTTTTGAGTGAATCCCAACAAACCATAGTTTTAGTTAAATCAAACCCATCATTCTTAAGAACATTTCTTATAGTATAAAACATGCAGTAAGTAAGGCAGTTTTGGGTGAATCCCAACAAACTAGCACTTAATAACCACACTTTGTTTTATACTATAATGATGGAAGACTTGTCTTGATTTAATATTAGTTTTTGAGGGATTTATTTCCTTTTCCAAAAACATTTTAATTTAGTTTGAGATTTTGGAAAAATATTTGGCGGTCTCATCAACATTCATGCATATAAATATTTCAGAAATAAATATAGCATAAATTAACCGTGGATGGTTATGGATATTCCTAAGTTAATTTCCCTGGCCATTAGGGAAATTAACGGTTGACTAGGGTAAAATCGAATTTCCACCTTCTGGTTGCATTGCTCCTTTTCATCTTCCAATTTACAATTTCTACACTAGAAACATAATTTCCTATCATCTATTCCTATCTATTGTACATTACAAGTAGAAAATTAGAAACCCTGAGTTACATTCAGGGGGAATTAGATGAGGAAAGAAATTACAATTAGAGAAATGAGAAAGGCAGGACACGCAGGCCCTATTTATAAAAAAAATCACAACCACTCAACCATTCCACAATCACATTGGGTTATTATCCACAACCATCCACCATGCATTCACATAAATTTAAACAACTTTAAATAAAATGAAAGCATGAAAATAATTATTCATGAATTATTTGGATAGATATATCAAGATCCCAAACACATTTTGAGACCATACATGTGCAGAGAACTTTGGTAAAAATAACTTTATTAGGTCAATTTAATTCCCAACAAAATTAGGAGATAATTGGAATATTATTTGAATTAATCAAATTAAATTCAAATTAATTCCTGACCTAATAAAACATGAAATATAAAATTTCACAACAAATTTTAACTATTAAAAATCGGATCAGTATCAGAAAAATATTCAGAAAGTGAAAAACTCAATTTTTCGAACAAAAATTTTATTTCACATAATTGCGCTCGTAAGGATCATGAAGTTGATCCCACAAGCCGGTTCAGCGGATCCATACTTCGCGTATCAGTTTCTGAAACTTCTGTGAAGGATCCGCGACCATGATCCGCGAGACACATCTCGCGGATCCCTGTCGCACGCGGATCAGAAACTGAGGGCTGCTAACAGGATCCGCGAATCGGATCCGCGGACCGATCCGCGAACCCAGTTCGCGGATCTCACCATGTTTCTGAAACGCGAGAAGCATCCGCGAGACGAACATCGCGAATCACTCACGCGGATCCCTAACCGATCCGCGAGGCAAGCCTACGGATCATGGATCCGTGTCGTGAATCGCTTCCGATAACGATTGCCGCCTCGGATGCTCTTCGGATCAACACAGTCAAAATTCCAGCAATTCATAGTCAAAATTCCAGCAATTCAGAAAACATGGAATCAGCAATTTTGCAATCTATTCAGTAAATCAAAATTGTTCATATTTCAAAACTACTTTAATCATATTAAAGCTAGAATTTTTCAACCAAAAACTGCACATATATATACATACATCATCCAAACAAAATTAACCCATGAACAATGATAAGTCATACGTTAAATGCTAGAGATGGCTCATACCTTGTTAGGAACTGGGGCATCGTGAAAATAAAATTTTTAAGCCCCAACTTCCACCAGGAATCACCCTAGTTCTACGTATGACTTCATAGATAGAGTTCTGAGGATTACCTTAATCCGTAGATGGTGTCTCGACTCATGGAAAGGTGAGATGACCCTTGTGCGCAGCCCATGTCCTTGCCTCCACTGTAATCCACGCCAGTGCTTCTTGATCACCTCTTGACCGTCTCTACTGATGTGTGTGTGTGTGTGAGAATGGGAGGTGCTAGCCTTTTCACCTCACACTCTGAGTATTTTTCTACGTTAGTTTTCTCTCACGGAGAGAACTTTTCTCTGCTTCGACTATCGAGTATCACCTCTCCTATCGTAACATCCAATATTAATGGGAGAGAAAGAGAGAAAGAAGAGGAGAAATGAGGATAGTCGTGGTTTGATTCAAAAATCAAACCACCGTAATATCCGATCTCCTCTTATCCCTTTTCATTATCCGACAAATAAAGGATAACACATTTATCTTATTTGTCGATGATGTGATTTACTTATCTTTATAATTAAACCCCAGAAGTATTTATTTCCAAGTCCCTACTTGGACACACAATTTAATCTAGAACCCAATCTCTATGCGTGTGATCCAATAGGTCCCAAATACACTGGTAATAATTATGAATTATAATTCTTAAAAGAATTAGATAAAATAAACACTTTTATTTTATCATTAATTACAATAATTAATCATTCATAATTATAAATTGTGGCGGTGTCTAGCAACACATCACAACTACCGGTGTGGAATTGATCAAGGGAAATTCCGACCTAACCTTTTCCATGGAAAATTACCGTTAATTATTATCCTTTCACCATTGATATCCAATTAGTCGGGAATAAGGAACAAGTGCCAATTCCTTAATGACTAATTAATTTTCCAGTTCCCGGAATTAACCTTAGATTAGATTAACTTGAAGACACTCTTCAATTAATCTAATGTAGTCGACTACTAAGGTTACATTCCAACTAGTGGCCTTACTGGATATCAGCTCCCACTATTGGAGTAGTGAATCCTCTCTTGATCACTCACTATCTTTCCATGCTTCACACTACCCCCAATTTCTATTCTTTAAGTCACCGGTGAGTAACAAGAAACAGTAATCAAAGGTAGTGATTCACACTCAAGATACTATGGTGATCTCAAGTCTAGGATCACTTACACAATTTCCCATAAGAGATCCAACCATTGGCACTAAATATCCTAATGGGATCTCTGTGTGGATCACTCCAATGAATTATTACTCTATAATTCATCTACACATTAGCCTAGGTATCCCTATACCATGGTTGATGAGAACAACCACTACTTACATTAAGTAGGGGCTAATTGTGTACTAGTCTCTCAGATTAATGATGTCTGTCTCATTAATACTATGACTAGGGACATTTAAGATATTTATTATAAACGTGATTGATATCTCATAGTCAAGACTCTTGTGACTATCATCACATTAATAAATATTCTAAGGACTTTTACCAGCTATATCATATATTAAACAGATAAAATTGGAAATTCATAAAATACAAAACTTTAATTAGGAATGTATTTCAACAAGTCAATTGTTTTTGGGCATACATTCCAACAAATTGTAGCTGTCTTAAAACCATTCTGAAATACCTTCTCCAGTAACAAGTTTAAGTACTTTTCAATTTTCATACACCATTTACTTGTTTTCCCCCGTTCTTTATTTTTGACATCTCACGGTTCTAAGCATAGTTTCATACTTATCACTGTCTAATGTTAATCATGTTTCCTCTTTAGTCCTTAAATTAACACCTTTTGAACATTACCTCCTTTTATGGCTGTGAACCATCACGGATCCAAGCTGGATTGGAAGCCTTCAAACATCACAGTATGACAATCTAGTGGCACAAGTAATGATATGATTGGGCAATATGACAGCTTTCATATAATTCTGAAAATAATCATGGCCAAGTTTTGGACTACTGAAATTAAAGAAATATTCACGAGATAAAGTGAGATAATCCATTTCTATGTTGAACTTAATTTAGCATGTTGACAGAAAAGAGTTGTCCGGCTCAGACCTAAGCTTTTAACTTGCATACTAGCTTCATCTTCTTCTCAAATTATATTATCTTTTGAATTCCATGGTTGAAGATTCTATCTGCAAAGCGTGAAATTAGTCTATGCCACGAGAAGATTGACCCAATCAAACTAGTCATTATTAGAATTTGCTACATGGAATGAAAAATGATAACTCTGTAGTCTGTATACAAATCCACATTAAACATACAAATACCCTTCTTTGTCATTACATGCAGAACCAAAAAATATCATAAAAAATTATAGGAGATAAATTTCATGGAACCAATGTATATAGGGATAGGGAGGCAATTTACACATATACAGCTATGTGTGGGAGAAAGAGGAATAATATCAATAATATATCAATATTCATACACAATAATAAGGCTCTCAAACTTTTGCTCATCTCAATTATCAACAATATTAAGACTCCCTATCTATGGAATAGATGACTTAGTAAACAAGTCTTACAACCACAAGAAATTTCCTAATCAAATACTGATTTCTAAATAATAAAACTACCATAATTTGACTCTATTAGAATTACCAAAATCCTAACTTGACTAAAACACTATTAAATAATAATATAGAAATTTCTATTTTTGAGTTTTGATTTGATATGCTGACATTGCCTCCCTTAAATCAAGCACTCTCTCTTGGATCAGGCTCACCCTCTTTACGATCACTAATCTCATTTGCAAATTTAGCCGACACCACTTTAACTGACTCTTCATCTTCAAACACTTTTTGGTTGTAACAGTCCACACTCCTGGATAGACTGTTTTCGTCACACAATTTTGATGTCAATTTACTGACAACTCATCACTCCATCATTTGATAGTCACAACTCAATTGACAGGATTCTTTCACCATCCCTATTGCAATCTCGTATCAATCTAACAATTCTCTTGGACCAATCTTATGGCCTCCAATCTTCATTAGCTGCACACTTCAGGATCGATCTCATGGTCTAACTCAATCAACTAAATACTTTTTAGCAAATTTTGTGCCCAAACTTTGACAACAAAAAACATCCACGACTAATCTCATAGTTGGGGCAATTCTTCAATGTTCATAGGCATCTTAAGATCAAACTCTTGAATTTAGGATTCTGACAGATGTAGAACAAATAGAAGATAAATTTGATAGAACCAAGGCATATGGGGAGGCAATTTACACACACACAAGTATTTGTAGGAGAAAGTGGAATAATATCAATAATATATTAATAATCACACATTATAATAAGATTCTCAAACTTTCACTCTTCTCAACTAACACAATATTAAGACTCCCTATTTATAGAATAGATGATTTGTTAAACAAGTCTTACGACCACAAGAAATTTCCTAATCAAATACTAATTTCTAAATAATAAAATTACCATAACTTGACTCCATTAAGATTGCCAAAAACCTAACTTGATTAAAACACTACTAAATAATAATATAGAAATTTCTATTTTTGAGTTTTGATTTAATATGCCAATAAATGTACATACTACATATCTTCAAGCTTCCTCACCCCAATGGAGGACTACCATTTTCTAGTTGTGACATCTCCAGACCAAGGCCATGTCAACCCTACCCTCCAATTTGCAAACTGCCGAGCAAAACTAGGCACTAGAACGACATTTTCAACCAGTCTTGGTGCGATCAACCGCATGAACAAAGTCCCAAATTCCTTACCAAAACATTAAGCTTTGTAACTTTTTCGGATCGTTATGATCAGGCGTCACTACTGATGATGATTTTCATGTTAGAAATATTTTCTTTATTTGGGCTGTCACTAATTATTTGTTTTGTCAATATAGGTTAAATGAGACCGATAAAATCCATTGTAACATGATCCACTACTTTTGGATTTAGATCTATCTCAGTCAAATTATCTAGGTGTGATATGTAAGGTATAGGGCTCATATTCAGTAAGGTTCCTTAATAGGAGGAACCAATTCAAAAACTAGGGTTAGGGTCCTCTCTCCCATCTATAATACTGTAACCTATAAATATGGTTGTAAGGAGTAGTTTGCCCCATTGATAGCCACCATACAAATTTTGGAGAGGGAAGGAGCACCTAACCTAGATACGTGAACCTTAACATATCACATAGATTCATTGCATGGATCCATTTTTTCTTCTCAACTTCATCAAGATTCAATAGTTATAAACAACAATACGCGCTTTATATTTATTATTATATTCAATTCCTTAGTATTGAGAATATTCAATTCTGTAGCTGCTGATTAGTTAGCTTGAATGGGAATATTCAATTCCTTAGTATTGAGATTTGGTAAACCCAACAAGTGATATCAAAGCAACAATATCGAGGTTTGGATCACTGAGGTTCAAGGAAATTGTAGCCTTTGAACTTTTCTATGGATTGCATTCTGAATTATATTCATTCACGTGCAGATATCATCTAACGATTGCTCCTGACTGCATGAACAGATGACGTAATTATTGTGTTTCAAGGAAAAGATGTAATGTGCTTATGTCATTTAATTCATGGTTACCATGAGCCTTGCACATTGAAATTACTTGATGTGATCAAGCCACAGTGAACCATAGATGAATCAAGTTTAGATTGAATATATATCTTATTCCTTCTTGTCTGACTTGTTTGACCAAGTATGTATGTATACCATGTCAGTACCAAAACTTGAAAGATTAGTCATGACAGTGCTCTATTTTTACATGCAAATCGGTACATATCATGATTGGTGTTCACTCGTATGCTTCTAAAGTTTAAACCTTGCGGTTCTACAATTTTCTATAAGTATGTTTTTTATCAATCATGATCTTCAGGTTTTGTTCAGTCTTTTGACTGTAAATAGAGTGAGTGTTCATGTTTTTAAATGCATTGTCAATGTGCATCTTTTGGTATTCTGATTTGGAGTATTTTGACTTGTATTTCGTTATGGAATTGGACAATAAAATTATTTCAGTTGAATCATTTATTGGAATATTTTAATTAGTACCACCAAAGTGGCTATTATTATAATTCATGAATTATTTATTAAGGATCCTAAGATGTTATCTTCTAAAATTATTATACATTATTACCTCTCAGAAGGGGTAATTGTGTATTTTTAACTTTAGAAGGGTAGAGTATTAGTGAGGGATTAATTCATAGCTTTATAAAAGTTTGCCTGCCTGAAGGGAATGAATTCTTATAGGGTTGTCTCACTAGATACTTGTGTGAAAGTTTAAGTGTATTCTAGTATTCTGCCCGAATGTGATTACTTAGTAAGACATCTTAAATTTTCATATAAATTGCCATTGATTGTTCACTTTTTGTTTTGTTATTGTCTAATTATGTTCTTTAATATAAGTATTCTACAGTTTGCAATATTTCTGTGAACAATTAGATTTGCTCTATTGAGACTTTGATTGGCAATAATTATAAGCAATGGAAAAGTGATGTCGAGTTGGCTCTTGGTTTAGCTGACATTGACATAACTTTGATTAAAGATGAGCCCCCAAAACCCACAAATAGCAGCACCACTGATCAAAGGGTTTATTATCATAAATGGATAGAGCTAATAGATTAAGAATACAGGTGATAAAGAAGCCTATTTCTGGGACCTTTCGTGATAGTGTAGGAGATGCAACCACTACAAAAGACTTGACGAAGGCCATAGGATAGCAATTCAAGGAATCTAAAAAGTGAGGCTGGGAATCTGATGGAAAAGCTGACTAATATGAGGTATGATGGGATCACTTAGATTGGGGCTTTTATCATGCAATTGCGAGATGTAGCCAATTGTCTTGTTGAACTTGATATACCCATCGCTGAAAGTTTTCTTGTCCACCAACCCTTGAATGCCTTCCCTCTTCTTTTAGTAACATCAATTCCATTTATAATACCCAAAGAAAACGTGGTCCATCAACAAACTTATTGAGGTTTGTGTCCAAGAGAAGAAAAAAACTAAAATGAGCATAATGAGAGTGTGAAATTGGCGCATCAGCCACATGTCAACAAAGAAGATAATAACAAATCTTCTTACCACCATAAGAAAAATAATTCTAGGAAGAACAATAAGGAAAAAGGTAAGAAAGGTAATCCTAGGGTCCTAAATCTAACATTAAGACAATGGTTGCTGGTTTTGTGGTGATCAAGGTCATAGGAAGAAACAATGTGCCAAGTTTCAAAATGGCTAGAGAATAAAAAAGGTAATTCCCGAGCTTTTGTTTGTTTTGAGTTTGCTTTAGTTGATGTTCCACCAAATTCTTGGTGGCTTGATAGTGGGACATCTATTCATAGTACTAATTTCTTGTAGGGCTCAAAACAAATAGAAACCAAGTAAAGAGGAAGTAAATATCTACATGGGAAATGGATCCAAAGTAAAAGTTGTTTTTCTAGAGACAGTTGTTTTAAATTTCTAGTCGGTTCTAGTCATGTTTTAGAAAATACTATTTGTGTACCGTCCATGAGACAAAATTTAGTTTCAATTTCTAAACTTGGCAAGTCTGGTTACCATGGCTCTTTTGGCAATAAAATGATGAAGTTGTTTTACAATTCTTCTTTAATTGGTGATTGCATTTTGCAAAATGGTTTGTATAAATTAAATTTGAATTATAACAACTTATCATTGAATGTTGAAAGTGTTGGAACCAAAAGAGTTTTGGCTAAAGAAACATCTTCTATATTTTGGCACAAAAGACTTGGCCATATTTCCAAAGAAAGAATTGAAAGGTTGATCAAAAATGAAATTCTTCCTGTTTTAGATTTTAATGATTTTACCACTTGTGTCAATTGCATAAGGGGAAAATTAATAAAATCTAAAAGACAAGGGTCTATAGGCAATGTAGAACTGTTAGAATTGATTCATATAGATATAATGGACCTCTATCACCTACCTTGTATGGTAAAACATTTTTTATCACATTTATTGATGACCACTCTAGGTATGGTAAAATCTAAAAGACAAGGGTCTACAGGCAGTGTAGAACTATTAGAATTGATTCATATAGATATTAGTGGACCTCTATCACCTACCTTGTATGGTAAAATATTTTTTGTCACATTTATTGATCACCACTCTATGTATAGGTATGCTTATTTGATTAACCACAAATCAGAAGTCGTTGATAAATTTAAGATATTCAAAACTAAAGTTGAAAAAAAATTGGGTAAGTTAATTAAAGTTGTCAGTTCTGGCCGTGGTGGTGAATATTATGGTAAACATACACATATAGGTCAATCTAAAGGCCTTTTTGTTGAATACTTGGAAAATTATGGCATAGTAGCTCAATACACAATGCCTAGAAGTCCTGAACAAAATGGTGTGGTTGAGAGCCAAAATCGTACTCTTAAGGACATATGGTTAGGTTTTCAATTTGCCTAAACCCCTTTGGGGTGAAACCCTTTGTACAGTAATGTATATCCTAAATAGAGTTCCTACTAAAGCTGCTCCTAAAACTCCTTTTGAAATTTGGACCAATAGGAAACCCAATCTCAATCACTTGCGCATTTGGGCCAGCTAAAGTCAAAATTTATAATCCCTTTGAGAAGAAACTTGGATACCCATAGCCCTCTAAAGGTTACTGATTTTACTATCTAAATAATAGCACAAGAATTGCTGAGTCAATTACTACAAAATTCTTGGAATATGATATTGATAGTTGTGATTGCTCTCATGATATAGTGCTCCCTGAACCACAACCTACAATGGTAACTATGCCAATAGTGCATGAGAGAGTGGTTCAAAATCCTATAGAAAATGTTGTTCAACCTGATTCTACCAATAATGATCATGATCCCAATGTCACTCAACAAAATGCATAAGTTGAGACTATTCCTCCTCGATGATCTCAACGTGATAGAAGGCAAACTATGGCCTTGTTTGGCAGCTGAGTTTTTTGCTAAAATTGTATGCTGCTAGTTTTTTACCTGCTTTTGCTACAGGAAACTTAAAAAACTTCCAAAGTTTTAATACAAATTTTTAGCAAGTTTGTATAAAACTTGTTTGTTTTCGGACATTATCTGCAAGAATTCTCAAAAAACTTCCAAAGTTTTTAATATAACACCCCCAAAACACATAAAAAACTTCACTTTCAAAAATTTTTTCTACAACTTCTACAGTAACCTACAGTAAAGTTTTATACAATCTCCCAAAATACTTAACTGCCAAACAAGGCCTATATCTGATGATCATTATGTTATATTTAGGTGAGAATGATTTTGACATTGATAGGGTTGTTGATCCAATGACTTATAAAGAGATAGTTGCTAGTCCATTATTAGATAAGTGGAAGAGTGCTGTGCAAGAGGAGATGCAGTCTATGGCACACAATAGTGTTTGGGAATTAATTGAAATTTCCCATGGTTTTAAATCCCTTGGATGCAAATGGGTATTCAAAATCAAGAAAGATGTTAATGATAATGTGGAAAGATTCAAGGCCAAAATAATTGCTAAGGGATATACACAAAAGGAAGGAAGGTGTAGACTACACTAAGAAGTTTTCTCTAGTTTCATCAAAAGATTCCTTTAGAATTATCCACGCCTTGACTGCATATTATGATTTAGAACTTTACCAAATGGATGTCAAAACAATGTCCTTGAATGGAGAGCTATTTGAGGAAGTTTACATGAACCGGCCGGAAGGTTTTGAAGAAGACGAGAAGGAACACATGGTGTACAAATTGAAGAAGCCAATTTATGGTTTGAAACAAGCTTCCAAGTAGTGGTATCTCAAATTTCATGAAATGGTGATTTTTTATTTTTTTTGTTGAAAATACTGTGGATTCTTGCATATACGTCAAGGTCAGTAGGAGCAAATTTATCTTCCTTGTTCTTTATGTTGATGATATTCTAATAACAAGCAGTGATTTGGACTTCTTATTTCATGTTAAAAGTTTTTTGTTTGAGACCTTTGATATGAAAGATCTTGGAGAAGCTAGCTTTGCTCTTGGTGTAGAGATCCGTAGAGATAGAGGAAGGATATTATCAATGTTATCTCAATCTGCTTACATTAATTGTGTTCTTGCTAGATTTAACATGTAAAATTATAAAACAGGTGTGGCTCCAATCGTTAAAGGTGATAAGTTAAGTAAAGAGCAATGCCCTAAAAATGATCTTGATAGGAATTCCATGAAAGAAGTTCCTTATTGCAGTGCAGTGGGTAGTCTTATGTATTCTGTGGTTTGTGCAAGACCTAACACTGCCTATGCATTAAGTGTATTAGAAAGGTTCTTGGCAAATCCTAGTCATAAACATTGGGCATCTGCCAAAAAAGTGATGCGGTATTTGAAGAGAACAAAAGATCCTATGCTTATTTATAGGCATATTGATGATCTCCAAGTAACTGGTCTCACTGGCTCTAATCTTGGAGGGTGTTTAGATGATAGAAAATCTATCACAGGTTATATTTTCATGTTAGCAGGTGGTTCCATATCGTGGAAGAGTTCAAAACAATTTTTGATAGCTTCTTCCACAATGCAAGGAGAGGTAATTGCTTGTTGTGAAGCTGGGACTCATGCTAAGTGGGTGAGAAACTTCATATCAAGGCTTAAGATTATGGATTCCATTGCTAGGCCATTGAAGATTTATTTTGATAATTCCTCTACTATGTTTTTAAAAAAAAATAACACAGAGTTCTGGTGGTGCAAAATATTTTGATCTAAAATTCTTTAAAGTAAGAGAAAAGGCTAATAATGCTGATGTGCTTTATGAGCACATTGCAACTAGTAATATACTTGCTGATCCACTAACCAAAGGATTAAGACCTATAGAGTTTGACAAACATGTTCAATATATGGGTGTCTTATCATCCTTTAATGTACCTGGTTAGTAGGACTTGTTCAGTTTTTGGTTTAAGAATACAGTTGATTACAATCAATAAAGTTTTTCCCCTGATTATGTGCACACATATATATGTGAGTATGTGACTGTGTGTGTGCACATGTAAAGTTTTATGCATTCTGTTTGAGCTCATACAGGTATAAAGTGAAAGCTATATAGGAAGCTATATAGCAAATGCTTCCTATGTGAAGTGGTTTCGATTTAGAAGCATTAAAGGAGATGAAAGTCTTGTTAAGACTCTTTATGAGACTATAAAGTGGACTGATTGTACTTATATGCTTTACTTTTGGATCATGTGAGTCAAACCACGTACACTTTATCACACCGTGAAATTCATGTCAATAAAGTATTAGTATTTGTACTTGTAGAAATCCTATATTGTTAAATAATGTAAAGACATCGACAGTTCGATACAAGTATATTTATTGGATGGAGTTCTGGACTGAGATGTTTTTCAATGGCCACTATAGTAATATTTAACCCCAAGAGTCCTTTTATATTTTTATTTTTCTTTTCAAACTTAAATTAATTAGTGTTGCCCAAGTAGGAGAATGTTAGAAATATTTTCTTTATTTCGGCTATCACTAATTATTTTTTTATCAAAATAGGTTAAATAAGACCAGTAAAACCCATTGTAACTTGATCCACTACTTTTGGGTCCAGGTCTGTCTCAATTAAATTTTCTAGGTATACTATGTAAGGTGTAGGGCCTATATTCAGTAGGGTTCCTTAATGGGAGGAACCAATTCAAGAACTAGGGTTAGGTCTCTTTCTTCCATCTATAATACTGCTATAGATGCTGCTATCTCTGCCAACTTGGGAAGGATTGGATTGGGGAACGTTGCTAGGAACTGGAAGGGAATGATAATCAAGGCTAAAGGGTTGGTTCATCAGAGAAAGGGCGTACGAACCAAGGAGGAAGCTAAGGCAGTAAGAAGTGCTTTACAAATGGCTAAATCTGTAGGGTAGACTAGAATAGAGGTCTAAACAGACTGCAAATCAGTAGTGGATCTACTTTCACATAGCTCTAATTGTGACTGTAGTATCACACCAGTCATTGAGGATATTCAGGAGCTAAAACAAGATTTTGTGTCTTGTATCTTTTGTTTTGTACCTAGAACTAGGAACAAATGTAGTCATATGCTTGTCCAATCCGCAGTAAAGTTAGTCAGAAGTATAGAATGGGAGAATACATTCCCAGTTTGGCTGACGGACATAGCGAAAGATGAAGCAAGGGCATTTTCCCTCTTTTGTAATTAGCTCTTGTATTATCAAGTGTTAATGATTATATATAAAATGTTTTCGCTTGTTAAAAAAAATAAATATAAATTGTAAGGAGTAGTTTTCTCCATTGAGGGCCACCATATAGATCTTGGAGAGGGAAAGGAAGCAACTAACCTAGATACATGAACCTTAATGTGTCGCATAGATTCATTGTGTGGATCTGTTTTTCTTCTCAAGCTCATCAAGATTCAATGGCTACAATCCATGTTTTCTTCTCAATCTCATCAAGATTCTGTAAGGAATCAAGGAGATAAACACAGCGGAAATTTAAAATTTTTGATTCCTTTAATAGATCGTCCTTTGATTAAATCCATGTAACATAGAGATAGTTCAAGAAGATTACCTCAATCCATGAAGACCTCCTTGAACTTGGTGGAGATTTGATGCAGAAGATGGCAAAGAGATCCACGTAGCCGTACATGCGTCCGACCTCTAATGGTGATCCACACAAACCTCCTTAGTTAGAACCTCTAAGGTCGAATTAGCTTAAGCTAGATTAGTGCTAGCTATTGCCAAGACAACCACACACAAGTCTATTGAGATAATTCCAATTTTTCACCATGAAAAATTCATCCCAAGATAAGAAATAAGAGATGCCATTTTTTCCCTTATTTTCTTGGACGAATTTTTGGTATTTTTTCTCTCAAGATTTTTCTCAAAAATCTCACAAGACAAATTGTGTGATGATTTTAATTGCTAGCAAAAGCTTAGTGAGTATTTATAGATAAATAAGTTGTCAAATCCTTATCGAAACCTGAAATCAGTTTCCAATAAAATTTAGCTTCCTAATTCTAATACAACTCTTGTATTTGGAAGACTAAAACTTATTTGCACCATAAGTCTCTCAAGTTTAATTTGTCTCACAAATCAAACTATAAGTTATAAAACTTATCTATCAAGTCCCACTTGAAATTCATTTAATCTAGCTAAGAAAGTTCTTAATGTGTGACCCATTAGGTTCTCATATCGTTGGCAATAAGTATGAGCTATACATTCTTAATAAATAAGAACTAGATAAATTAAAACTCCTTTTAATTTATCACTGATTCCACTAATCAATCAACTCATACTTATAGATCAAGATTGGTATCTAGCAATACATCATGACCACCCAAGTAATGAGAAAAGTCAAGTGGATGACTTCACCTTTCAAGAACGCTTTATAATGTAACTAATATCCTTTTACCACACTTATCTCACATTAATCTTGGAATAAGTTGTGCCTATTCCATTGCGTGATTAATGCTCTTTTCACTTGTACCAAAATATAACTCAAATGAAGAAATTCTTAGAAACACTTTCTAAGACTTTCCCACTTAGCACTAAGATTTCTGAGTTATACTTCTACAAGTGGCCAAACACGAGATAACTCCTCTCACATAAGAGGCGGTAAATCCTTATAGGTTATTCACCATCTTTCCATACTTCAAAGATACAACCATTTGCTAATGATGTGAGCATTCCCTTTTACAGGAGCAATCATATAACAAAGAAAGTATAACTATCCATATTCAAGATATCATGATAACCTTAAGTCTAAGAATGATTTACATAAATGTTACTTAGAGATTAATCCTTTGGCACTTAAAGGATGTCTCTATGTGGATCAATCTAGTGAACTTAATCATACCATCAAGCACCCATATACTTGCTTAGGTGTCTTACACACCATAGTAGATGAGGCCTACTACTTCTCATATAGAAGTGGCATAGTATATGCTAATCTAGCCGTATTAACAATACCCTTTCTTGTTAATACTATGACTAGAGATATTTAAGAATAAACCTTATTTATAATCGAATGAACCTCACCATCATAACTCTTATGATTTCATCGATTAGGTTTATTCTAAGGGTTTTATCATACTTATATGAAAATATAAGCAATCAATATGACAAAGATGTCATTTATTATTACATAAATAGTTAAAGTGTATAATAAACCCTAGAAGTTGATTGACTTTAGGGCATATACACTAACAGATTCAATGGCTACAAATAATGATACGTGTTTTATGTTTATTATTGTATTCAATTCCTTGGTGTTGAAGTGCGATAAACCCAACATTTCAAGAATATATGACTTCTCTGATTATCGTGGCTCTCAAACCCTCAAAGAACTCATCATGGATCAGAACAAAGAGGGCCACCCTATCACTCATGTGGTCTACACCACATTATGTCTTGGGTAGGTCAAGTTGCTTACTCACTTCTGATCCCATCAACTCTTCTCTAGATTCAGCCGGAAGCCCTTTTTGAGATTTGATGCTATTTCTTCAATGGCTATGGAGAAATTATTTGTGATAGTGGTAGCAGTAAAACAATTCAGTTACCCGGATTGCCAACACTAGCTAGTCAAGATCTCTCCTCATTTTTACTAGCTTCAGACGCCAACAATTTTGCTTTGCCTGCAGTCAGGGAATATCTGGAGCAGCATTGGAACCTGAGACTCTGAGGGCTGTGGAGAAGTTGAAGCTGATGGCTGTTGGTCCTTTGATTCCTTCAACTTTCTTAGATGGAAGGGATCCTTCGGATTCTTCTTTTGCTGGTGACTTGAGTCAGAAAACAAGTGATTCTCTCGAGTGGCTGAATTCAAAGAAAGGTGCATTTGTTGTTTATGTAGCATTTGGCAGTTACTTAGATGTATCTTGAAACAATTAGAGCAGATTCCTTAAGGGTTTCTGCAAAGCAAGAAGCCATTTCTGTGGTTGAAGGGTGAAAAACTGGAGGAAACGTTAAGCTGTAAGGATGAATTGGAAAAGCATGGAATGATAGTTCCTTGGTACTCACAGCTGGAGGTTTTGTCACACCCTTCTGTGGGATGCTTTGTGACTCATTGTGGATGGAGTTCTTCTCTAGAAACCTTTGCTTCTGGAGTGCCAATGGTGGCAATTCCTATCTGGACAGATCAAAATACAAATGACAAGTTCACACAAGATGTTTGGAAGACTGGGATAAGGCCAATGGCCAATGAAGAGGGGATAGGGTAACGAAATTAGAAGCATCTTGGCTGTAGAAGCTGCCAAGATGGATGATTATGCTTTGATATGAAAAAGAGAATAATCCTATAATTTAGGTATTTTTTGAATAAAGTGGAAATGAACTTTTTCTAGATTTTTATGAGAAATGATATTCCAGAACAAAATTGGAATATGCTTTCTAAGGGGAAGAGCTTTCCAACAAAAAGATCCATACCAAACATTGGAATGGAATAAAGAAATTAGAAAGGTCTTTACATTCGAAACCTTTTTAACGCATCAAACGAGGGGATAGAGATCATGCAAAATATGTATGCTTGTGGTGCAGGCTGAATACGCGAGCCATTCAACAAAAATAATAATGTCAGAGAGATAATGAAGATAATTTCCTTTCTACATTGTTTAAAAATAAAGGAAGTTTGTGTTGGAAAAATAATAATAAGTATTTCAAAAGATTTTTTATATTGGACTTTCTCAAAGGAATCAAAGGAACGTTTGATTGCTAACCGAATGGATAAGGTTTGACTTTATCAAACTCTTATCCATAAGTTTCACGTTTGCTAAGAGTTAGCAACTTTCCAAAACTTTCTCAATGTCATGCAAGTAGCTTTCTGATAACCTCTTTTCACATGTTCCTATTTTCTAGCAACAACTAGCAGGATTAATAGGCCTTCAACGGATCTTTTGTTGAAGATAAGGTTTTATCTATTTCTTAACTTAGTTCCTGATGCCTATAAATAGTCTTCATCCTTCATGGAACAGATACACCACTAGACTTTCTAATTCTCTCTTCCTCTCCTCTATCTACTCTTTCTAATAATCTTCTCATTCTGCTGGTTCTTGAAAATTTGCTGGTTCTACATCCCTCTATTAAAATAGAGGAAGGCTTGTTTAATCCTGGGGAAACATTTCACCACCCTGAAATAGTTTCTTAGGACAGTGCTACTTAGCACGACTCAAGCATTATTTATTTAGTTTCGTTATTCAGGTTTTAACATTGTTTGCCAATTTTCCAACAATCTAAGAAACTATGGCCACTGACAATGTTAATACCACCCAACAACAATCAACTGCATCAGTTGCCGTTACCCTGCCATTCGCCAAGCCTTTTCCAGACGTCTCCAAAATTGAAATTTTCGCCAATGAAAATTTCAAAAGATGGCAAGAACGTGTGCACTCTCTGCTCGACATCCATGGAGTAGCCTACGCGCTCACTGAATCCCAACCTTCTGCAACTGTGGATGCCAAGATCCAAGAAGCATGGCAATATGCCAATAAGGTATGTCGACACACTATTTTACAAACATTGTCTAATGAATTATTTGATGTCTACTGTAGTTGCAAAGAAGCCAAGGCAATCTGGGAAGCCTTGGTCACAAAGTTTACTGCCGAAGATGCAACCAAGCAAAAATTTGTCGTAGGAAAATACAACCAATGGCAAATGACTGACGACAAGGAGATGAAAATTCAAATCACGGAGTATCAAATGCTACTGGAGGACTTGAAAAATGAAGACATCAATCTACCTGAGAAATTTGCTGCAGGCATGCTGATTGAGAAGCTCCCCGAGTCATGGGCCGACTATAAAAATAACTTGAAGCACAAGGAGAAAAGTTACACTATGGATGAGCTCGTCAAGCACATCATCATTGAGGATTCAAACAAAAGGGAGTTGAGAGTTGCCAAAGCAAAGGAGATGGCCTTCAAAGCTAACTTGGTACAAAACAACAACAAAAGGTACGCCAATAAGTCCCAAATTAATAAGCCTAGAAATCCCAACTACAAACCAAAGAACCCCAATTTTAAGAAAAGAAAAGGCAATTGCTACAGTTGCGGAAAACCAGGACACCATGCTGCTCAGTGCAGATATAATAAAGGTGACAATGCAACTGGAAATCCTCCTAAGGCTAATTTAGTCGAAGGAGATGAAATAATTGTTGCAGTCATCTCACAAGTGAACATTGCAGCCAATGTTAAAGAGTGGGTCGTAGACTCTGGAGCTACTCGGCACATATGTGCAAATCGAGAAGCATTCTCCTCCTATACTCCAATAGGGGATGATGAAGAGGTGGTCTACCTTGGAGACTCACGAACTGCTAAAGTTCTTGGAAAGGGCAAAGTGTTCTTGAAACTCACTTCAGGAAAAACTTTGGCCCTTAATGATGTGCTGCATGTGCCAAATATTCGGGCAAATCTGGTTTCTGTAACTTTGTTAGGAAAAGTTGGGGTGAAAGTGTCATTCGAATCTGATAAGATTGTAATGACCAAAAATAATGTGTTTGTGGGGAAAGGCTATTGTAACCAGGGACTCTTTGTACTTAACATTTCCAATGTGATCAATGAAAATGCTTCTTCTTCTACTTATATTGTTGATTCAATTTCTTCATGGCATGCAAGATTAGGACATGTGAATGTAAGTTATATAAAGAAAATGCAATCACTTGGTTTACTTTCTGGTATTAATAATGACAATATGGACAAATGTGAAATATGTGAAAGTAAAATAACAAAGAAAAGTTGTGTAATGCTTGTTCAAAGAGAACCGAATTATTAAGTTTAATTCATACAGACTTAGGTGATTTAAAACAAACTATGACTAGAGGTGGTAAAAGATATTATGTTACTTTTATAGATGATTATTCTAGATATACTAAACTTTATTTGCTTAGAAATAAAGATGATACTCATAATGCTTTTTTATCTTATAAATCTGAAGTAGAAAATCAACTTAATAAGAAGATAAAAAGAATTAGATCGATGAGGAGGTGAATATTTGTCTTTAGATAATTTTGTGAACAAGAAGGCATAATACATGAAGTAACACCACCTTATTCACCAGAGTCTAACGGGGTAGCTGAACGGAAAAATAGAACACTAAAAGAAATGATGAATTCTATGTTAGTCAGTTCACATGCTCCTGATAATTTATGGGGAGAAGCTATATTATCTGCATGCCACTTACAAAATAGGATTCCTCATAAAAGAACTGGCAAAACACCTTATGAATTATGGAAAAATTATAAACCAAATTTGAAATATTTAAAAGTATGGGGTTGTCTTGCTAAAGTTTTATTGCCTGAACCTAAGAAAAGAAAAATAGGTTCTAAAACTTGTGATTGTATGTTTATTGGATATGCTGAACATAGTGCTGCATATAGATTTCTTGTTTTAAGAAGTGATGTGATTGATTGTAATACAATTATTGAGACAAAAAATGCTGAATTTTTTGAACATATTTTTCCACTGTCGAATAAAATTTCTCATGCACCTGTTGAAATAAATAGAGAAATAAGCTCAAATGAGGAATTGAGAAGAAGTAAAAGGCCAAGAAAAGAATTTTCTTTTGTAAATGATTTTCAAACTTTTCTTGTTGACAATGATCCTTTAACTTATTCTGATGCTATTTCTTCTTCTGATAGTAATTTTTGGAAAGAAGCAATTAAAGCTGAAATTGATTCTATTATAAAAAATAAAACTTGGATTTTAGTAGATTTACCTCCTGGTGCAAAACCTATTGGTTGCAAATGGATTTTCAAAAGGAAATATAATCCCGATGGCTCTATAGATAAATACAAAGCTCGTTTAGTAGCCAAAGGATTTTCTCAAAAACAAAATATTGACTATTTTGACACATTTGCACCAGTAACAAGAATTTCTTCTATTCGTATTTTATTTGCTTTAGCTTCTATTTACAAACTTTTTGTACATCAAATGGATGTCAAAACAGCTTTTTTAAATGGTGATTTAGAAGAAGAAATTTATATGTTTCAACCTGAGGGATATATTGTGTCTGGACAAGAAAATAAGGTTTGTAAACTAATTAAATCTCTTTATGGCCTCAAACAAGCTCCTAAACAGTGGCATGAGAAATTTGATCAAGTATTGATAAAAGATGGATTTTTATCTGTAGAAGTGGATAAATGTGTATATGTTAAAGTTGTAGACAATCAATATGTCATAATTAGTTTATATGTGGATGACATGCTCATATTTGGTACGAGTTTAGATATTGTCAATAATACTAAGCATTTTTTGTCTTCTAATTTTGATATGAAAGATTTGGGTGAAGCAAAAATGATATTGGGTGTTAAAATCATAAGGAGAGATGATGGTATAATGTTGTCACAAGAACATTATCTGACGAGAGACTTCTTAGGAAGTTTGAAAATTATGATGTGACATCTCGTGAGCACTCTTATGATGCTAACACTCAATTAAAGAAAAATAATGGTGACCCAGTTGCTCAGTCTAAATATGCTCAGATTATTGGGAGTCTGATGCATTTGATGAATTTCACTAGACCTGATATAGCTTATGCTGTATGTAGATTGAGTAGATATACTCACAATCCCAATCGTGAGCATTGGTTTGCATTAGTCAGACTAATGAAGTATTTGAGAGGTACCATGAATTTTGGTATCCTGTATAGTGGATTTCCCACTGTATTAGAGGGTTACAGTGATGCTAATTGGATCTCTGATTCAACTGATACAAAATCCACTAGTGGTTATGTGTTCACCCTTGGTGGTGGAGTGCTTGGAAATCAGCCAGCAAATCATTGCAGTCAACTATGGAATCCAAGTTTATAGCTCTAGAGTTGACTGGTTCTGAGGCTGATTGGCTAAGAAATTTCTTAGCTAATATTCCTTCAACTAAGGATATGATGCCTCCGGTATCCATACACTGTGATTGTCAAGCGGCTATTGCTATTGCCAAAAATAAATCCTATAATTGTAAAAGTCGACACATGAGATTAAGACATGATGTCATAAAGCAGCTGCTTAAAGATGGAATAATTTCCATAGATTTTGTGAAATCAGAGTTGAATTTGGCCGATCCTCTGACTAAACCTGTAGGAAGAAAATTAATTCTTCAAACTACACGGGAGATGGGACTTAGGGCCAATGATTGTCAATAGAGATGGTAACCCAACCTATGTGATTGGTGACCCCATGAAGTAGGTTCATATGGGTAATAACAAGTCGATATTGACTGTGAAGCACTTAAAATTTAAGTTCCTTCTGAGATAAGTGCTTTGACTCTTAGTAATTGTGAGGTTGAGTATAAATACTCTTAATGAATTTATATCCCTTTGGGAGGTGTATTTTGAGCAGATACACTTGATAAATTCACCTATATGAGAGTGGAGTGGGGCCTCCTATAAGATTTTTGGCGAATCTTTGAGCTCTCATGAATAACCGTGCAGCGCATCTATATGCTAAAACCGCATTGAACGAAAATTGTGGATTACTATGTGATTGGTAAGATCTGCCATACAAAGAGAGTTCTTGGTTCATAGAAATTCATATTTCACCATAATACGGAGGACATGTTGTATCGATCTAAGTTTGGTTCATAGTCCAAAAGACACCAAACTGATTACATTGAATCCAGACATATCCAGCAGAATTTTTCTTACTCTTTTGTCTAAAAAATCTTTTGAAATAGGTGGGAGATTGTTGGAAAAATAATAATAAGTATTTCAAAAGATTTTTTATATTGGACTTTCTCAAAGGAATCAAAGGAACGTTTGATTGCTAACCGAATGGATAAGGTTTGACTTTATCAAACTCTTATCCATAAGTTTCACGTTTGCTAAGAGTTAGCAACTTTCCAAAACTTTCTCAATGTCATGCAGTAGCTTTCTGATAACCTCTTTTCACATGTTCCTATTTTCTAGCAACAACTAGCAGGATTAATAGGCCTTCAACGGATCTTTTGTTGAAGATAAGGTTTTATCTATTTCTTAACTTAGTTCCTGATGCCTATAAATAGTCTTCATCCTTCATGGAACAGATACACCACTAGACTTTCTAATTCTCTCTTCCTCTCCTCTATCTACTCTTTCTAATAATCTTCTCATTCTGCTGGTTCTTGAAAATTTGCTGGTTCTACATCCCTCTATTAAAATAGAGGAAGGCTTTTTTAATCACAGGAAACATTTCACCACCCTGAAATAGTTTCTTAGGACAGTGCTACTTAGCACGACTCAAGCATTATTTATTTAGTTTCGTTATTCAGGTTTTAACATTGTTTGCCAATTTTCCAACAGTTTGATATGTCTCTATAGACGCGAGATATTAATTTAGAATGAAGAATATTTAGTACATGACCAATCACAAATGAATCTGTGTAGGTTAGATGACATAGCATAATTGAAATTTAATTATCAGGTTTTTTGTCTCTGTATTTTGTAAATTACCTGCTTGAATAATGGATTATTTAGAAAATCGGCTAGAGTTTACCATGTTTTGTTGGGAATGAAAAAAAACAGAAGTGTACCAGGGTTTTGCACGCAAGTGCTGGCTCATATGCAAATTTGGAAGTGATCAATGTGTTACTGCTTGATGTAAAGTTGCTGGATAGTGAACAGCAAATATAGCACAAATTCTATATACTTGTTCTTATATTTCGAGGGAAAATATCTAAAGATGTATAGAAGCATAAAACACAAGTTCACTTCTTTTTCTTCACAAATTCACTTTCATTTACAAAAAGTATAGCCAATTTAAAGCTTGAGGTCGGATGCCATCTTCTACTTTAATCTAGTCGAGCAATATGGATTTTAGAATAAAGAATATAAACACAAACTTGCAAAGAACTTGAAGACAGTAATATGGCTTCACAATAATAGCATACCACTGGGAAAGCTTTTGGCTCTTTTCCCCTTTTCCCCGTGTTCTGTGAAGCATAATTATTGAGGAATAGCAGCACGAAACAGAAAGTAGTGGTCAGACTGATGATCGGTGCTGATCTTAGTACAATATTTAAAATGCGAATTTTCACAAAAGATTTTCCCCATACTCAAATATTCGGGATTTAGTTTTTCAGTGATAATTAACATTTTATTATATATGAAAAAGTTTCATTCCAGAATGCTCAATGGTCATTCTCAAGCATCACTACTTGCAATTTTGGTGTGCTTCAGTAATCAGAATCTGGTGTAATCAGCTGGTTTTATGCTTTGATATGGTTATTCCTCTTCTCTTTTTGTAATCTTTCTGAGAGGTTTTGAGCTTATATCAATAAAGGTGAAAAAAACTACATCAATTAAGTAATCTACCATTCTTACTTTCATCCACAATGTTGGAAGTTTTGTAGGTAAATTTTGCCAACGGTAAGGTGCCTGTGGAGATAGAAATCCAGCAAGAACTTTAGAATGACAGTTTCTTTCACTATAAACGTATAAGAAATCAAGAAAATTTACAAAATCAAAGTAAGCCTACAATTCTCATTCGAGGTTCTCCATTGACATTTTTCCACCTTTCATCATTTGTATTACTCAATTTGACACTAGTTCTTGCTTCAATCTCTTTTTAGTCATTTATGCTGAATTTGCAGCAATCGACCCTTATCTTAAAGCCTACATTTCCATTGACAATAATACCAGCATTTATTTACTTCAGTTACCAAATCAAGATTTGTGTTTATAAGAAAAGAAATCTGTCCATTTCTAAAGGTTTCTTTATAAAAACACATAAGAACTCGGAAATGGAAATGGGAACGAATCTGATCCCACATTGGAGAAATGATGTGCGGACCATTCCTTTATAAACAGCTGCCTAAGGGCTGCAATACGCCGAGCTTGGTAGCGCAAGCTTGTGACCTGAGTAGGGGCATTAACGTGTTGGAACGTTGGATTGGTCCAAATGGTAGGGTTAGTTGAGCTGATCACTAGCCTGCCCATTCCAAGCGAGGAGCTGGGCTATGTGGATTCGGTGGAGGCCGAAGCCACTTGGCTCCTAAAGTGGAGGAGATCGCGTGAGGCTGGTTTGACAGAGCAACGAGAACTTCCCGCTCTTTGCAGTGGAAGGATAACGGGCCGGTGCTCCACTAGGCCATTATTACCAGATGGGCCATCCTAATTGAACCAACACTTTTTTTTCCAATTTTGTTAACCTTCTCAAAATTCGTTGAAGTTAACGAGACCAGCACTTGTTTGAATTTTTGTTTTTCTTCACAAACCTTCTCGAAATTCATTGAGGGTAAGGAGAAAGAAACAGGAAAAGTTGATCCATTCTGCAATCAGAAGTTTTTTTGCAATAAAGAAAAGGAAATAAATCTCCAAAGATATTAAATATGACCAAAGCAGTGAGTTTTCCCAACACTTGCAATTAAAATTCCCCTGCAATAAAAACGAAAATCTCCAAAAATATGAAGAAACAGTAAGCACCGAGTTTCCCAATGTTCACTCACATAAAAAAAATTTAAATTTCTTCAATTTGTGTTTCTATAAATCTGTTGGCATCCTTTATGCAAAAAATTACAGAGTGATCAGAAGTCCAGTACCTACACATTTTCAAGTTACTCGTTCTTTTGCAGCCCATTAAGTGAAATGTTAATGTATGCTTGTGGATTATATCATTGTTTACCAAAATGATAACAATTATTGCATTATCAAAAAGACACCGAACCTTTTGGTTCAAATGTGTGTGTTGTGGCATTTAAACCCCTTGGAGTGAATCTTAAGTCAGCATATGCCTTTTAGTTCACTGTGTGGATTCTGCTTAGATCTACGCTAATACAGTTTGAAAGAAAAGACACCGATCATCTAAAAATCAATTTAGTGTGTAGAAGAGATGCACAATACTAGGGGCAGACGCAGGAATTTAACTTAGGTGGCGAACAATTAAACAATGAATAACACCAAAAAAAAAAAAAAAGTCATATCAAGTGATGCATTCTAGTTCTTAGATTCACTGAATAATATATCTTCAAAATAGCAAATTAAAGTAACACTATATTATGCATATAGGAAATCAAATACAAACCAAAGGAAATTGAACTGTCATACAAATGGAAAAAATTTCAAGCAATACCTCGAATTAATATTAAATACTATATTACAAATTCTAATGTTTACATTTCACTTTATATTTTGTCTTTATTATTAAAAACATCTTATCCTTAATTATCGTTTATTGAATTTTCAGTTTACATTTAATATGCGTTATTTCATTTTGTGTGGGCAAGAGTTTTGTGTAATTCAGGCGTCCGGTATTTTCCGTCCAGTTTTGATTCATTGGAGCATGCCCATTTCCTGCATTTAATCACCTCTTCTTAATCTAGACTAACGTTTTCAGAAAACCTTTGCATGGAGCCTCTACTTTGTTTCATGCTTTATGGTTATCTTTACTCTGGCTTCATTTGCATTGCCATTTTTCTGGAAAAAATTTTTATATTTTCTGTAAAAATATTTTTCAATTATTTTTTTAACTCACATACATTATATAGGTTCAATGGTGGAGCCACATGTTGTTGAGGGTAGGCAATTGACCCCTTCAACTTTGAGAAATTATTTTTTAAACTTTGCAAGTTTAGAAATTTTTAAAATTACTGCCTATTTGCCCCCTAAAATTTCTAGAATTTTCTTTTTTAAGTGCATTGCCCCCCAAAGTCTACAGATTTCTTTCTTTAGTGCATTGCCATCCCCCTCCCGGCCCGACAAAAAAAATAATTTAGGAGTGTTAAAATTTTGACTTTTTCAAACTCAAATTAATAGAGTGATTTTTATTGCTATATTTGAGCATACTATAAACTCAAATACATATTTTTTTTATAAGGAAAATATGCATGTTTTACATACACTTTTATTGATTTTAACTATTGTTACATTTCATTGCTTTTGAAAATTGATTTCGCAATTCTAAGGTCTTGACTCTGCCACTGTATACGTTTTTCTATAAAAACTCCAGAAATTAGCAATGCAGATAAGCTTTGATTTTTTTTTTGGTAAATTTTAATTCTATAAATGTAAATGAAATTTTACTTCCATAAAATAAGTGAGATAAATTTTTTTATATAAAAAAATAGTTGAAAAATGTATTTAGACGTTTGGCAATTTCTTTCTCAGAAATCAGCTCATTCAACTAATTTCTGTTTTTCCAAAAAAGACATATACTTGCATGTTTCATATCTATATATCATCAGTTGCCTGACCAAGCCAATCCCTCTGCCATACATATCATGTGGCCCCGAAAACGGGACTGCTATATATGAAGACCCTCTCTTGCTTCAAGATTGAGTTAAAACTTCAACCATTACCATCTAGTAGAACAAAGAGATTGAACAAAATATTCAATCGTGTTCTTCTTCATCACAAGAAATGGACTCTTCCAACTCCTCCAACTGCGTAGATTCATTCTTGAATGCTCTGGAAAATCTAGATTGCCTTTGGGATGTTTACATGGCTGAGAAACTGAAGCAGGAGTTTAGAGTCTTGAGGACATTTCTTCTCTGCGCCAGAATATGGATCAGTTTTGAATCTAACGGTGATGAGCATGTAAGTCTAGTACCTTTCATGTCTAGACTTGTAGCTGCTATCAATGAAAGTGCACTCAATTTTCAATCTTATTGTCATAGATCATGCAGAGTAAGGACTAAAAAGCTGGTTTTAATGCCTCTTGAAGTTCGACGTAGTATAAAAGCTTTCAGGCAAGAAATCAACCAATTTTACTTCAATTTTTCAAATATTTTGTTGCAACATAGTAATTGTCTGATAGGATCTAAATTGATTGAATTAATCGACTGTGTACTAGATAATCTAGTTGATTTTCTTCTCTGCATACATGGAGATGATGGTCAAGTTCTGTTAGAACTAAGCAAAGACCTTCAGTAGAAGCTAAGATTTTTCCAAAGTTTGATTCACTTCACTACGTCGCGAGTTGTTGAGCAGAGGCAATTGGGAGCTGCCTTATCTCACATCAATCTTGTTGCTCTAAATGCAGCAAACATCTAAAGATAGTGGCAATGAGTGCTTCAAAATTTGAATGACAGATGAGCAGTGCTGAGGCACTGTATGCCAGCTGTAAAGCGCTGGCCACTATTGTTGAGACACGTGTCGTGGTCAGACCCACCCAAATAGTGCGTGTCCAAGAAGCTGTTGCTGTATAAGTAAAGCCTGTTCAGTTGGATAGTGAAAAGAATGATAATGAGATGGCAGATAGAAGGGATTACGAGAGCTTTTTTAGAGTCGTGCTGCGAGATGTAATAGAGCTTGCTGTTTACATGGGGAAGCATGCAATTGTTAGTGCCGGACCTGAAAGGTTCGTGAAGGAGCTCGGAGAGCTCTTCCGTGCAGTGGATGAGGTCAAGGACATGCTGATGAAGGACAGGGAGGAAGAAAACGAGCTAACCTCATCTGGGAGTAGCTCAAGTACAGAAGCACAGGCATAGTGCTTCTTAGATAGAAAAAATGAACCCCACAATGTAATAGTGCCGTAGAAAAATACATGTACTTGTATATGCACACAGTGCATAATGTAATTCACTTTATTAATAAAGTGGGACCCATTACAGCTTATCATGAAACTTAATACACTCGTAGTGAAAAGTAACGCGATTACAGTTAATCCAAGACCTAACTAACTGCATACAAGCTCCTTCTATTACAGTCATGCTGATAATACCACAATTATTGATATAGCGCATTACTAGTGCGCGTACTCTCCTATTAATGGCATCTGCAGGGACATCCTGCAACTTATGATAAGTCCAGATCCTCACCCTTGCACGCATTGCTCTCAGTCTGAGTGCCTTACGGATGTTGTAGTTTGCGCGTATTAACACCGACCAACTGGTCAATGAGGTCGATATGTGAGAAAGTGAAGAGGATCCTTCTAGAAGTCCGAGATGAAGCATCCTCGCGACATTAATTGGGAGAACGAAATGTCCATCCCTGCATCCATTGCTGTGTATGACACAGCAACTGCAGCAAAACTTAATCAGCTTCCTCCAGCTGCTCCTCCTCTTGGACCTATGGCTGGGAGAAGAGAGATTGATCGATGAAGCAGAATTCAGCATTCTATCTGGTCCAATTGTATAGATCGAATCGATTTATGGCATTTAAATAGTCATAATAAGAGGAATTCGGACCAAGATTGCAAAGCACGATTGAAGGAATTCCCCCTTTTACCCTCTTGGATTTGGCATATTTACAATTAGATACCCAATCATGTTAGGCCCCAATGAATTCCTTTCAATACTTGAGGAACTGTGAATTGACGTCATCAATGACGTTATACCACGCATCATCAGAATGGTGGGTCATGTCAATATGGCCCGCGTAATAGTTATGAGTCTGTGGATTAAAGCTTCTGGCCCAACAAGTCTTTCCTGTTCTATTTGGGCCTTCAATTATTATGGACTTGGGCCTATGTGGCCTGCTCTCAGACCCACATACATTCTCTTCAACCCACTGGGCCAGAGCCTGTAAAACATTCTGGAAATTGGGAAAGTTGTTGTGGTACGGATCAGATGGCTGGTGGAAGATGCGATCGAGATTGCTGGACATCCAATCACAATGTATGACGAAGAATCGAGGATCGCCCTTCTTGATGATGTCCAGAGCCATTCCTTTATCCTCTGAGGCTAGCGCAGCGACATATACTTCATCCCCATTGTCGAATGCTCGTCTGCTCCGACCATCGAACCAGAAGGTCCCCCACTCTGTAAAATCTCTATACTTGGAGATGTAATCCTTAAGACGCTCGAGAGGCTGCGGGGTAGTTACTATGTAGTGTACCCAATATATCCAATAAGGCGATACTTTTTTCGTGCCCTCTTGCTACAGTGAGCACCCATTGTTACAGTCATCAGCAAACGACATCGCATTTCTATAAAACGACATCGTCCCATTCACATTACATACAATTGGAGGTTCGTCTTCCTCATCCTCATTGAGTGCTAGGGCAACAGTGATAACGAAAATTTTGGCCAATTACTCTATCGCCGGCTATTACAAGTCCAAGATCTCCAAAGCACAGGTTTCTTTGGAATCGCAGGTCATCAAGGTTTCCTTCCCGATGTTTACAACGAGTCTCTTACAGCGGGTGCAGAGACTCTCTCTTCTAATCGATCACTGCGAGATCCGGTACAATCCCCAGATTCCGATCAACAACACCGGCAAGGTACGCGTGCTTATATACGACACGCGACTAATGGCACATGACCAGTTACAGGCGGAGTACGTCTTTCCGGTAACCTATCTGATCATCCTCCACTATTAAGGCACCTCCTACTCATCTCTCAACGATGACAAGTGCCCGTAGGTATCCAAGTACAAGTTGGAAAACTCCAACATCAATGCAAGGGTCAACTTCTGCAAAATCAAGGCCTATATGAAGCTCTCGACATCCAAGATGCCGGATCTGCTTTCATTCTGGGCCCCATCGGCCCGGATTATGTCGGACCAATTCTCTGAACAGGATATAGATCTGTGGCACTGTAACTATGCACCCAAACAGCCCGTCTTGTGTAGATCTGCTTCTGCACTGGACCGGTCCACACGGGCCCAATTCCTCATTGGGTTAGGCATTTTACTGTCTCAATCCCGTTCATTAATATCTGAAATTGGGCCCAGCCCAAAACTCGTGGACTCAGATAGTGGATTTGACCCAAGCCCATCTGCATCGCAAGTGGGCCTTAATAGTAGCGTGGGCTACCAGATGTCTACAGAGCAATTGGGCCAAGTTGTGGCCCAATCCATATCAACAGTGATGTCCAGTTCTCAGACCCAAGAAAATCGTGGGTCTTCAAATAAGAAACCTCTAATATAGATGCACAGTCACAAAGGAAGAGGCCCTCGATTCTCTCCGATAAAAACAGTTCCCGATTCCTCCGATCTACATCCACGTTGCTGCAAAGTAGTACCAGGACGGAACACCGCATCTTCACTGCTTGTTGCAGTTCTCCGGCAAGTTCAGAACGAGGAACCAGAGGTTCTTCGACATTTCTCTCTTTCATCCCAATGTACAGGGTGCAAGAAATTCATCCGCAGTTAGGGATTACATCTCCAAGTATGGAGATTTCATAGAGCTGGGGACCTTCTGGTCCGATGGTCGAAACAGACGAGCATCCGACAATGGGGATGAAGTATATGCCGCTGCGCTAGCCTCAGAGGATAAAGGAATGGCTCTGGACATCATCAAGAAGGGCGATCCTCGATCCTTCCTCATACATTATGACCGGATGTCCATCAATCTCGATCGCATCTTTCACCAGCCATTTGATCCGTACCACAACAACTTTTCCAATTTTCAGAATGTTCCACGAGCTCTGACCCAGTAGGTTGAAGAGAATGTATGTGGGCCTGAGAACAGGCCACATAGGTCCAAGTCCATAATAATTGAAGGCCCAAGTAGAACAGGAAAGACTTGTTGGGCCAGAAGCCTTAATCCACAGGCCCATAACTATTACGCGGGCCACATTGACATGGCCCACCATTCTGATGGCGCGTGGTACAACGTCATTGATGATGTCAATCCACAGTTCCTCAAGCATTGGAAGGAATTCATTGGGACCCAGCATAACTGGGTATCTAATTGTTAATATGCCAAACCCATGAGGGTAAAATGGAGAATTCCTTCAATCGTGCTCTGCAATCCTGATCCAAATTCCTCTTATTATGACTATTTAAGTGCCATAGATCGATCCAATCTATACAACTAGACCAGATAGAATGCTGAGTTCTGTTTCATCGATCAACCTCTCTTCTCGCAGCCGCAGGTCCAAGAGAAGGAGCAACAGGAGGAAGCTGATTAAGTTCTGCTGCGGTTGCTGTGTCATACACAGCAATGGATGCAGGGATGGACATTTCGTTCTCCTAATTAATGTCGTCGTGAGGATGCTTCATCTTGGACTTCCAGAAGGATCCTCTTCATTTTCTTACATATCAGACCTCACCGACCAGTTAGACGATGTTAATACGCGCTAACTACAACATCCGTAAGGCACTCAGACTGAGAGCAATGCGTGCAAGGGTGAGGATCTGGACTTATCATAAGCTGCAAGATATCCCTGCAGATGCCATTAATAGGAGAGTACGCGCACTAGTAATGCGCTATATCAATAATTGCGGTATTATCAGTATGACTGTAATAGAAGGAGTTTGTATGCAGTTACTTAGGTTTTGGATTAACTGTAATCGTGTTACTTTTCACTACAAGTGTATTAAGTTTCATGATAAGCTGTAATGGGTCCCACTTCATTAATAAAGTGAATTACATTATGCACTGTATGCATATACAAGTTGTGAGGCCCCGATTTTTCTCAATATTTAGAAAATATTAAATAATGTTAATTATAATAATTTTTGTTTGCCAAGGTGTTTATATGGTTTGTTTACTTTTAAAAGTGTTTGTTTTTAACTATTTTGTTTTACAAGTTTGAAAACCTTAATTTGAAATTTAAACCCTAGTTTGCTTCGAAAACCCTAAATTCGGATAAAACCCTAATTTGTATATAAAAAAAAAGCCTAGCTTGGATTCGTAAGACCCTAGTTTTGAAAATAAATCTAAGTTTTATGTCCAACTACAAGTTTGTTATTTCTTTGATTTTACGTGTGTTAATGCATGCTTAAGAACAGTGAGTAAGATTCCTAGGTGATTGGTAGCCTAAGTAAGTGTGATTAAGCTTTGATAGGCTAGGTTAAATTGAGTATCTATGGACTAATTTGATAGGCAAAGAAATCATGTGGGCAAGAGTGGAAAATAGCTTAAGTTGTTGGGTTGAATTGGCATGACACTTTTGACCAATTTTGACCAAGGCATAAATATCTATGAAGTGTCATCCTTTAACTATTTCTAGAACAAGAAGGGCCGACCAAGCAAGGGAGAAAAAAAGGGAGGAAAACCGTGGAAAAAAAGAGAGGAAAAGAGAGAAAAAAAAAAGAGAGAAAAGCTTGGGGAAAATTTTGCAAGTTCAATCACTGAATCTTGATTTGGAGCTAGGAGGTGAAGCTTGCTCTTGGGAGCTTGGGGTTGCACCAAGAACACCAACTAGAAAGGTTTCCTTCTAGTTTCCTTCTATGTTACAAGTTGGAATTTTGATGGATGTTATGTAATGGTTGGATTTTGTGGTTATTTTGGCTTGAATCATGCTTATTTTTAGCTTATAAGATGATTCTATGGATTGGATTGGATTGGTTTTTATGTGTTAATGCCTAGCCATGAATATGAGTAGGGTTAGGGTTTCAGTAGTTGAAGATTTCATGATGGAATTGATGGTTGTGGTTGTTGTTATGCCTTTCTTGGTCCTTGTTACTACCTTAAGTAACGAATTCATGATGTGAAATGGTTGAACCCTAATAGGGTGATGATGATCTTGGACCTTATTAGTGTGCTTGGTAACCGAGTGTTAGTACGTTTGTTAGTGCATTAGTGCTCAATGGTTGAGAAATGCATAATTTGCCGTTGGGCCGGTTATGCTTTTGATGTGTGTGTGTGTAATGCGGTGTATATGTGTGTGTTCGTGTGTGTCGAGGGCAATATGGGATGTGTAAGGGCTGCATTTGCATGTTTATTATCGCATTCGAGTCAATGGAATTGCATGTGTGCGTTTTGGTTGCATGAAAACATTTGGTAGAAGCGGGGAAAAGCAGGTTAAGCGATCGACAATTTTGGCTTCGTTTTTCGTGTTGATCCTTTGTGATTTGGCTTTTGTCCAAAACACGAAATTTATAGCCCTTCGTTCTAGCTTTCCAACACCACTGGAATTTCTTGATTTGGATTTGTGAGTGCCGAGTTATGATCATTTGAATCTAACTTGTCGGAAATTCTGACGTGAAAATTTCTGGAACTGTTTCCGCACTTTTGACTTAAAAAGAGAGAATCTAGGTAGAAGTTGTCTTCACGAAAGTTGTAGCTTGTTCTCTTAGTTTCCAAACGGAACCTCATGCACTCTAATCCGATACTTGTAGCTTGAGTTATGAGTAAAGGCGCACAGGGTGTCAAAACTGCCTTTTACACCTTTTAGTGTGTGTTTTCCGTTTTCGTTCCGTTCTCATCCGTTTTTAGTCGAACGCCCATGCATGTACCTTATTTGCTGTTTTAAGTGTTTCTAAGTGGTTTTGGCGTCTTAGTGATTGTTTAAGTAATCTTCTGGCTCAACTTTTCACAGGAAATGACGAGGTCGAGGAGACCGGGGAACTTTTCTAACCTGTTTGCTTTTGTACTACTTTTGGTGAGTAATTAGGACTTTATGTGTGATTATATTGTGAAATGTGATAAGTGGGCATTTGGACGAGGGTGTACTTTATCGCACTCGACCAAAGCTCCATATATGATTATTGAATGTATGTGTTGTGTGATATGTGAATGCATATGATGTGTGATATATGATTTGTACCTGTGATATTGTTAAGTGACCAAGTGGATGAGTCGATCCCGAGGATGCCTTTGGGGTCTCAATGTCAATGTTGCTCCCTGACCACTTGGATGGTTTGATCTCAAGGGATACCTTTGAGATCTCAATGTGAAGTGGCTCTTTGACCACTTGGATGAATCTCAAGGGGTTGCTTGGGTCTCAATAGTAATTATTTTTCGACCAAATAGATGGTCTGATCTCAATGCTTTTGGGATCTCGATGATATTATTGTTCAAGTTGTTATATCTTGTAGACCGCCGGAGTGGGTTGATAAGGTGGGCGGTAGGAGTATAAGTGTGGGTCTGATTATCGGTTGTGAGTGTTAACTGGAAGATCAAGCGTGGAAATTGAGTTTTGAAGCCACCCGTATCCTTAATTGTGGTGTTACTTTTTGTTTTTGACTTGAAAAATCTGTGAAAATGTGATTTACATGTGCTTTCCCCCCCTGATTATTCACTAAACATATAGCTTAATCCTTTTCAATTTGTTTTCCAATGGGGCGGAGCGGCGAAAGGCATAGTGTAGCCCTTTTCTTTAGCACTTGCTTTGGGTTGGAGTTTTGGCCATGTATTTTGTATGTTGGGATAGCGGGTGTGAGAAACCTTGATGGGAGTTACACTCTAACTCTTGTAGTCTTGTAGTGGATATTAAGGATATATATAATGTACATATTATCCTTTTATGAGAATTTGACGCGTTTATCGTTTTGCTATCGAGTCCTGGCGAGAGTTAAATGACGATCCATTAAAGTTTGGTACAGGTGCGGTGGGGTTGTCACACAAGTACATGTATTTTTCTATGGTACTATTACATTGTGGGTCCATTTCTTCTATCGAAGAGGCACTATGCCTGTGCTTCTGTACTTGAGCTACTCCCAAACGAGCTCAACTCGTCTTCTTCCCCCCTGTCCTTGATCAGCATCTCCTTGACCTCATCCACTACATGGAAGAATTCTCCGAACTCCTTCACGAACCTTTCCGGTCCGGCACTAGCAGCTGCATGCATCCCCATATAAACAGCAAACTCCATTCCATCTCGCAGCACGACTCTAAAAAAGCCCTCGTAATCCCTTCTATCTACCATCTCATTATCATTCTCTTCACCATCCAACTGAACAGGCTTTACTTATACAGCAACAGCTTCTTGGACATGCACTATTTGGATGGGTCCCACCACAACACGTGTCTCAACAACAGTGGCCAGCTTTACAGTTGGCATACAGTGTCTCAACACTGCTCATGCGTAATTCAAATTTTGAAGCACTCATTGCCACTATCTTTAGTGCATTGATACATGGCCCACATGTCCTTGATGGCCAATGGCATACTGCCACCTGACAGCACTTTTGTCGGCCACCATGCCTTGTCAGCATGGTGGGGGACAGGGCACATGGGATGTTGCTGATTCCAATAAAGTTGAATGGAACACGCTGTGGGGACTTTGATGATGAAGCAGAGCAATAATCTGCCGACTTACAAGAGGACAGGGAGAGTTGGACATTGTTTTGATTGTTGGCATGCCTGGACTGGGTAAGGCAACATTAGCCAACAAAGTTTACCATGATCATTTCATTATATGGCACTTCCAGATTCGTGCGTGGTGTTGCATTTCTCAAGTATATGGAAAGAAAGATGTCTTAATTCAGATTTTGGTTTGCATTCATCCTGCGGGTGCTATTCAATATTCTAAGATGAAAGAAGATGATCTTGCTGAAGAGCTCTACCACTTCCACAAGTTGAAGGGATACAGGTATCTCCTATTTCTGGATGATCTTTGGGACATTGAGGCCTGGAATTGGTTAGAAAGATTGTTGCCAGATGATGCCAATGGAATAAGAATTCTTTTAACAACTCGAATTTCTAAGTTGGCTTTGGAAGTTAAACCTGCAAGTAGATCTCTCCATCTCCGCCAACTTACTGATGAGGAGTGCTTGGAATTACTACAGAATAAGCTAATAGAAAGAGGAGGATATCCTCCGGCACTATTTCTACTTGGAAAGTATATAGCAAAAGGTTGTAAAGGGCTACCTCTGACAGTTGTAATCCGAGCTGGAATTCTTGCAAACTTAGAGCACGATGGTTGGGAAAAAGTTGCAGAAAGTCTTAGTTCAAGCAGTGTTATTGGCACAGAACATTGCATGCATATGTTGGAGCTGAGCTACAAACATTTACCTAGGCCATGCCACCTTTATTTTGGAGCGTTTCTAGAAGACGAAGAGATTCACATTTGGAGATTGATGCGACTGTGGATTGCTGAAGGCTTTGTGCAAAAAACAGAGTAAGGAGCCTAGAGGACATACCCGAGGAATATATAATGTATTTAAAAGGGGAGAAGCTTGGTTATGTTTGACACAAAAATCTATAGGTGGACAGAAAACTTGCCGCATTCATGACTTGTTCCATGAATTTTGTTTGAGAAAAGGCAAAGAAGAAAATTTTCTGCAGTTGAGATGTGGTTATGCTGGAATTTCCAATTTCGATGTGCCAAGTAATACTCGTCGGTTATTTATTTATTCTAAAGCAAAGCATTTTCACAAGTCAAGGCTTCTTTGTCCCCTTCTAACTTCTCTAGTGGTCTCTACTCAGAGTGAGGGATAAAAAATACCATACAATTTCTCATTTAACTTTCGCATCTTCAAACTTCTGAGAGTGTTGGATTTGGGAAATTTAGTCTTGGTTTTGTTTTCCCTGGTGAAATTTCATTGCTTGTTCAGTTGAGGTACTTGGCATTTGGGGGTAGCATGAATTCTATCCCATCATCAATAGCAAACCTCTAGAACCTAGAAACTTTTGCTTTAAAATTATCACGTAGAAGCGTTTTTCTCCTGGTACTATTTGGAATATGCAGACATCAGTTACATACATGGAGGTGTTTGCTTTCTTGAGCTTAGTTTGGCCAAAGACAACTTGGAGAGCTCCTCAGATTTGTGTAACCCTGACACTACATTGGCTCTTGAGCTTGATCTGGGACAACGCATGGATAAGATAATGAAAAATTTTCCAAATACCCACAAACTAAAGTGCAGTCTTCAGGAAACAGAAGGAGCTTCTGGGGATTGGAACGAAATTGTGGCAATGGACTTTCTAAGACGACCGGAGTCACTCAAGCTGTCTTTTTATCGTGTGAAAAAGGATCATTATGAGTACCATTTCCCCCTGAATCTTAAAATGTTGACTCTTGAAGCATTTCCCTGGAATGCAAATTCCTCAATAGGAAGACTACCTAATCTTGAGGTTCTTAAATTATTGGGTGCAAAAGCTGATGGGGAGAAATCATGGAACATGGAAGAAGGGGAATTCCCTAAACTCAAATTCTTGAAGTTGGAGGCCTTGCGCAGTGTCAGGTGGACAGGCTCCAGTGACCATCTCCCTTGTCTTCAGAAATTAATTTTGCAAAGCTGCTGGAATTTGGAGGAGCTCCCTTCTTGCTGGGGGGAAATTCCAACTCTTGAATTGATTCAAGTGCATCACTGTCTAGGCTCTGTTGGAAATTTGGTTCAACTGATTAAGGAAGAACAGTCGAACTGGGGAAATGTTTACCTGAAATCCGTATCTTCGTAGAGATTAGAAGAGATCAGAGAAAAAGAGCAGAGGAGATTAGAAGCATGAACTTCTTGCTGCCTGAAACGCACACGAGCAAAGGAAGCTGTTTCAGTAACAAATGAATCATGAATGTGCTATTTGACAAATTGATTGCGACATGCGTGATGATGGATGTAATTTCCGACAGATGATTAAATCTGATATCTGTTACAGATGGCATCATCTAATTTTTCTTCTTTCGTTTGCCATGCATTTTTGTTAATCTTTGTTCCCTTCATTGTGAATAGTTGTCGTTCCACTGTATCTGGTGGTAGCAACTATATATAGCTACGACCAAACCGAGCCAGTATGTGGTGAAATTTACCTGATTGTTTGGTCAAATTAATGTTTGTGGATTCAATACTGATTGGTGCAAGAGATAAAATGCTCCTGCCCTGACGGTTTGAAGCCATTTCTATCAGAAATTATGGCAATCATTCTAAAGGCATGATAGTGAAAAACCAAGATTTCAAGCCTTTATAAAGTGATGATTAATTTCATAGCCAAGCTATCGCATAATCCTATTCAAATAAAATCATATGGGATATTAAAATTCACTTAGAAAAGGCCTTTTGATAAAACATGTCTGATATATTCAAATATTAAAGAAATGTTAAAACTTTTATCACCTGCAAAATCATTAGAATAATTGCCACTGAAAGCAATGATTGTATACCAAAATTTCATTGGTCTACTGAATACCACACACTTGCCCCAAGCTCCTGTTTGTTCATGAAAAGTTCTCAACCAAATTTGGAGTCATCGTTGAGAAGATTCAACTACCCTAAGTTGGTCTGTTGTGATGCTCTACTTAGTTCTTGGATTATTCAGAATAATTTTAGCCTTCACTATTGTTCCGGTTTCTGTTCCTCCCTAGCTTGTGTTATCTTGTGAAGTGTTTGCTTATGTCTGCATATTTTCTCTGGCTTTAAGCCCTCTTCTTTATCCATCAGCTTTTTCCTTACTTGCCTTCTGCACTGTGGTCCTTTTATTCAAATTTCTTTGGAAATGCAGTCTCAACAGAATCTGATGTGAGGGTGTTTTGATGATGAAGCTATGAAATTATTGTAAACAAGCTACAAATTAAATAGCATTTTCACTCAGCACTTAAGCTTAGAATATATCAAGCAAAATTAATCCGATAATTATTCAATACACGTGATCATACAACTCGTTAGGACTATTTTACATGTTAAGAAACTCGACCTCTATCTCAGAATCAATTGGCAGTATGTGGAGTAGGCCAAGACATTTATTAACTAGTATAAACCTATATTAACTAATATAAGTGGTTTTAGCTAACTAATGTGTGATTACTTTTTTTAACATTACAAAAATAAAAAAGAACAATATGCAAAATCATAGCATATTTCTTTTTTTTTTTTGTACAGATATTTTTGGAGCACCGCTTTATTGAGTCTCGATTGCAATATTACAAATTTATTTGCTTCCATAATCATCAAAAAAAAAAAAAACTATTGTAGTCATGAACAATGATATTCTAATGATTGTCTTCAGTGTAAAGTTTTAATTAGAAAACTAGACTGCCCCAAACCTTGGCCTTGATGATTCTTTTTTCTTTCTGTCTTCAAAAATTAGTTCCATCCAAATGGCAAGATTTTTATATACAGTTACAGGTATTTAAAAACATCAGTCCAAGGGGCTGTCTTGTTTTCAAAAACACACACACTAAAACTCTGTAAAAACAATCTAAAACGACGCTCAATCAGAAGTTAACTTAAAAGCCGAATCACATCAATTGAGTTGGCCACTAATAAGGACTTATAGTCCATCTAGATGAGAAAATTCTAACTTTATGATGAAAAAAAATAATTCTACAAGAGGGGCTGTATGAAGAGTGGATTCTCAGAATAGGGTTTTTGCATTTGTGAAATGTGAGTTCAAATGAGCTCGCATTTCACAAATGCGAGTTATGCTTATTTCGGTAAGCCAAAAAAAGGTAGAAGGATATACATTTTCCAACTAGTCCTCGCATTTGGTAAATGCGAGTTCTTCTGGAACAAAAACAACAGCTGCTCCTCTCTCTCCCGACCGAGAGAACAGACATCAAAACCTATGAAATTCAGAAAATTTGGGGGCACGAAATTGAACCCAAAATAGAGCCAAATTAGTTGACTGCTGCTAACATAATCCATCTTGAGGTTCTCAACAAGTAGAGGGAAGTTGCAATTCGACCATCTACATCCGTCAAGCTGCACTTCCTTCGAGTCTCATTGTCAGAAATAGAGGCTGGAAAGGGCTGAAAGGGCGGCAGCGTTGCTGCCAGTGATCTTCCGCCCAGCCAGCCGTGCGTGAGGGAAGCTGCAATTCGACCATCTCCATCCGTCCGTGAAGCTGAACTTGCTTCGGATCTTCTCGCCAGAAATACACGCTAGAAAGGTGTGAAAGGGCGGCAATGCCGCCTCAAGTGCTTGTCCGGCCAGCCAGCCATGCGTGAGGTGCGTGAGGGAAACTGATTTGGACCATCTCCGTCCGTCCATGAAGTTGCATTTCCGTCCGATCTCCTCGCCGGAAATAGACGCCAGAAAGTTTGAACGCCGGCAACGCCGACGGCAGTGCTTCACTGCCCAGCCACCAGTGCGTGAGGTACGTATTCGGTGAGCTTTTACGCCGTTCCATTCCTAGCTTCTGTGGTTTGTTCATCACTGCTTATATCAGTTTAGTTACTAAATGCAATTGCACTTCATATTTGAGAAAAACATAGGACTGTGTTTCATGCGTCAGTGTGTGTATGTCGTGCATCTTATGTGTGCTGACTTTTGAGCCATTATGCATTTTGTATACTGAAGTCATAGTAGGAAAAGAATTGCAAGATTTTTTAATTGAACACCATGAAGAATTTGGAATTGATGGTATTGAGGAACCAACAGCTATTCCCTCGGCTACAGAAAATGGGGGCTTGGAAAGTCTCAATACGTGAAAAATGATCCATTTCTCTTCCATTGGCAGTGTAAAGCATCAAACAAGTTGTCTTGTTGGTTGTAGAACTAGTTTTTGTTGTCTGTTCTTGTAAGAATTTAAACATTACAAACATTACACTGGTGTAATGTTGAAGTTAACTGACTTGGTATTTCTGTATAAGTGCAACACCTAATGTGTTAGGCATTGCCTTCAGAACCTGATAATACAATACCAAGGCATGGTTCATGGAAGTGGCTTGCTTTACAAAGAAGATCCAGTAGAGAACCCTCAAATGACTTCGGCTTAGAATAGAGACATACCATCCTAGTTTTATGTTGGTTTGAATGATGTCTTCCAAGAATTAGCAATTACAGATTCTTTAAGCAAAGGAAAAAATTATTTCAGAATTAAGACTTCACTAAATACCAAAGGAATAAAACACACAGGACAAGAAACATATTACTATGTACTTTTGAGAATATTATTGCAGATGAAGCTGTTTTTGGAGAATGAACGGATTTTGGCCTGATCTGATTTTGGTTTGGTGCTTCAATGGTTAATTGGTCAGTTCTAGAATTAGTAATAGAATGAATGCCAGTTTGATTTGAGAAACAAGATACCTTACTATAGAGTTTAATATTAGCAATCCGACTGTTTTGGCAATTGATCGGTGTGAAAGCAAAAATTGTAGGATGAAGTATAAATATTCCTTGCCTTACTATACAGAGATCATATCAACATGTTATGGTAAAAGGAGAGCGAGAATTTGTTGATGTGGAATAATCTTTTTGAAGGTTATTTGGAAGCATGACTGACTTCGATTTGTGTGGTACTTGGTAGGGTCGGCAAGACATCTGTGATGAACCAGTATCCCCTGGACAACCAATATAATTTTAGTTTCATATGTTTGTTTGTTTTGCTTCACTAGAAATAACTAGTCATTAATTTTTTGTTAGGTATGTGAATCGTAAGTTTAGCAACCGATACAAAGCTACAATTGGAGCTGATTTCTTGACAAAGGAAGTCCAGTTTGAAGATAGATTGTACACATTGCAGGTATGAGACTATATAGACTTGAATACATTTGTTCTCCTGTTATTTTTCTGTTTCCCTTGCAATTAACTATAAAAGTTGGCCATATGATGTTATATTTGGGCAGACATTCTAAAGTACACCTGTTTCAGCACAGTAAGAGTTAATGCATCAAGTTCTATTGTTTTTATTTGCGTGTCCTTTTCCTTCTGAAATTTGAATCAGCAATTATAATGGGATAATAGTTGTTTTGGTTTCTTAGCCTTTAAGTGACTCATTAGATCCATTAACAGAACGGAGTTCCAGCTTGGGTACTCCATGACTTTAACATCTAAACATAAGCATGATTCGTGGAATTTGCAAAATGTGTATGGTGCAGGAATTTGAGAAGCAGCAAAAGAGGAAGTCTGATTATATAGTGCCACAGGGTCCTTTTCTCTCTTAATCTGAATGGCAGTTATCACTGGGAAAAATGTTTAAGGAGTGAATAATAACTTTTGATTCCCTTGGATACTGTCTGGTTTACAAAAAAACGTTTATGCAGACGCAAAAAGGTTATAATTGAATAAATATCATAGTGCCATTACCTAAACATGACAAATAGTTAATAGTTATGTTTAGATGTTCTCTTGAAGGTAATGGATCTAGAAAAAATTAAATTATGAAGATTGCTAAACTGAAGGCATTATAATCTCTTAGAGAAGTTTTTTAAATGCTTTGTGTCTCTGGCAAAGGAGTTTCTCCATGAAAACTTGTTAGTATATGTGCTTATCAAGAAAAAGATAGAAAATGGGGAAATTACGTTGTTTTTAGTGTCGAATAAGACAACCATTCCCATTGTAGTATGTCCTAAGATATTTCAATTGGTTATTATTGTTGATAATATGAAAAATGTGCAAAAGAATATCATTAGACTGTAATCAAAAAGTTTTCCTTTTTGTTCAGGTTGGTAACGTGGGATTCTCTGATGTGAACTCTCACATTTGACGAGGAAGCTCTTATGGTTGCTAGTATTATTGTCGAAGACACCCCAGATTGGCGGACTTGATATTCTTGAATATATGCAGTTCTTTGATTTGCTGCCGTCTGTTTATCTAGCATTCTTTCTCGAATAGGCACTTAAGGATTGTGTTTTTCTTTTTGATTTCCACTTTTTGCTTGGTCCTTGAGATTTTGCTTTTGTAACTGTTGTTTCTTGCAACTTACAGGAAGCAGAATCTTAAACCAACTCTTGAAGACACAGAATATTTTGTTCCATCTCTATCAGCTCCTGATGCAAATATTTTTTCCTTCATTATTAGTTTGAAAATTGGGTTTGCTGGCAAGAAATTTTGATCCAGATTGGGGAAATTTTGCCCGATTTTTTTCAAAAATTTACCTAAATTGTCATAGTCTTTGCAATCTTTCTGACAATTACTATAGTTATTTTAATCGTAGGCTTTGTTTACATAAAATCAGGATTTCTTACTGGTGTTTATCCATCAAATACTATAGTACACCATATATTTATGCATCATAATTAACAACTCATCAGTGCCCTATTGGAAGAGATGCCAATTTGGAAGAGGAAAGTCTATTAACAAATTCTTTGAATGACTTATAAAAAAGGACAAAAAAGAACTAAGTAAGAGGTATTTGATCGGTAGTTTAGGTAGTTTTACCATTGAAAGATTTATTTTTGTTGATACATTGGGTAGTTTTAGGATTCTATCATGTTTCCACTAAAGAAAAAAAAAGAAAAAAGAAGCTCTAGAGCATTAAAAATGCATTTTACAATCTGAGCTCAAAGAAGGTTGCACTCAGTTATTGATGCAGCCCGCATCCTTAGTTTTGAAAAAGGTTGCACTCAGTCCCCGCATCCTTAGTTTCAAGAGCAATTTTTTTAATTCAGATTTTCGGGACTCGCATTCTGTGAATGCGAGTTTCGAAAATTTTGATTTTTTTTAAAATGTCTTTTTTTATTGAACTCGCATTTGCAAAATGCGAGTTCTTAAACTTCGCATTTGCAAATCACGAACATCACCTTGTGAAATCTAACCCCAAATCACCCTATTTGCAGAAAAAATTAAAATTATCATATTTCTAGAAATTTCTCCCATCTAGATGCTAGGTTGGAGGTTCTAACCTTTCTACTAGAAAAATGACTCCTTTGATGCTTCCCTTCTTTACAGTATCGGAGTAAGTTAAAAGTTGTCGTAGCGATAAATTGCATAAATGGAATGAAAAATTTCTTTAGCTTTATAGTTTATATTTGATTGGCCGAACAAAAATGTCATGCCACGACGTCATTTTGCCTAGTCAAAGGTCTCATCGGCTAGATCCTCTATTGCTTCGAAATTTTGGGAAAACGTCAACCCCCTTAATCCTCAAGTCCGTGACATTTTTTCCAACTTATTGTAACATTTATATCAAAATGAGAGGTCTTGCACTAATATCTAAATAGAAAGAGGAGATTTTACCCATTATAATTAAGGAATTTGCCCTGTAATTGGAATCTAAATTTAACCAGTTGCCTCAAAAAGTTAGTTATTGACTTCTTGAGGTTATTATTAAGCGGAGGAAGATTTTCATGATCATTCAGACATCAAAGAGCAGATTGCCGTCTCCCACCTATTCGGTGTTATTTCTTTGTCCCAAAATGTTTGTCGCATTTTTGAGAATCCAACTTCTTAAAATTAGTGGTTTGATGGTGATATTAGTTGAATTGTTTCCACAATTACCCTCAAAAATTTGAATTTCAAATTTGAATTTAGTATAAGATATAGATAAAGTGGGGATAATATTGAAAAAAGAGATCAAAAGTAATTTTAACTTTGGTAAGATGACAATCTTTTTGAAACATTCCAAAATGAAAAGCATGACAAACATTTTGGGATGGAGGGAGTAGTATGTTACTGCCTTCCAGTCCCCACTGAAGCAAATGTTGGTTGGCTCTCAGAGGAATAGCTTATAAAGACAGAAAAAATAACAAAACCAGTGGAAAATAGCTTATCAAAAAGAAAAAAAAAAAAAAAGAAGATGCAGATGGGTGATCTACATATGAACTAAGTTTGAGTAGAATATCTGTATTATGATTTAAGATCTACGAAGGTTGATAAAACTCTGCAGCCAAAATTAAGCTATGAATTTTGCACCACTATGGTACCTCAACTCTTAGATTATTTATTTTATTCTTCTGTAGAAGTAGTGGAATAACTTGAACATAGATCAAAGTTAGCAGGTAAAAAGGATAATACAGTCAAAATCTTGTTACTTGTAATATTATTGTATGGATCCACCATTGTGGTTAGCTCTAAGCTTACCAAAAAAGAAAGAAAGAAAGAAGTCATTTGCTTTTTTTCATAAATTACCCTAGTATCAAGTTAGATTCACAGTCCAGAGTTCACGTAAATAGCGTAACTGCGAGTGCTTAGACCACAAAATTTGGATCCCCTTCGTACTTTTCCCTTTTCATTTTAAACAAATTTGGAATTTCAAGTGAATTTCCTATCAATTTTATGCATTTTCTGAACAAAAGAATTCTAATATTTTGAAAGTATAATTCATGTCCATTTTATAGAATTCTAATTCCAACTCAATTCTAATTCTATCGAATGAAAGCCAGCCTAATATCCATCACTAGATATCAGCTAAATATGAAGATTTCATATTCAATGAAAAGTTTAAGGAATCAAGTGGTTAGCCCAAAGGAAACTGTCCAATATGACAGAAAAACCAAGGTTTCAAGTTACAAAATATTGATAATTTTAATCTTAACATCAAATGATTTGTTAAGACAATGAAAAGGTCTTACTAGGAATATTAGTTAATTAAGTATCTTCTAGTTGTCAAATATACATACACAATTTATTAGTCAATCCTTTCCACTTAAAAGCGGGAGGTTGTCAGTAGATGGTCGGCACATTCAATTGTCATCATCTTGCATGGGTAAATTTGGCATTTTAGCTAGGTTATAGAGGGCTTTTCGGTCATTTTAGCTGCTGTCGGGCGATGTGGGATGACTGTGCATCAGTGGAGAGTTATTGGTGGCTCTTGCGAAATGACAACAATGGTCTCTCTCAAAGGCTGGATAAAATTCACTTCGCTTGGATGTTGTGAAATCAGAATTTCATTCAAATCAACATAATGAACTGCCCCAGTTGTTGTCGTCTGTAATGCAGGTTCTCCAACTCGCTCCATACCATTTTTCTATGAACAAAACGTTTTTTGTTTTTTTTTGCTTTAAATTTTAGGGAATTACGTCTCTGTTTTATCAGCTGAAGATTGATAAATTTTGTCCTAAAATTTTAGCATAATTATACATCAGGAAATCGTTTTTATATTAGCATGGAATATGTTTCAGAAAATGTCGCTGAAATCTCAAATTGGAAATGAGAATAATTCTGTGTTCTTTTTTTTTTTTTTCTTTTGACTGGTTGGACACTTGATCATTCTATGTATTATTGCAATGCAAAAAAATAACTAGCAAGTGATGCTTGCATGTGCCATGCGCATTCCTTAAGTTTGAAGCTTAGCAGAATGATAACTCAGAGTCTTCATGTGAATAGAATCTCATCTAGCCTTGGGTGAAAAAGGAGCTGTAGTACATCAATATGCGTCCCCAGACAATATATAAATTTTGCATAAATTCTATGTATTACCACCTTTCTTTTTTCTTTTTTTTTTTCGCTTTTTGGGTGAGTTTATTTTTATGGGATTAGGCCGTTATTATGGATGACCTTAATTATACGAAAGGTCCAATTTTTACTGTATTCTAAGTATCGCTATTAGATTTTTGTTGCTCTTAATTTTCGTATACTAGTCCTTTTTTTTCCTTTTTCAAGTGATTGCAGATTCGGGACTTTGCAATTGATAATAGAGCAAGAATTAGCAGAATTTGCGAAGAATTAGCGTGAGCGGGAATAATTAGCAGAATTTGCGAAGAATTAGCGTGAGCGGGAATAGGAAAGGTGCTACTATTGCTATTATATGATGAAACAATGGTAATGGCCCGTAAAGAGTGTCGGCTCAAAATTGCAGTACAAATTTAGGAGCCGTTTGATTCAAATTCCTCAATCACTGTCACTATGAATATCATTAACCTCACTATGAGTATGGTTTTGATGATTCCCCCCAAGATGTTTGATTTGGCAATGGAATGGGTATCAGTATAAAATTATTTGTTTGGTTTGCTTATGATCAAGAATGACTTTCAACTAAATTTTAAATTTTTTAAATCTTATTTATATAATATACATGTTTTTTGAATTTTTAAATCATTTTTGTATAATATACATGCTTTTTTTCTTCAGAGAAAATTTTTAAAAGATCTTCTTCAATTTTATATAAAGCCAACCTCTAATTTGAGCTATATGTTAAAAAAAATCACGATTCATTTCAATTGCATAAAATATAAAAAAGATGCAATTCAATAATAACAAGTTAAACCAGTTAATTCATTTCAATTGTATAAAATATAAAAAAGATACAATTCAATAATAACAAGTTTAAACCAATTGAGATATTAATGTTTTGACAGAGTGACCTTGAGGGCACGATAACTTTACCAAGTTATCACAAAATCAACACTATCAAGCACTCTATTATAGTTTAACAGTTTCACGAAAACCGGTAGAACAGCATAAGAGAGCTGTATGTGTTATAAGTTAACCAGGAACGAAGGACTTGGAGAACCAACATTGGAGTAGATACCTTTGACCACTTGTATGAAGTACATGTGTAAGACTAGCATTTTTAAGACTAGCATTTTAAACATTCGTTTAACAAAACTTCAGAACACTTTGAATACCTCTTGTAAGTAACTCACTAAAAATTGATGCTGAAACACCACAAAAACCCTCCAAAATCAGTTCTTTACCTCCAACATGGAGAACTAGCAGAATACAAATGAATGTGAGAACCCCGGAATTCCAAAATCCCTTCATAGAAAACACTTCTTGATCCTTACACATATCAAATATGCTAGCATATAAATTAAGGGAAGGTTGGAAATAGGAAAGAACACCAAAAAGGTCAAGCAAGATAACCAATAAGAATGGACCAAAAAACAAAAAAAGCAAAATCAAGCTGTATAGCCTGTCCTTTTTGCTCATTAACTAACTTAAATAACACAAATTAACTAGTCAAATATCACGCGTAGAACACTTGGTACAGCAATTAAAGCACTAAACCTCAACTATCATTCAGCGAACACCAATAACGAATCACACTTTACTAGCAAGTAAACTAAACATTTGCAACGCCTTGGACACTAGAAATACAGCAACATGGCTGTCAAACTATGAGTTCCTAACACAATAAACTCAGCAGGAAGATTGTCCAAGAAGTTCCTCAACACAAATGACAATACTTCCAAAGTTAATTCGCTAATTCCCTTAGTAACTAGAACCTGAATAACTACTAGAACTAGAATAAAGTAAATTCATAATATATTGCCTCTTCGAAGGAGCTGAAAGTTGAAAGAATACAGTGATTTTGGTAGGTGTAGCAGTTAAAATATCCGCTACTCTTGAGTTTTCTGTATCTGAAAAGCTGAGTTTTAGAATTTCCGCCACCATAGAGTTACTCCTATCGAATGCTAGTTGCTCTCTCTTGTCTTCATTAGTTATAGCTGTTGCTATACTAGAAAAATGAGAAGAAATCCCGTCAATTGAAGCAACAAACTTATTGGTTACCATTTCAAATTGTGCTTCCACGGGTAAGGGCATGGGTGTTTTCAGCTTCTTGGCTTCCTTTCTTGCTTGAAATCCTTGTTTCTTTTGCTTTCTTGAAGTGATTTCTTCATCAGTTTCAACATTAATAAATGCAGCTTTAGCACTTTCTTCAGCCTCCAAACTATTAATAGCATCTTCAAAATCTTCCACTGCTACACCAATTGCACCAATTGATTTCATTTAATCAATTAAAAACTATCAAATAGGAAATTTACTGTTAATCAAGTTCCACACATAAATGCGCAGAAATAATGGAATCATAAACGATTAGCTAAATGTTCGAGGATCAAAAAGAGGCAGCACTAGGTCATGCATGTTGCTGCGACACTACTAGTATTATAAAACTTGAGTAGTTACTTCACGTTTGCTTGGTCAGCATGTGCCCATTGGCCACTATGCTGTCAGGTGAAATTATTAACTCAAGTAACACATTCGTCCTGAAAGGAAGGAAAAGATTGGTTTATAAGCTTAAGCCTGTTGGACAATTAATAATTTGAGTTAATTGTCAGTTGAAAATTGTTGGCCAGCTCTTGAGCCCATAGTAATGTCGTTTGTTTAACATTGGTCGGGAAAGGAAGGAAAAGATTGCTTGGCCAGCTCTTGAGCCCAGATAACTGATTTTCAATCAAGGTATACCAATCAAAACAATGTATAGGATATCTTGAACTTGTAAACGAATTTGATTGCACCAAAGCAAATTTAAGTTAAATTTTACAGAACGCAGAGTTGCTAGAATTCTGTAAGGAATTTTAGGTGCTGATCATCATCAACCACATTTCGGACAAAAAGCACTTGGAGAGCTTGTCCTTGTAAATTAGAATCCCCAAAATCAAGAAAATTACTCAAATGGCCAAACAAATAGTATTCTGAGCACCTAAAAAAATAGTTTAACATCTGTCAGATTCTCGGCCTTGCTGCAATACTAGGCTATTTCTTATTATAACCAGAATAATATGGCAGGGATTGGAGGAAACCTTAATGGCGATCTAAATATAATTTCTTTATCATTTTAAAGAAACTAACATGTAGTCAAGACCATGTTATTAAGGAAATTTGCCAAGTACACTTAACTTATCTAGACAATGGAAAATCCAAATCCATGACACACATTCTGCATTTATTCAGAGGAACATAATAAGAAGCTAAATTATTAACCCAGAAATAGTCTTACATCGTATTAGATTATCAAGACATACAAGCGATTGCAATTCCTCAATGCAAATCTGAATATATGAACACACAGGATCCAACACTAAGTACAGTCCTATACTCCTACTCAATGTGTATTTTTTACCCTTTTGGCTTGAGAAACGACATAGAAAATTGCATAAGACTAGCATTTTGAACTGCATCAAGAACAGGAAACTGTGGAAAATCGTAAACTAACTCCAAATGAAACAAAGACCAGTTGATTTTCTATATTTCACCAACCATACTCAAATCTCAACTGTATAATCAAATACATAAACATATGGGATTAAAAAAAATTAACAGCCAATAAGGGTAAAAATTCTTATATAACTTGCTATCCTAAATTTGACAGCAAAAAGGACAAGAAATACAAAAGTAGGATGAAAATACCGTGTGATTTTGCCAAAAATTAGTACCACCAATCTTTCATGCAAACTCCAGAGATGTCATGTAAATTGGAGAGCCAATGAAAATCATCAATTAGGCACAAAATATTTATAAAAAAAAAAAGAGAAAAAGAGTTACGGGAAATAACATGCATTGGGGATTTGTATGAATCACTGGATTTGGGATCGGATTTGGAAGGAAAATTAAATTAGGGAACCGAAGATTTTGGGTGAGATGAAGAGCGAGAGAGGAGAGAGAGAGAGAGAGAGAGAGAGAGAGCCTACCGAGAGGGAAGAGGAAAGAGCTTCTTTTGAGGGTTTCAGATGAATTTGGGTGAGATGAAGAGAGAGAGGAGAGAGAGAGAGAGAGAGAGAGCGTACCGAGAGGGAAGAGGAAAGAGCGTACCGAGAGGATTTCAGATGAGTTAATGAGTTTGATAGTGTAAGAATTTGGGGGGTTTCATCCTATCACTTTCATTCCCATTGAAGCATAGTAATAGTGGTTTACCAAACTACAACAATGGGTGTCAGCCATAATGACACCCATTCCTGGCTTTGAATCCCCCCAACCAAACACCCCCTTATTGTTAATTTAGTGCCTTATTGAATGATGAAAATTGTATATGCATTTTTTTAAGAACCTCTCAAATTCACTTTAATTAATTTATTTTTTTTATAAGTTTTAAGTTCTTCTTTCTTTTTTGAGATAAAAGATTTGAGTTGAAGTAAATTGCAGAGAATTATGGGGTTTTTGTATAAGTAATTTTGAGATTTTTTTTTTTTTACAGCAAAGATGAAAGATTTGAGTTGAAGTGAACTAAAAAGAACTATCAGATATTTGTGCAGGTAAATTCAACAATTTTTTTGGTAACTTTGAGAGAGAGATACCTTTCTTTTCTGTCTACCAAGAAAATAGAGAAAAACTTGTAAGAATCTGATTATCAATTTTGGTTTTGAATGTTTTGTTTCTGGCTTGGTGGAAATTTTTGTTTCAATTGACTAGTAGACACTTTTTTTCCTTTATATTGAAGAATAATAAACGTGAGACGGAAAAAATTAAATTGTTATTGTTGGTATCTTGAGTCGCTTGAATTGGCTATTTATTAGGCTTTCCAATGTTGGAATTTATAATTCTGGAAAATACGTACTGGACTTAATTAGTTTAATTTCAATGAAAGAAAAGTACTTTCCTTAATAACTTTAGTTTCTCTGTTATAACCACAATATCATGACAAAAAGAATGCATGTGCATTTTGCCTCATCCTTTACTCATGTAGAATGCAACAAAATGTAAATGAAAATGGGTTTTGTAGTAGTAAAAGCAGCAGTAGTACTATGGTTTCCGGAGGGTATCAGGCTACTGTCTATTCAGGTGGCGGTATTATTGTTGGATCTTATACTCTCCCACTTGGGGTGGAGAATCAAGGTCACGTTAGGATGAATAGTAATGCTAATTGCTCAAATCTCGTCAGGCAAAGCAGTCCTCCAGCTAGGTTTTTCTCTGGTAAATTATTTTCTTTCATTGATTTCTTGCTGTTTTGTGTGCTAATTAATATGGATTTTTGTGCTTCTGAGGTAGTGAGGCAAGGGTGGCGAGATTAATTGGTTGTGACTTAGCTTTGGACAAAGTTAGGCCTGGATCTATCTTAAATTTACTTTCGTAAAATGATGTTTGATTTTCAAAACTTTTCTCTCTAATTGGGACCCGTTAGAAAAAGGTTTCTTTCTTTTGCTTTTCCACTGTTAAGTAATGTGGATTGGTTGGACATATACATGTAGGTTGAATATGTAGGAATTGCAAAAGTTGGTAAGTAAACAGAGACAATTAATTGTCTGGTTGAAGAGCGTCCTATTTTATATGGATTATTTCTTTTATGTAGTTTGAGACTCGCTAATTTTTGTTTGGATCGAGGGAGACAGGGAATACAACTGGTTTGGATCGGGGATAGATCCAGCCTGCAGTCACTACTTTTCCATTACTATTTGAATATGATATTATGCCTATATCTGATGTGATATAAGTCCCCCTTGAGTTAGAGGATCTCTCACAATCCACAATAAAATCCAGATTGCAAGGAAGTAGATTTGAAATCTATTGCTTTTCTTATAGCAATCTCCTGTATTAACATTTAAAAGAAAAACGGAGCCTAATACAAACAACTTATTAATCTGGACAACCAGACATGCAAGTTGTTGGAATGTATGCCCAAAAACAATTGATTTGTTGAAATACATTCCTAATTAAAGTTTTGTATTTTATGAATTTCCAATTTTATCTGTTTAATATATGATATAAGAAGTCCTTAGAATATTTATTAATGTGATGATAGTCACAAGAGTTGTCGACTACGAGATATCAATCACGCTTTATAATAAATATTCTTAAACGTCCCTAGTCATAGTATTAATGAGACGACATCATTAATACGACTAGACACAATTAGCCCTACTTAATGTAAGTAGTGGTTGTTCTCATCAACCATGGTATAGGGATACCTAGGCTAATGTGTAGATGAATTATAGAGTAATAATTCATCGGAGTGATCCACAGAGATCCCATTAGGATATTTAGTGCCAATGGTTGAATCTCTTATGGGAAATTGTGTAAGTGATCCCAGACTTGAGATCACCACGATCTTGAGTGTGAATCACTACCTTTGATTCTGTTTCTTATTACTCACCGTGGGTGACTTAAAGAATAGAAATTGGGGTAGTGTGAAGCATGGTGAGATAGTGGTGATCAAGAGAGGATTCACCACTCCAATAGTGGAGTCGATATCCAAGTAGCCACTAGTTGGAATGTAACCTTAGTAGTCACTCAAATTAGATTAATTGGAGAGTGTCTTCAAGTTAATCTAATCTAAGGTTAATTCGGAAACTAGAAAATTAATTAGTCATTAAGGGAATTGGCACTTGTTCCTTATTCCGACGATTGGATATCAATGGTGAAAGGATAATAATTACACGGTAATTTTCCATGGAAGGTTAGGTCGAATTTCCCTTGATCAATTCCGAATACCTGGGTGGTTGTGATGTGTTGCTAGACACCGCTCACAATTTATAATTATGAATAATTAATTATTGTAATTAATAATAAAATAAAGTGTTTATTTTATCTAATTCTTTTAGAATTATAATTCATAATTATTACCAAATGTATTTGGGACCTATTGGATCACACGCATGTAGATTGGATTAAATTGTGTGTCCAAGTAGGGACTTGGAAATAAATACTGGGTTTAATTATAAAGATAAATAATTCAGGGTCATCCACAAATAAGATAAAATGTGTTGTCTTTATTTGTCGATATGAAGTAAGAGGAGAAGATGTTACGGTGGTTTGATTTTGAATCAAACCACCACTCTATCCCTCCTTCTGCTTTCTCCCTCTTCTTTCTCTCTCTCCTATTAATATGGGATGTTACGATGGGAGAGATGTGATACTCGATGTAACAGAGAAAAGTTCTCTCCAGAGAAAACTAACGAGGGAAAAAAAATACTGAGAGGTGTGAGTGAAAAGGCTAGCACCTCCCATTCTCTCACACACACACACTGATCGTAGAGACGGTCAAGAGGTGATCCAGGGAGCAATCTTATGGACATCGCTAGAGGCGGACATCGACCGCTACACAAGGGTCGCCTCACCTTCTCGACGATCAGAGGCTTCATCTGCGGATTAAGGTAATCTTCAGAACCTCCTTTTATGAAGTCATATGTAGAACTAGGGTGATTTCTGGTGGGAGTTGGGGCTAATTTTTAAATTCACGTACGATGCCCCAATTCTTAACAGTGGTATCAGAGCCATCTCTGGCATCTACATATGATTTTATGTTATTATTCATGAATTCATGAGGTTGGATGATATATGAATATGCATGTGCAGAATTTTTGGTTAAAAATTACAGCTTTAATGAGATTAAAGTAGACTTGTTATCTGGAAAATTTTGCTTTTATGTTAAATTGTTGCTGATTCAATATTTTCTGGATTGTTGGAATTGTTGTCTGTGTTATCTGTGAAAAGCATCTGAGACGGCCAATCGTTGGCTACTGAACAGCGATTCCGACCACGGATCATGAGCTTTCCTCGCTGATCGGTTCGCGACTTCGGATCCGTGCATGATTCACGTTCGCCTCGCTGGATGCTTCGCCGTAAATATGGTGAGATCCGCTAACCGGGTTCATGGATCGGTCCGCGATTCGATTGCGATCCCGCTAGCCCCTCGGTTCGATCCGCGACGGCGGATCCGTGACGTGTCTCGGGGATCATGGTCGCGATCCTTCACGCAGTTTCGAACGATACGCCGAAGTGTGGATCCGCGAACGGTTTCGCTGGATCAACTTCGCGATCCTTCACGTAAGTTTCAAACCGGCTGAATCATGGCTTCATCAACTCGCGCATCCTTTACAGAGGTTTCAGAAACTGATCCACGGAGCATGGATTCGCGAACTGGCTTCGCGGATCAACTCGCGGATCCTTCTGAAGGCAAAATCCTGTGAAATAAATTTTTGAAAAATTTGAGTTTTAAATTTCTGGAAAATTTTCTGCTACTGATCCGAATTTTAAATTGTTAAATTTTCTGTGATGTTTATCATTTCATATTTTATTGGGTCAGGAATTATTTTGAATTTAATTTGATTAATTCAAATAATATTCCACTATCTCCAATTTTGTTAGGGAATTAAATTGACCTAATAAAATTATTTTTACCAAAGTTCTCTGCACATGTATGGTCTCAAAATGTGTTTGGGATCTTGATATATCTATCCAAATAATTCATGAATGATTATTTTTCATGCTTTCATTTTATTTAAAATTATTTAAATTTATGTGAATGCATGGTGGATGGTTGTGGATAATAACCCAATGTGATTGTGGAATGGTTGAATAGTTGTGTTTTTAACAAATAGGGCCTGCGTGTCGTGCCTTTCTCATTTCTCTAATTGTAATTTCTTTCCTCATCTAATTCCCCCTGAATGTAACTCAGGGTTTCTGATTTTCTACTTGTAATGTACAATAGATAGGAATAGATGATAGGAAATTATGTTTCTAGTGTAGAAATTGTAAATTGAAAGATGAAGAAAGGAGCAATGCAACCAGAAGGTGGAAATTCGATTTTACCCTAGTCAACCGTTAACTTAGGAATATCCACAACCATCCACGGTTAATTTATGCTATATTTATTTTTGAAATATTTATATGCATGAATGTTGATGAGACCGCCAAATATTTTTCCAAAATCTCAAACTAAATTAAAATGTTTTTGGAAAAGGAATAAATCCCTCAAAACTAATATTAAATCAAGACAAGCTTTCCATCATTATAGTATAAAACAAAATGTGGTTATTAAGTGCTAGTTTGTTGGGATTCACCCAAAGCCCGCCTTACTTACTACATGTTTTTTACTATAAGAAATGTTCTTGAGAATGATGGGTTTGATTTAACTAAAATTATGGTTTGTTGGGATTCACTCAAGACCATGAATTTTAGAGGCAAGGGTTAGGTTAATACATAAGATGTAAAATCAAGAGTTGATACCTAATCTGGATCTAGAAATTACAAAGGGTTGTAATTGGTAAAGTACCTACTGTTAAAATTATTTTGATTTGTTGAGATTCACTCAAGGTCAAAAATAATTAAGACAGGATTCTAGCCACTATGGATTTTTAGAAAATCTCGGATCAATTTTAGGGGTAATTGATTTGAAAAATAGTGGAAATAAAATCATAATTTTGGAAGTTTTATGATTTTATCAAACAAAACTTTTCGATAAACTCATCTTCTTTTGTTGTAGAATGAGTAACAATTTGAGCCTCTGATCCATCCTTCGATTGTAAACTAAACGACACAAACTTTCTCGACCAGATCGAAATGTCCTACTGCTCTCACCGAAAATCGAGTATGTACTTGATGGGCCCATGCCTAACCCAACCCAATGCACTCATTTAAGAATGCTTACAAGAAGCATAGGGATGACAATAGAGCGGCTTCATGCGTCATGATAGCCTCATGACTCCCCAACTTCAACGAAAGAAGACATGAACATGGGGCATATGAAATAGTTCAACACCGAGAGTTGTTTGAACAATAATCTAGGACGGTGAGATATGACACCTCTAAAGAACTGCTTGTGCAAGATGGCGAGGAGCACCCCACACATCTTGAAGTTAATTGGGCTAATTGAGAAATTAGCTGGGCTTCAAGATGGACCCAGCTAAATGTTGATTTAGTTCTTGCTATTCTTTCTCTCGGTTCGTTATGAACTATCGGATGAACAATCTGCGACACGCCACCTCAATTGTTGAATGCTGCTAAGAAAGAAATCAAGAAGGTGAAGGGATCTAAGGGTGCTTTGTTGTTGCTTCATCCAAAAGGAAGAGGCAAGGAAAAGGGCCCAAAGCCAATAACAAGCCAAGAAGCCAAAAGGCTAAGGCGGACCGTCAAAGGCAACCTCTTCCGTGGACGAATGGACATTGGAAGAGGCTGTAAGGCCTATCTGGAGAGTCAAGCCGAGGGAAGAAGCTTGGGAAGCTTCCATCGGTACATACATGATTGAGATAAATGTTTCTACTTCAAATCGACTCTTGGGTATGAGATCGGATGTGGTTCTCACATTTGCACATCTATCAGGTCTAAGGAAGTAGAAAGGGGGTAAAAGGAGAAGTAACCCTACGATGTGGGCAATGGAGCAAGGTTCTGCTTTGTAGGGACTTATTACATTAGTTTACCCAATGGGTTAATTTTAGAATTGTCAAGCCGTTATTATGTTCCGATTCTACAACAAACATCATTTCTATTTCTGTTTGGATTTAAATGGGTTTAAGATAACTCAGGAGAATAAATGTTGTTCTTTTCAAAGAATGGTGTGTTTTATGGTTACGGAAATTGGAATAACGGTTTATATATTCTAGATCTAGACAACAAATTCTCAATATACATGAAAGAGAATGAAGTTAGATAAATGAATAAAACTTACCTCCGTAGGCTTGGTCATGTAAATGAGAAAGCGCATTTCAAATTACACAAGGAGGGTATTTGGACTCATTTGATTATGAATCATATGACGTATGGGAGGCTTGTTTACTTGGAAAGATGACCAAAACGCCCTTTACTGGTAAAGGGGAACGGGCTGATTTACTTGGTTAGTACATCCGATGTATGTGGCCCAATGACAATCACAAGAAGAGATGGGTTCTCGCTTCATTACCTTCCTGAGATGACCATTCAAGATATGGTTATGTGTATTTAATGAAATACAAGTCTGAATCTTTGAAAAGTTCAAAGAATTGAAATGAAGTAGAGAAACAAAAAAGTATTAAAACACTGATCGATCGTGGTGGTGAATACTGAGCGATGAATTTCGTTTTATCTAAGGACAATGGAATAGTTCCACAATGGACTCCTCCGGGGACACCACAACTAAATGGTGTATCTGAAAGGAGAAACCGCACCCTATTAGATATGGTACGGTCCATGATGAGTCATTCGAGTGCCCCAAAATCGTTATGGGGATATGCTCTAGACACGCCTCCCATACTCTTAATAGAGTACATTCCACACCATATGAGATATGGAAAGGAAAGAAACCAAAAGCTGTCTTACATGAAGGTTTGGGGTTGCCTATGTGAAGAAGGCAGTCGGATAAGTTTGAAACTAGATCGACAAGTGTTTGTTTGTGGGGTATCCAAGAGAGTCTATTGGATACTATTTCTACAACCCGAGAACAAAGTGTTTGTCTTAAAACATGCCATCTTCCTAGAAAAGAGTTTATTCTACAAAGGCGGTGGGGTAGAATAGAACTTGAAGAAGTTCAAGACACTCAAACCGACATGGAACTTGAAGAAGTTCAAGATGTCCAAACAAACACGACATGTTAAAGAAAGGGTTGACCAGCATGGTAGCAGGCATGGATGTTCAAGAGCCCGTGGTCGGTAAAGAGCACGCTCCGCAAGAGATATGATTTTCTTGTGAGTCAGGGAATGATGTGCTAGTCATACAAGATGAATCTACTACCTACCAAGAGGTTACAGGTCAAACTCCTCCAAATGGTTAGAAGCCATGAACTCCGAAATGGATTCCATGTATGATAACAAGGTATGGATCTTGGTGGATCCACCTGAAGGGATAAAACCCATAGGGTGCAAATGGGTCTTCAAGAAAAAGACCGACATGGATGGTAATGTGATTACCTATAAGGCTAGACTGGTGGCCAAAGGCTATAAGCAGAAAGAGGGAATCGATTACGATGAAACTTTCTCACCAGTAGCTATGCTTAAATCCATTCGGATATTGCTTGCAATAGCAGCACATCATGACTATGAAATTTGGCGGATGGATGTAAAGGCGCATTCCTTAATGGGAATCGCGGAGGATGCGTACATGACACAAGGCTTTACATTGCCAAATTCCAGTCGTGTGCAAGCAGGTCCATTTATGGACTTAAGCAAGCATCAAGGAGTTGGAACATCCGCTTTGATGAGACAATCAAAGAGTTTGGTTTTCTCAAAATCGGATGAACCTTGTGTTTACAAGAAGGTTAGTGGGAGTTCAATCGTTTTCCGATATTATATGTGGATGACATATTAATAATGGAAACGATATCCCAATGTTACAATCAGTAAAGGTTGGTTATCCAAGAATTTTTCCATGAAAGATTTGGGAGAGGCCTACATCTTGGGTATTAAGATCTATAGAGATAAATCCAAAAGGTCGCTTGGTCTTTCACAATCTACATACGTAGATAAAGTGCTAAAGAGATTTAGCATGGATCAATCTAAGAAGGGCTTTTACCTATGTCTCATGGGATAAGCCTTTCTAAGAGCATGTGTCCCAAGACACAAGAGATTGACAAGATGCATAATATTCCATATGCTTGACAATTGGATCAATTATGTATGCTATGTTGTGTACAAAACCGATGTCTCCCATGCTCGAGTGTCACGAGGTTTCAAGCTAATCCGGTGAAGGTCCTTTGGATTTGAACATTCTTAAGTACTTAAGAAGGACTAAAGATTTGTTCTTAGTATATGGAAATGGTGGAGGTCAGGGCTACAGATGCAAGCTTTCAATCGACAAGGATGACCGTAAGTCAGGGTTTCATCTTTACTCTCAACGGAGGTGCCGTCTGGAAAGAGTTCCAAGCGAGGACACCACAGTGATTCTACAACCTGAGGTACATTGCATGAGCGACTAAGCCGTTTGGATCAAGAAGTTCGTGTCTGAACTTAGTGTGGTTCCAAGCATTGTTAATCCAAACTTCTGTGATAACAATGGGGCTATTGCCCAAGCAAAGGAACCTAGGTCTCATCAACGGTCCAAACATGTACTTAGAAGATTTCACCTTATTAGGGAAATCATTGCGAATGATGTAAAGATAGAGAGTCCCATTTGAGGATAACATAGTGATCCTCTTACTAAAGCACTATCTCAAAAGAAACATGATAGTCATGTACTTTCATTTGGACTAAGAGTTATAAATGAATTGTTTTAGTGCAAGTGGGAGGTTGTTGGAATGTATGCCCAAAACAATTGATTTGTTGAAATACATTCCTAATTAAAGTTTTCTATTTTATGAATTTCCAATTTTATCTATTTAATATATGATATAGCTGGTAAAAGTCCTTAGAATATTTATTAATGTGATGATAGTCACAAGAGTTGCGACTATGAGATATCAATCACGCTTTATAATAAATATTCTTAAACGTCCTAGTCATAGTATTAATGAGCGGGACATCATTATCTTACGGACTAGTACACAATTAGCTCCTACTTAATGTAAGTAGTGGTTGTTCTCATCAACCACGGTATAGGGATACCTAGGCTAATGTATAGATGAATTATAGAGTAATAATTCATTGGAGTGATCCACCGAGATCCCATTAGGGATATTTGGTGCCAATGGTTGAATCTCTATGGGAAATTGTGTAAGTGATCCTAGACTTGAGATCACCACGATCTTGAGTGTGAATCACTACCTTTTGATTACATTTCTTGTTACTCACCGGGGTGACTTAAAGAATAGAAATTGGGGTAGTGTGAAGCATGGAGAGATAGTGAGTGATCAAGAGAGGATTCACCACCCAATAGTGGGATATCCGGTAAGGCCACTAGTTGGAATGTAACCTTAGTAGTCGACTAAATTAGATTAATTGGAGGTGTCTTCAAGTTAATCTAATCTAAGGTTAATTCGGAAACTAGAAAATTAATTAGTCATTAAGGGAATTGGCACTTGTTCCTTATTCCACGATTGGATATCAATGGTGAAAGGATAATAATTACGGTAATTTTCCATGGAAGGTTAGGTCGAATTTCCTTGATCAATTCCGAATACACAGGTGATTGTGATGTGTTGCTAGACACGCTCACAATTTATAATTATGAATAATTAATTATTGTAATGATAAAATAAAAGTGTTTATTTTATCTAATTCTTTTAGAATTATAATTCATAATTATTACCGCTGTATTTGGGACCTATTGGATCACACGCATAGAGATTGGGTTACGGATTAAATTGTGTGTCCAAGTAGGGACTTGGAAATAAATACTTCTGGGGTTTAATTATAAAGATAAATAAATCTCTGGGGTCATCTGACAAATAAGATAAAATGTGTTGTCTTTATTTGTCGATAAAGGATAAGAGGGAGAGATGTTACGGTGGTTTGATTTTTGAATCAAACCACTATCCCTCTCCTTTTCTCTCTTCTTTCTCTCCTCTCTCTCCTATTAATATGGGATGTTACGATAGGAGAGATGTGATATTCCGATAGTCGAGAGAAAAGTTCTCTCGAGAAAACTAGCGTGGAAAAAAAATACCAGGCAGAGAGTGTGAGTGAAAAGGCTAGCACCTCCCATTCTCACACACACACACACTGATCGTAGAGACGGTCAAGAGGTGATCCAAGAGCAATCTTGCGTGGACATCGAGAGGCGGACATCTGACTGCTACACAAGGGTCGCCTCGACCTTCTCGACGTCGAGGCTTCATCTGCGGATTAAGGTAATCGTCAGAACCTCCTTTTATGAAGTCATATGTAGAATTAGGGTGATTCCTTGTGGGAGTTGGGGCTAATTTTTTTAAATTCCGCTGTGCCTGATGCCCCAATTCCTAACACAAGTATCAGGCCTCATTTCAACTAGTTGTTATAGAAACATGACAGTCTGAAAGAAGCTGGAAAAAGTTTACTAAGTTGTTTAAATACATTAAGAAAAAAGACTTGTTTGGGCAGTTAGTCCTTCTTCCCCGCTCCCCATCTTTGAGCAAAATCAGTAACTTAAAGTATTCAACAATAATCCGATTTGGAGCTGCAACCACGTACCAAAATAGCCAAACTATCAATTAATAGTGAAAAGCTAAAAGCTCCAGTTGGATACCCTTTCCTTCACACGATAACAAGATACATACACCTATTGAAATTGGGTAAACATCTATACCCCCAAGTTTATTAAGCAGTTGGCGCTGGACGAGTTTTAGCAAGTTCATTTGAATGCGTTTGGATAGTAGATTTTTTGACATAATTTGTTGAAAAGAATATTGTAGCACTTTTTTGATGTGATGTATTTGAGATAAAAAGGTGATTGGAATTTGTATCGATGATGTAAGTAAAATTTTTTAACTAAATATAAGCAATCCAGTAACATATAGATTCATTCTTATCAAAAAGAAAACGATATAAACATCTATTGCGTTATTATACTTTGGTTTTGCCCATAAGCTCTGGCTTGTCCAAATTCAAAAGTGATCAATGTGTTACTGCCTGATGTAAAGTTGATGGATAGTTAGCAGCAAGAGTACCAATGAGTAACAAGCGAAGCCAGCAATACTTTGAGAGATGGGTACTTATTATTATTATTTTGGTACAAAAGATATAAGTCGTGATTGTACTAGCGAAATTCAGGAAATTAAGCGTTGGTAGCTATTTGCCTCTCCACTTCAAAAGACCTAGGTTGGATGGATTGTGATTTTTTGGAGAAAATATTTACCTTTTTTTTGAATATTTGTTGTTTATAGTTTTTAACCATTTTTTTGTTGGAAAAATGGGAAAATTCATTGTAGAGTGAATGAGAAAATTGTTCTCATAATGGCACTCTTGATAGAATCCAAGAATAATTATCTATCATTCATGTACCTGGAAATTCATGTACTTAGGAATTAAGTATTCATGTACTTAATTATTAATACATGAATTTGGATCTTCATGTACCTAGGATTCATGTACTTAGGAATTAAGTATTCATGTACTTAATTATTAATACATGAATTTGGAGTTGTCTTATTGAGAATACATGTATAATCAAAAGTATTCCAAATACAAATACATGTATGTACATGAATGTGGTACTTTGATAAATGTGAAGATAATTAAATGGAATTTAACACTCGTTGCTAATTTCTACAATCACCCTTGGCCAGCATCTATAAATAGATAACTTTCTTTTTGTTTTGGATATCTCTCTCTCCTTTCCTTCTTTGCATCATCATCTTTTATAGTGTTCTATATTGCTCTAGTTCAAGTTCATTTGTGGTGAAGAAGTTTGGTGCTAACATATTCACCTTTGATCCGTTGTATCCGGGAGCAGGCCTACTCAACCTCAAGCACTCTACCTGGAGGCGAATCTGTTTTAAGGAAATTGTGCTCACAAGCCTCGGATTGTTATTTTCAATCTCCGCTTATTTCTATTTTTCAGTTTATATTTATTCTTTTCTATATTGTACCAGCCTACTTTTACTAACAATCTTAAAATAGAAACAAGGTTCTTGCGAATTTCTGGCACATACAGAACATCATTCAAAGTCAATGTTTTGCCAGAAGTCATCTTTAGCAACACCTTACCTTGACCTTCAATAGCAGATGAGGTAGAGTTCCCCATGAACATTTTTTCACCTTCAATTTTTCCGAAGGTAGTGAACAGGTCTTTGTTTGTGCAAACATGTCTTGTGGCTCCTGTCAATCCACCATTCTTTGGATTTGACCCCATCATATTCACTTGAAACCACAGGTGGGTTCATGTTTTCCATGTCTCCCTCGATTCTATCAAGCAAGTTCGCTTCATGCTTCTTCTTCTTTGGAAGCTTACATTCTGGACTTGTGACCTTTTGTCATAGTTGAAGACTTCCTTGAAATTTCTGCTTAGAAATTTTCCCTTTCCCCAAGATTTGATTTGGCTTTTGCCTTTGGAGTTTTGCTTTTGCTTATACTCCACAATATTTGCTTTAGCATCAAAAGAATTTAATGCCTTGCAATCGAACCCTGTTGTCTTCTTCAATTCAAGTCTAACAATAAGGTCCTCCATACTCATCTCTTTCTTGTGCTTGAGATAGTTCTTGAAATCCTTCCACCGGGTAGCTTTTCAATAACGGTAGTTACTTGAAAGGTTTCACTCAAAATCATGCCTTCAGCTAGAATCTCATGCAAGATAATCTGAATTTCTTGCACCTGACTGATAACAGTCTTGGAATCCACCATTTTATAGTCTAGAAATTTTCCAACGACAAATTTCTTTGCCCCGGCATCTTCGGTTTTATATTTCCGATCCAAGGATTCCCATAATGCCTTCGCCGTCTTGTGTACTTGATACACGTTATACAGCGAGTCATGCAAACAGTTCATGATATAATTTCGACAAAGGAAATCGCAGTGCTTCCAAGCATCTATAGCACTAACAGCTTGTGCATCAGTTAAGCCCTCAGGCAACTTTGGAGCATCCTCACTTAAGAATCTCCAGAGATTCAATGTTGTCAAATAGAACAACATCTTTTGTTGCCATGTCTTGAAGTTCAAGCCATTGAACTTCTCAGGTTTCTCACTATAGTTGGTAGAAACCATAGGAGTAATCATTCCTTCAGGTCGTTTCACAATAGTGTTGGAGGCAGAGGCATCAGAAGTAGAATTGTTGGTTTCTTTTCTTGTATTGTCAGCCATTGAGAATAGAATCTGTTTTAAGGAAATTGTGCTCACAAGCCTCGGATTGTTATTTTCAATCTCCGCTTATTTCTATTTTTCAGTTTATATTTATTCTTTTCTATATTGTACCAGCCTACTTTTACTAACATTTTTTACTTTATATGTATTGCATCCTACAAAAAATGTTGTAGCAATTTTTTTCTCAAAAACTCTTTAAAAAATACAATCCAAACAGGGTATATAGTTCATTCAAACTAAATTAAAATAAATCAATTTATTACAGTTATGTGAGACACGAAAACTCCCTTAATGTTTTTTAAAAGAAAAGAGAATACAAAAGAAGGTCAAGTGGGGTAAATAACAGCAGATTTTATCCCGCTGTAGCCCTTTTTCGCCAATGCATTAGAATAACGGTTGGCCTCTCGATCATTATGCCTCAACGTGACCTGTCTTAGCTGTCCCATGACTCCATGAGCGTCCTGTAATCATGTAAATATAAGGGAGAATTCGTGAGTATCAAAATTATTTTCTTTTAGCAAATTAACCACCAGTAAGGAGTCTACTTCAATTTCTAGCAATGGAATGCAAAGCTAAGACGTCCAGCATTAAGCCATTACTTAGTGCCCAGCATTCCGCGAAGGTACTTGTTTATACCCCGAGGTTCCTTGAGGGGCCTAACATCCAGTTTCAACACCTATCTCTTATAATTCCGCCAGCCCCTGCCAAGCTGGGGTTCCTTTGGGCTGATCAATCTGTGTTAAATTTAGCCCATGTGGCTAGAGGAGGAGTCCAAGAAATAAATGATCCAATTCTAGTTGGGAAAATAGGAAACTCACAATCTGAATTTACACATACTATTAAAAGATTGGTGGATGGCCTGTTGGGCTCGAAGATTTTCTTATGCCAATTATTCGACAAGGTCCAACATCCAAAAGCAAATAAGAAATGAGCGTATCAAAGTTAGGTCGAACTCAAGTAATGTACCATTTGATCTCAATTCTAGTTAAAGTAATTAAATTTGAGTTTGAGTCTCACTTTAATTTATCTTACTTGAGTTCGAATTCTACCTTGAGTTTAGTGTAATTGAATCTAATTGAATTCAATTGAATCCATTGAAGTCTAATCGAGCTCGTCTAATAAAAATCAATATTTTACATATAATTTCAAACAAAGGATATAATCAAATATATATATATATATATATATATATATATATATATATTGGAAGACTAATTAGGCTCATTGAGTTTACGAGTTTAGGAATATAATATTCAAACTCAACTCGTGAGCATTTTCGAGTTGTTCAAACCTGACTCCTGAGTATTCTTGAATAGCTCAAACTTGACTTCAACTTGGTTAATGTCAAGCTTGAGTCCAGTAGTTAATTGATCTACTTGCGAGCTCGAGTTTGTTAACTTGGTTAAATTGCTGGCCTAAGATACCCCAAGGGATCCTAGAGATATTGGATGGCATACTTATAGGTACAGGGATTGATTTCTATATATTCTTATATCTCGAGGAAACATACCTAAAGATGGATAGAAACGTAACGTAAAACAACATTCACTTTCATTTACAAAAAGTATAGCCAATTTAAAGCTTGAGGTCATGTCATCTTCCTTGTTCATTGGATTGATCATAAAAGGAAAGAGATAGCATTCTTCTACTTTAATCCACTCGAGCAATTTGGATTTTAGAATAAATAACATAAACTTGCTAAGGGCTTTAAGACAGCAATATTGCTTCAAAATAATAGCATCCACTGCAAGAGCATTCCCGTGTTGCGTGAAGTATGATTAAGCAATAGCAGCATGAAACAGGAAGTGTTGGTCAGACTTATGATTAATGCTAGTCTTAGTACAATAGTTAAAATTCGAATTTCCACAAAAATTTTCCCCATGCTCATTCAGGATTTATTTTTTCAGCCATAATTAACAATTTGTTATATATAAAAAAGTTTCAATCCAGAATGCTCAATGGTAATCCTCAAGCATCACTACTTGCAATTTTGGTGTGCTTCAATAATCAGAATCTGGTATAATCAGCTGGTGTTATGCTTTGATATGGTAACTCCTCTTCTCTTTTTGTAATCTTTCTGAGAGGTTTGAGCTTAAATTAATAAAGGTGAAAAAATTGCATCAATTAATCTACCATTCTTACATTCATCCGCCGTATTGAAAGTTTTGTAATCTTTTTGAGAGGTTTTGAGCTTATATTAATCTACCATTCTTACATTCATCCACCATATTGAAAGTTTTGCAGGTAAATTTTGCCAACGATAAGGTGCCAATGGAGGTAGAAAATTCAGCAAGAACGTTAGAATGACAGTTGCTTTCACTATAAACACATAAGAAATCTAGAAAATTTACAAAATAAAAGTAAGCCTATAATTCTCATTCCAGGTTCTTCATAGACATTTTTACACCTTGCATCATTTGCATTACTCAATTTGACAGTAGTTCTTGCTTCATTCTCTTTTTAGTTATTTATGCTGAATTTACAGCAATCAACCCTTATCTTAAAACTCACATTTCCATTGACAATAATACCAGCATTTATTCACCCCACTTACCAAATCAAGATGTGTGTTTATAAGAAAAGAATTCTGTCCATTTGTGAAGGTTTCTTTATGAAAACACGTAAGAACTCCTAAATAGAAATGGGAACGAATCTTGTCCCACATTGGAGAAATGATATGCGTACCATTCCTTTATAAACAGCTGCCTGAGACTCGCGTCACGCCGAGCTTGGTAGCGCAAGTTTGTAACCCGAGTGGGGGCGTTAATGTGTTGGAACATTGGATTGGTCCCGATGGCAGGGCTAGTTGAGCTATTCACAGGCCTGTCCATTCCAAGCAAAGAGCTGGGCCATGTGGATTTGGCTGAGGCCTAGACCACTTGGCTCCTAAAGCGGAGGAGACCGCGTGAGGCTGGTTTGACAGAGCAACGAAAACTTCCCGCTCCTTGCAGTGGAAGGAGAACGGGCTGGTGCTCCTCTAGCCCAATATTACCAGATGGGCCATCCTAATTGAACCAACACTTTTTTTTTCAATTTTTGTTTTTCTTCAGAAACCTTCTCCAAATTAATTGTAGGTGACGAGAAAGAAACAGGAAAAGTTGAGCCATTCTGCAATGAAAAGTTTTTTGCAATAAAGATAGGAAATGAATCTCCAAAGATATTAAATATCACCAAGCACTGATTTTTCCCAACATTTCAATTGAAAAATTCCTTTTCAATTTTTGTTTTTCTTCGGAAACCTTCTCCAAATTAATTGTAGGTAACGAGAAAGAAACAAGAAAAGTAGAGCCATTCTGCAATTAAAAGTTTTTTGTAATAAAGAAAAGGAAATGAATCTCCAAAGATATTAAGTATGACCAAGCACTGATTTTTCCCAACACTTCAATTGAAAAATTCCCGCTCAATAAAATGAAAATCGCCAAAAATACGAAAGAACAGTAAGCACCGAGTTTCCCAATTTTCACTCACATAAAAAAAATTAAATTTCTTCAAAATTGTGTTTCTATAAATCTGTTGGCATCCTTTATGCAAAAATGTAATTTCACATGTGATGATAAAGTTTTTCTTTGCAATTGGATTTTGAGTGATCAGAAGTCCAGTACCTACACATTTTCAAGTTACTCATTCTTTAGCACCCCTATTAAATGAAATGTTAATATATGCTTGTAGATTATATCATTGTTTACCAAAATGATAAACCATTATTGCATATACATAGAAGACACCAACCATCGAAAACTCAATTTAGTGTATGCTAAAAAGATGCATGATGTCAAGGACAAACGCAAGAATTTAACTTAAGTGTGAACAATCAAACAACCAAAAAATATAAATATAAATATAAAAATATCGTATCAGGTGATTTATATTAACTTGAAATCGAAGTCTTATTATTTTTCTTTTTATCCCTCCACACCCCCTCCCACTCCAACATCCTTTCCGTGCTTAACTGTTAGGCACATATTTCAAATACTAAACTTGACATTGGTGAGTACTCTAAAAACTCTCTCTTAGCCACTAAACAAACTCTAGTGATTCAAAGTCTTACAATTAAAGTTTAATATATGATAACTAATAAATAAATATTTTTGGATAATAAAAGACAAAGTATAAAGTAAAACACGAAAACTAACTCATAAAACAAAATCTGATAAAAATTAACTAAATTCAATAAACACACATTAACCATATGCAAATTAACATAAAATTTCTAAGATACAAATTTAGAATAAGAACAATTAACAAACTAATAATCATCAAAATAAATTTCTAAAATCACATACCTAAGATAAGTGTCTAAATAATTGATGATTATGAATTAAAATGTAAAAGAATTGCAAAGGGTAAAAAATAGACTTACCTTGAAATAATGGAGTTTCAAAATTTGAAAGGTGGATGTTTGAGACAAGTTGAACGCACATCGATGCTTGCGTGATGCTTGCTTGATCAGACAACAAAAGTCGTTCATTTAGGGATTGGCTTTTGACTACTACTTAAGTCAATCATGTATAAATAAATAGAATTCTAGACATGGTTGAATTTTCTTTTATTTGTGGATTATTTCAAATTTATATAGTGTTTCCTTACCTTAACTAAGTCAAGAAAACTAAGAATTTTCTTTTTAAGTGTAGGTGCGAGAACCTCTCACTTATACTCCTCCCCCCGTACCATTCGATCCATCCCACTCCCCTAAGAAAACTAAGAATTTGTTTATTAAGAGACCTGCATAATGAGATATTTTATTTTCTTAGGTAATGTTTGAAACTCGTACTCATATTTAAAAAAGATATTTACAGTATGGCCTTTAATTGGCCACAAAATTTGGTATACGAGTTTCACAGCCCAAAAGGTTCTCTCCGACAACTTTATAGCTCGGCTTTTTGTTTTGGTAACCTAGTGTGTATTCCTATCTCAATTAGAAGTTCTTAGATGAAGAAAAAGATTTCTTTTTCTTTGCAATTATTCTTTTTTATTCCAATCCTATTCTACTTTTTCATAAAAGAGAACTTTAACAAAAATCAAAATTCCTAATAATAAGCCAAAATCCCCTATCTGATTAGTAACAAAAGCTTTTTGACAAGCATTTGCAACAACAATTCGTGTACCAATTATATGCGCCATTTTAACAATATCCCATTTTACGATTTTGAGGATTCTTATCTGAATATGAACAGGAATCAAATTTTTTCATTCTAAGATCAGAATTATGTTCAAATCCTCTGTTCTTGCGACATTCTCTTCCCTTTACCTTCTTCGTTCTAGTATTGACTTTGTGTAGGATGATTCCTTTATTTCTTTCTAAAGCTATTGAGCATATGTTATTTTAGTGAAGGCATTCTGGAATTTTTCATGATACAATCGGCCCATCAAGAAATTGAAATCTATCAAAACAGGGGAAAACAAATTTCTATCCGATGGTGTAGCAAAGAACGCAATTTAGGTTACAGTTTGTTGTATAATTAATCTTTTATTTATTTATTTTTTGGCAGTGGGGAGGGAGGAGTTGGGTAGGATGATTTGGGGATAGGAGTAATTAAGAAATTTCAGATTCAAGACCTCCTACTTACATTGAGAAAAAAAATCTTTTAATTTTGTGACCTTGTGTGATGATATTTTTAGAACCCTAAATTTGGGTTCTAATATTTCTTTGTGGCTCTTTTGTATCCCAAGTCCATTTCATCACCTTTAGAAATAACAATTCTTGAGTTTTGATCATCTATCCTACTTTACTAATTATTAAGAATTTTACAAATAAAGGCCAAATGCAAATAGTGTTCAGAATTACTACGCCACTGTGTCTATTTTCTATTTAGTGGATTTATGCTTTTGTGCCAGGTTACACGTGGCCAAAAATCCCTACAAATCATTTAAGTGCGAATTTTAGGGAGAATTGTAGTTTTGGTCTCTAATGTTTGGCCCATAGTCTAAACTAGTCTCCAATATTTCAATCAAAATAAATTTAATCTCTAAAGTTTGTCATTTTATGCAGATTTAAAACAACTAATAGAAATGGAACAATGACTAACAGTCGACATCAAATTGCTATTAGTCAACAACTTTGACTTTGTACTTTTATTTTCAATTGTTTTGATTTTGAATTATTATATTTCCCTTATTTTTAAATAGTGATATTAAAGATTTTAGCATAGTTAGTCTCAAGTTTGTCATTATGTTTCCTTTTTTTTTTTTGCATAGTTAGTTTCAAATTTGTTTCTTTTGCCAGAAGCTGCAATAGTAAGGAGAGGTCTAGTAGGCAGGGGAGAGGTCTAGTAGGCGGGGGATAGAAGGCGACGAAGGAGGAGGAGAAGGGAAAGGAGGAAGAAGAAGGGGAGAGGAGGATGAGGAGGGAGGAAGAAGGAGAGAGAAGAAGGAGAAGGAAAGAGGGAGAGAGAGAAGAGAGGGGGTGGTGGCGGTGGGTTGTGATTTTTAAAAAAATGCCCCAAAAAGTTATAAATTCTAAAAAATACCTCAAGATATATTCAAAAAAATCTCCAAAAATACTCTCAAAAACATCTACGCTAAAGTTTTTCATAGATACAGCTATAGTAAAGGTTTTCGTATATATAGTTACAGTAAAGTGTCTAAAAAATATCTCTAAAAAAATAGCTAATTTAAATGGAACCTATAAAATAGACATTCAAGTTTAGATGCATAGGATGGAAAGTTAAATGTTACTAAACCACAAGCCTATCAACTTTTTTTTTCTTTTTTTTTTTTCAAAGAGAATCAACAATAGCTCCTCATTTGCCTCCACACGCATATCAACTTAATTTCAAAAACTTACCATTAGTGAATTTTATGAAATTTCCCTATCTATGTTGCTTAATTTCCTAAGCTTCACGTTTATTGGAATCACTCCCAAGCAATTAATTCAAACTACAATTCCTCAATATAGACTTTATTTTTGAAGTAACAATTTAATGCTATGTTACATAAATAGGCTTAATAATTATATATAGCAAAGTGTCATAATACAACATAATTTGATTACATATCGAGATATTATGGGAATAGCAAATCTAACGAACTAATTCACTAGTGCAAACTCCCTCTTTTAATATGGTATCAATGTAGAAAGATATAGATATAGATAAATACAGGTATAGTTATAGATTAACTCACACAGAATAATTTCAGAAACCTTCATTCAGTTTTCTAATAATATCACTTAACACGTTGAAGTTTAAAATTGTCTCCTTTATTTTCAAATATCTGTAACATTCTCAATCCAATTAAAATTATATTGTTAAAAACTAACTTTAGGAAAGAGCAAATAATTTCTTTCCAAAGTTGCCATATTGTTGTGCTCTATTTTGTCATTACAAACCAATTTAAAATCTCTTAATATAAAATTAATAACTAAGTTATTTAATGAACAATTATAAGTTGTTAATAGGGTTGAGAGATCATTTAATAGATGTGATGTATAAATTGTAGACAAAATATTAAAAATTACAAATTCTAAATAATTAATAAAGCACATAAAAATTATCTGAAACATTGTAAATATAAAAAAATCTTTTGCACATTGAAAACATATTAAATATGGGGGGAGGGAGAAGGAGAAAGGGGGAATGGATCGGGTGGCTCGGGGAAAGAGAATGTAAGTGGGAGGCGTCGAGTTCAAACCCACCTACTTACATTAAAAGAAATCTCAAATAAGTTTCAAATATAATTTTAAATTTTTTCCTTTTTTAATTTACAAGCCATCAATCTAGATAAATAAAAATTTAAGATTCTAAACAGTTTATAAAATTTATTAAACTCAGTCAAAACATTTTTACATACATGGAAAGATTTCTTTTATTTAGCATGTTATAGATACACGATAAGCATATCAGTAAATAAAGTGAAACCCAATATTAAAGTTTTAAAATCACAATTATCCCCCGAATTGTAACACTTTTGAAGATTAAATTTATCCTTTTGTCCAAAACTTATTAACGATAACATTTGATCCCTTCCCTTCTGTATTATGTGACTTTGGAGTACCAAATAAACAAATCCTAAAGAAAAAAGTTCTTTTATAATTTGAATACATTTATATAAACATTTTTTAATTTTTTTTTGCACTTGAAAAAAACATATTGCTCATGGTTGCAGCTACTGTTTTTTTGTCCTAAATTTACATCTGCATAATTTTTGTCTCTATCTTTAGGCATAATTTCAAAAACCTCCTTGGCGTTTCTCATAATATCACTTAGCATATTTTAGATTTTCAAATATCACGTATTTCCATTGGATTGACACTTTTTGTAATGTTTTAGCACCTTTGGAGGAAATTCAAGAAAGATAAAATTTTTGTTCCAATACTACCTTTATGTTATCCTACTTATGAAGCTTACAACAACAATAAAAATAAAATATGATTAAAAAGTATAAAGATGAAAATATGAGCTGTTATAAATACAATAGCAAGTAATTTTATAGATACAACAATTGTTACCTAGTATAATCAATGATGTTTTAACAAAATATACAAAAAATAGGATAGTCCTAGATGTATATTTGGTCATTAGATCTTCTTTTTTTTTTAAATTCTAACTGATTTATAAATCCTTTTGTCTATAAGTTGGATTTATACCACAAACCACACATATGAAGAGATCATTGTAATTTCTAGCACCACACAGATTACATCATGTACTATAACATATTTTGTAAAAAAATTCCTTGATTTCTAATATTGGAGAATGACTTGGTTTTTTTTTATCTACATTTTTGGATTAAAAATTCTTTTTTTGTTTGAATTTTTTGTTTTTCCTTTCTTCAAGTGGGTAGTTTTAAACTCAAGATCTCTTGCTTACAATCCATCTCACCTTACCCCCTAATTCAACCCTTCCCCACCTCCTTAGCTCTTTGGTTAAATAATTATTAGCTTTTTGGTTAAATAATTATTAAGAGTGGAAGTATAATGTTGTCAATTTGTGGCCTTTGACAGGGACATTTGGTCTTGTCAAACTTTATCAAGGGAAGTAAGTGAGATTTTAGCAACTTTAAGGGAGTTGAATGATATTATGAGAAATCTTAGGGGAGGTTTCTAAAATTACCCCTTATTTTTAGCATTTGATTATCATACTTACAAATTTGAAAATAGTAGCGCAATAAAATGGTATTGTTGGAAAGAAATTGTTCTCTCTCCTAAAATGAATATTATAATTATATATTTCAAATTGGTTTGACAATGTTATAAAAATTTGAAAATAGGAGAGGCTAGTGATATTTTTTAATCTTTAAAGGTACTAAACGATAACGATGTAGATGAAGTACTTATTGGCTGAATTGTTGGTCATGCTTCTTTGTTGATGTTGTCATGGAATTGGACATTTTATTCAACGTGCACACTAGTAAGCATAATTCGGTTGAGCCTAAACACTCCTTGGCCTACTAAGTAATTTAAAAGCAAAGCAAACAAAAGATCATCTACCTTCTATATAAAAATGAATGGTGGGGATTTACTGTAGCTTGTTCGAATGCTTGCATTTGACCAAGTTGAATGGAGAGGTGTGCCACGTGGACATTTCCCTGAAGGAGGAGGAGAGTTGATGCACTATGGTGTATATATTTCTTGGCTGCTTTCTTCTTTTGATGTATGAAGCAGGGCTCTTTTATGAACAATAGGAGGCCCATGAGCTTCACTTTATCTTTTTGTATTTTATTTTAGTTGGTAGATTTACATTATTAGTTTTGTTGTATAGTTTAGCATCCATATAAAATATCTTAATTCTGATTTGTATATATATTTATGCTGTTAATGAATTTATGTAAGATTTTTTTACTTTTTGCTTCTCTATTTATGGGTGTGTCCGCATTAAAAAGTAACTTATTTTATAATTTATTTTGCTGGGTTGTGTTAAGTTTATATTTCTAACAATTTGGCATTACAAAAAAACTAAATGTTTAGTTTGCTGGTTTGTGTTAATTTTTTTAACAGTTATCATTTCTAGAATCTCTTATGTGGCTGATATGTGTTTATTTTGCATATTTATAGTGTGTTTTATTGTTTAGTTTTTGGTGTGCTTCAATTATTTTAAGAGCTAATTAACTAGTTTTCTCGTGAATTTTGCATTTTATGGGTAAAGTAAAAAAAATTGCATTTCTATAGATTTAAGTGGTTTAAACTTCATATTTTTATAGGTTTTAATGATTCAATTATCAATTGAAGTGAAGTGAGAAAATATTTGGATTCAATGGATCTTCTGTCTTGCTTCTCCTCTAACTCCCTATCCTATTCTCTCCCAAACTGACAACTGTCCATACTAAGTTAACTCATCCTAATCCATGATAAAAGTAAGACGATATTCATATTAAAAGATAAACAAAAAAAAGGTTCCTCTAAAAATCATAGTTTAATTAGAAGTTGAGGCTCAATTTAGTTAGAAGGCAAAAAAAAAAAACCCTCAACAAAGGACTTAGGAAGAATCCTAAGAAGCTGTTGTCTGCATCTCCGATTGACTACCGCCTTCCCTTTCTCTATCTCCATTGCAAAAGCTTTCTTGCAATGTACTCTAGGGCTACAAATGAGCTGAGTCGAGCCGAGTTTTGACCTTATCGAGCTCGGCTCGACTCATTTTTCATTGAGGTCGAGTTCGAGTTCGACGAGTTCAAAAAATGAACCTCGAGCTTAAATTCGAGCCCAATCGAGCTCGACCTCAAAAAAATAAGGGATAATTTTAGAAACCTCCCGAGGTTTCGATTCACTCCCTCAAACTTTAAAAATCTCACTTAACTCCCTTATTTTAAACTTTTTATATCATTTGAAACCCATTTCAAAATATAATGTTAAAAAATTTATTTTGGGTGAGAGAATATAATTTTATTCCAAGTTTGCCCTTTTCTTATGATTTCTCAATTACTATAATACACCAAACTTATTCGTTAATTTTTATAAATAGATGGACAGAGTTTTTTAATAAATATTTAGAAGTTGATAATAATATTAAAAACTTTTTAGTAGTTTTTATGTCATTGGTTTGGACAAGAAATGTTAAATTACTCAAAATTATGAATAATTTATAATACTCTTGGAAATAATTCACAATAATTTATAATCATGAAAATACCTTTTTACCTAATTTAAAACAATACAAACAAATTTATATATAATTTTTAGCATATTATATCTTTTTAGTTTTCAAGCCATCAATTTGGACAAAAAGTAGAAAATTCAAAAATATGTAAATAATTTGTAAAACTTCTTAAATTAACTCAAAACACTTTGGAATAAAGAAAATATTATCTTTATAACTTGTAGAATTCTAATATTAAACCTTGCTATATAAAAACAAACTATATTTTTTTTAATCAAAATAAACTTTCATTTATTTTGTTATGAATATACTTATGCAATAAAAAGTAAGACAACAAAGGGTAATTTTGGAATGAAATTACATTTACTTTTCCAAAATGAATTTTTTAATATTTTATTTTAAATTGGGTTGTAAATGATACCAAAAACATAAAGTAAGGGAGGCAAGTGAGATTTTTAAAAGTTTGAGGGTACCAAGTGAAACTGTCAGAAACCTCAGGGGAGGTTTCTGAAATTATCCCAAAAAATAATAAATAATTACTTTTATTTTTAAGAAAAATAAATAAAATAATTATTTTTCTTAATAAATAATAAAAATATTAGGGATATATATATATATGTAATTTCACTATTAGAAATTAAAAATAAAAAATAATATATATATTCGAGTCTATTCAAGTTGGCTCGCGAGCTATCGACCCTGAGAGAGTCGAGCTCGAACTCGACTCAAACATGGAAACAAGCTGCTTGAGCTTGATATTTTCGAACTCGACTCGAGCTCGATATTTTCGAACTCGAGTCGAGCTCAAACTCGAGCGGCTCGATTCGTTTGCAGCCCTAATGTACTCCCTCTATTTCTATTTAAATGTCCTAAATGAATAACCGAATATCTTAAATTAAAAAGTTAGTTAATTTCAAAAATTGAGTAAAAGTTTTAGCTGATTTGTCAAAACTACCCTTTATCTTACTACTCTCTCATATCTCTCTATAATTAATGTTTGTAATTTACTCTCTCTCAACTGAAAAAAATTAGGAATATAAATAAGGGTAAATTTGGAAAGAAATTCATAATTGCTTTCTTCATATTATAAAAGAACAAATAAAAAGGAACATGGACTCTGGGGACACTTAAATATGAATAGAGGGAGTACTTTTCTAGGTTTTGTGTAATTTAACACTTTGCATATCAATTCCAAGTAGTTATTAAATTCAATTAAGTTGAAAACCGTAAGTTGTAATAAAAAAAAAAACAAAAACCATAGGTTGTTAATCTTGGCGAAACAATTGCTATAAGTTCACTTAATACTACTACTTAATACTATTCCAGGTTATATATCTGCTTTTGGATGTAATTAGTTGAGCAAATATTGAAATGTCAATTAAATAGTAGATTTTGTGTGGTCTATATTTTTGTCCCACAAGTACATACTTCAGCTACATTAATGGCTAATTAGGCATCGGCATGTCTAAGAGAGTGAGAACAAGTTACGTTGGTGTATGATATCAAAAATAAGTTCCACTTACAAAATTCTCTGACCTTCCAATAAAACTATAACTCTCGAGTAGAAGGAAATATAGCATAAGGATAAGTCATTTGAAGTTTACTAAGAAATTAAAGACAACTTTGATTTACTCAGGAACCAATCAATGAAAAATGTTACTTTGTTTCAAAAAGAAAAAAAAAATACTGAAGGATTGATGCAAAAAGAAAAAAGCCCAATAAAGTACTCATGCAATTCTTCTCGTTAGTTTGTAATGTAGCAGGCTAATCCCATTTTTACTAAAAGTCTCAAACTCTATTATCATGATTAGTTCAGCATGATAAAGTCTCGTTCCTCCTACAGATCAAGGGCAGTAGTTGTACTATTCAACCATTACTTTGAAGTTGCATGTATGTCAGATCTGCACCATGTATTAGCTGACAGAACACTCCAACCCTGAAACTCATACATAATCGTACAATTCTTTCCATGTTTCATGCGAAAATAAAAGTATTATGAGGTGAAAACTTTTACATATTAAAATTAATTTAATCAGTTGGACATGATAATTGCTGCAACCAAATCAGTTGGACATGCTATATATGACTCACAATAGCTTTTTGGCAGGGACAATATAAGAAACCTCCACTGAGGTTTCTCTTAATATCACATAACACCCTTAAAGTTTTAAAAATATTACTTTCCCTTTACTTTTGTTTAAAAAAAAACTCAAACGACCTTTTGCTCATTTTGATAGATAAAATACTCTAAACCACTTTATTTGGTCCAAAGAAAATCACCACCTAAGAAATAATTTCTATTTGCACTACCATATCACAAATCTATAATCCATAAAAATATAAATTTGAAAAATAAAAAAAGATATTTGTAAAGAAATATACTAGTACCAATTTAACTATATATAATTAAACTAATCTCTTATGAGCCTTTTTTCATAACGTTTTCACAACTCATGGCCTAAGTTTTAAGTTGTACTAATTCATTATAAAAGTTAACTCAAAATAAACAAAAAAAAAAAATCATACATTCATACTCCACGTTATCACAATTTAAAAAAATTAAAATTTAATTTATTACAATTTATAAACAAAAATTATACAGCCATCCAAAAAAAATGAATAAAAGAGAATATTGGATAAATAGAAAAAAGAAGAAAGTGACTTTTGATTCTTTTTCTTTAATTTTTTGACATCCATTAATTTGATATATGAATTATGTACCAAGTGTGGGTTAATAAAGTCTTTTTTAATTACTATGGAAGGTGAGTGATATTTTTCAAACCATAGGAGTGCTAGGTGATATTAAGAGAAATCTCGGAGGGTTTCGATACTATCCCTTTTGGCAATTACAATTTAAGGTATTATATATTGGTTTTCAATTTTATTGTTGTATAACCTGTTTGAATTAGATACCCGATACAAAATTGTGTGTCTAAAATTAAAACTTTTGGTTGGTGAAAAAAAGAATATTTAGCTTATTCTATCTCTACCCCTTTAACTCTTTTACCATATCATACTCCACTTAACTCTACATAATTTGTAATGACTTAAAGATTCTGGGATAGGTGACAATGATCTTTAACAAAGTCTTAGGACTTCCTCTACCAATAATTGATCAATAATTTGAGGGATAATTTCAGAAACCTCAGTTGAGGTTTCTAACTATTTCATTAGCCTCCCTAAAGATTTCAGTAATATCATTAATCTCCCATGAGATTAATAATCTTGTAACACGTCAATCTATTTTTATAATAAAAATGATATCATGAGAGAGAACATTTTATGATTTCACCAATGCCCTTCATGTAGTACATTAATTAGTTGATTGAGTACAAAAAGTTAATTAGATATTTTAAAAAAATAAAACTTCATGGGATGCAAGTGCAAATTTTGTTGAATTGCAAGGAAGAAGCAAAATTTATTGAATAAATAGCAATGCTTTGCAACAACTTTTACGGTGACTATATATAATAGCAAAAAGATGAAATTTCAGTGAAAATTTTGTTTTATTCCTTTGCAAGCAGAGTACAGTAGATGTTGCAAAGTATTGCCATCTATTCACTTTTACTTCTCCCTTACAGTTCAACGAAATTTACACTTACACCTCCTGAAGTTTTATTTTGTTAAAAAATCTAATTATTTTTTGTACTCAATCAACTAACTAATGTACTATATTAGGGGGCAATAGCTTAAATTCTATACTTTTGTTGTTTAATTTCTAGAGGTAGTGATATTTTGAATTAAAACTTTGTTACTAAAACGGATGATAGACTTCAATTTAAAAAAAAATGCATGAGGGGTATTGGTGGAATCATAAAATATTCTCTCTTAGGATATCATTTTTTATTATAAAATGGGCTTACATGTTACAAGATAATTAACCTTAGGGAAGTTAACGATATTATTGAAACTATAGGGGAGGCTATTAAAATAGTCAAAAATCTTGAGGGAGGTTTCTGGAATTATTCCATAATTTGATGATGAAACCTAAACGTGGAAAACATACTTTGTCATCGTGGGTGCTGCTCATGGTCCTTTGTCAAAAAGTAATGATAGACTATGAAGAAGAATAAAGCAGAAGTGACTGAGCACAAAGGAATAGGTAAAGTCATCGCTCTTCTCCCTCATTCGCAACTCTCGAAACGAAGATACACATCCAACAGTATAATTGGGCTGATGGACCCAATTAAATTAATAATGTTGAGGGCGACAACATTGTTTAATGATGGCGTCTGGGCTGATGAAAGGACGGTCATGATTGGACTTCATCCCTATCCAAACACCAACTAAGGGGCCCACTATTTTTTAGGAACCTTGGAATGCCGATTTCCAAACACCTAAAACAGTTAGATAGGGCCTACTCTTTATTTTAAATGTTCAATAGGGGCTTCGTTCCTATCCAAAACGAAAAGTTGTTGTGGCAGGATAGGAGATTCTTTGAGATGATTTTTTGAAATAATTCCATAGCACTATTTTGATGAATGTAAGATAAAAAACTGGATCTATTTTAGCACTTGAATTTAATAAATTCAAATTTTAAAATTTTTAAATACTTTTGATAATTAAAAATAGGACATTTGAATCAATTAAATAACACTGAATATGCTAGGTAAAATTTACTCTTATCACTTGATGTAATATATATTCAGATATATTAGATTTAATATTTAACAATTCAGTAATTATTCGAATTTCATATTTCAGTTTTATTAAACGCACCATTAGTTGAAAAATATATTTGTCCATTTTTTTTATAAACATAAACCAACAAAGTTGCTCTGTTTAGATAGAAGATTATTTGGGATAATTTTAAACAAAAATAAATAAATACTATTATACTTCTCGATGTGATGTAGCTAAAAAATATATTTATAATACAAGCAGACAATTTTATATAAATAATTTGTTATCAAAAAGATAGGGCTTCGTCCCTAACCGAAACCAACCGTTTTCGTTTTTCTCTTTGCAAATAGATATTTCTTTCACTCTAGTTTACATTATCTTGATTCTTTCTTGTTCTTTCATTACTTTTGTTTTTTCCTTTCCCCCCCCCCTCATTCGCCTACTATCTATCGTGACTTGATAACCAAAGTCTGGACAAATTCAATGATAGTGCTTTTACCTTGTTTATTCCCCTCCAAAGTTGGGTCTATCTCTTTCTTTTCCTTCATGTTCAAGTTCTGTTCTGGAGTTGAAATTGATCACGTCTTGGCCGCAATAATTGAAAGCGGCCGCATGTCGTAGTTTATATGCTATATAGACTTACCTATCAAGGGTTAAATTTACAATTTCATTTCGTCTGAGCCAAAAGAGTTCATTCCCCATAATTTTCATCAAACATTAGTTGGAGAAAACTGGCTTCTGCAGGACATAATTGGTAAGGTCGTGTTTCAAAAAATCACAGCAATGTCAGATTACATTCCGTGCCATTTGCTTGAAAATGTGCTTTTGAGGTTACCACTTGATTCTCTGCTACGATCCAGGTGCGTTTCAAAATCATGGCGTGCTTTAATTGATAGCTCAGGCTTCATCAAGATGCATCTCAGCAAAGCCAACCAAGAAGCAAATTCCTCCAATGGGATCAAAATTATTGCCCTGAACCAAAATAACTTTTACTCTTTGGATTTGGATCTTGAAGCTCACAGCTCCAGTACTAGTGCAAGCGCCAAACAGGTCAACTGCCCGTCGGATTACTCTGGCAGTGAAGTTCGTTTGGTAGGATCTTGCAATAGCCTCCTCTGTTTGATGTATCCTTACAGGCGCGAAATTGTTTTGTGGAATCCGTGGATTCAAAAGTCTTGGGAATTACCCTCTTTCCCAGCTGAATATTCCATGTATGGACGAGCTCTTTCTCTTCTTGGATTCGGGCATGACCGTGTGAATGATGACTACAAGGTGCTTAACAGGATTAGCTCTACAAGTCTATTGGAAACAGGTCAATCGAGTTGGTGTGATGAAGTCTTTGTTTATAGCTTGAAGATGAACACATGGAGAAGGATGGAGCATTTTCAGTTTAAGGTGTCCGACCACGACTGCTATTGTACTGCTGATTGTATCCTTGCTAATGGTGCAATACATTGGCTCATGAAGGAAAGGAGATTGAATGGTGTTAGCTTCATCATTTCCTTTGATCTTAGCAGTGAAGAATTCCGGAAGATGCCTTGTCCGACGTATCCTGAAAATTTTATTCACCAGAACCTGAGGGTTCTGAATGGATGCCTCTGTTTAATTCCATACTATAAAAGAGGTGGAAGATATGCTGCTGATTTGTGGGTAATGGAAGAATATGGAGTGGACAAATCTTGGGCCAAGTTAACTTCTGTTACAATGCCTTTAGGTTCGAAATTTCGGAGCTTAACACCTTTAGCTCTGTCAAAGAACAAGAAGCAATTGCTTTTGCAGATTGACAGAGAAAAACTTGCTCTTCATGATCTTGAAACCAAACGTATTGATGATTTAGCCATTAGAGGTGATGCAAGTTTGTTTCAATCATCATGTACATGTATTGGAAGCCTTATTTGGCCTTTCGGAACTGGTTAGATTTTCAGGATGAGCTGTTTTTATTGCTGTTATGCACAATGTATTCTTAGTTGAAGGTGGTGGTGTTGATACAACTCTGGTTTCCAAAACATCAGAAGCTGTGTTTAGATGGTTTGATCTTCAAATTTTTTCAACAATTCTCGATGTTTCATAACAGTTGTGCTCACTAGATTCGCGAGATTTACGTTTGCCGACAAAATTTTACAAGTCTATATTCCTGTTATATAGACTATAATAAGAGAATCTCTGAAAAATGTACCTGCTAAAGCATTGATCTTTTCCCCATTTTATTTGTTGAAAAGCGGAACGTAGTAGTACATGCAAATTGCAATTATTGGCTCAGCAGATGCAACGAAAATTTGTACCTAAGAAATATGTAAGTCATGCTAGTTTTGCCTAACTGCAACTGAACTTTAATAGAAAAGTGAAGTTTGCCATGTATATACAATTTGAACATGCTGGATTTAGAATGGATGGGATTTAGAAAGTGGAGAAGGGAAAGGGAAATTACAATCTAAGATCTCCAAACCCCTAAAGTATCAATCTTAGTCACTAAATTAAGGTCTGGTATCAATTTTAGTGACTAAATTAAGATCTCTTTGGTTGATTGCTGCTTTTACTTAATCAAACAAAAGTTGTGTTGACAGGTTTTAGCAAAATATGAAATAGAGTCAAAATTAAAGTTGGTTTGACTGTATCATTTCCAAATTTTCCATTAGTTACAACGACGACAAGTAGATAAAGTTCTAATGTTTTATGTTAACAGTTATCTCTTCCAAAGAAGTCGAATATAGAGCAAAAGAAACGCTCATAGTAAATATAACACGTCAAAATTCCCAAATAGTTCTTTGAAATTGGAAAACGTACAAAAGATGTATAATGTTTTGACAAGTTATACATCAATTGCTCTTGTCTTGTAAATGTTTTTTTTATTATCTTAGTTAACCTAAATTATAAAGAAAAAGTAAAATGGGAGAATGGAATATTCTGAGAACATTGTGAAGAAGTTATTTTTTTTGACAAATTTAGGGGAAAAAAAAAAGTTCTAGAGCACACAAGTCTTGCCCCAACTAAATGGTTAAGGGTTATTAAAAAAAAAACAAAAAAAAAAGGTTTGGATTATTATAGTATTTGATTTGAGAGGTTACCGCGTCAGCTGACAAATGCATGTCTGGACCATATCGGCTTCGTGTTTCGTGCACGTCTCCATGAACATTTCTACTCAGCTCCACTTCTTGGCTCTTCACTCCTTGCTAGAATAGCAATTTTACTCATCCAATGGATCATTCTAAGGTGAAAGTGTAATTGCTTCCTACTGTCGATAAAGGTTGGGAGGGGACATGGGAGCCTGCCACGTAAGAATAGAGGGGAAGGATGGTGCGTTTCTGGATGGTTCTAAGGTGAAAGTGTAATTACTTTTTACCGTCGATAAAGGTTGGGAGGGGACATGGGAGCCTAACACGTAAGAAAAGACGGGAATTGTAAGGATCCGAAAATTTTATTTCTATTTGACCTATTTATTTAATTAATTATTTAATTTCTCTGAATATCTGTTTAATTGTTTTAAATCATTTTAATTGCATTTACATCATTGAAGACACCAAATTTTGACTATTTATTCTGTTTTTATCTATTAATGTTTAGTTATTTATTTTTGAATTTTCTAACACATCTTTCTTATTTTTGTAGGTTTTTTTAAAAAAAAAAAAAGTCAAAACGCATGGACTTCTGGATAAGTCCGCGTAATAGTCCAACTTGAATCGGCGAAAAAAAAATGACGCTGATTTTTCCGAACTTCGGATCATCCTTTTCAATTTGTAATTTCCGATACTTGAACGATAAGAAACCTATTTAAACATTCCCCAACTCACCCCTAACCCCTAACAACTCATCTAACGTTCAAAATTAGCTCACCTCATCCCAAGAACATCAAAACCCTTAGTTCTAGATTTGGTGGCTATAAATAGCCTAGATTAGGGTTTTCTGAGAGGGGGTGGAGTTTTTAGAGAGAGGGGATTTTAGAAGAGAGAGAGAAAAGAAAAAGAGAAAAACGATCAAAAATCAAAGAAAAAGGAAAAGAAAAGAAAGAAGAAAAGGAAAAGCTAGGGTTTCATACTTGATTCTTGGAATTTCTGCCCTTCTTCTTCGTTTAGATTCAAGCTTCTGATTCAGGTAACATCCTTCTACTTTATTTACTATTTTTTGATCGTAAGATTACTGGAAATTTGGGGTCTTGAATAGTTTTTCTTTTAGTTTATGATATTTGATGATGATTATCAGTTGTTATATGAGCATGTTGTGTTTATAAAGCCTTGGTAAGGCTAGTAGATTTGTTTTTACGTTTAAAATCAGACGTTTGATGCTTCTGTGATGATGCTGTTGTGATTCGAGAAATTTCGGAAAAATGTTCTTCGTTTGAAGATGTGAAGAAACGCTGACCACTTGCGGATGACTTAACGGTCCGTTTCCTCTTGAATGTTTGAAGTTGTGAAGAAACGCGGACCTCTTGCGTGGACTACTTCGCGTAACGATCCGCGTTTCTGTTTGAATACTTGAAGATGTGAAGAAACGCTGGCTCGTTACGCAGGCCAGTCCGCGTAACAATCCTCGTTTCTAGCCTGACAGTTCTCCCCTTCCCCTTTTGTCTATTTGATGATGTCGATGCTTAAGATTTGGCTTTCTTGATTTTAGCTTGTTTTGACATGATCTGAATGCTGATGTTTGATGCTTTGAATAGATCCCCTTGCCTCTGAAGATTTTGTTTTGTGTTATTGTCTGAAAAACTGGAAGCAATCTTCCTGATATTTTGAAGATGGGAAGAGACGCTGACTGCGCGTTCGGTCAGCGTTCCCTCTGGATTTTGATTTTTGCCTGTAACGCGGACCTTGTTGCGCGGCACTATCCGCGTTTCTACTCCGTGTAACCTCTCTGTTTTTGTATTCTGTTGATATTTCCTGCTCTTTTACTCCAGAATCTTACTCTATTTCCTAGTTTTGTCTATGTTGACTGCAGAACTTGTTTAGATACTTTTTCTTTGAATTTTTGATTGATTTTTCCTTTAAATTGGTACCTTGATCCCTTTTGTTAACATTGAGTCTTAGATAACCATTCCCATCATTTAAGGATCCAATTAAGGCCTCACATCAAGGGATGGTAACTTCTTTCCCCTATTATGTGCTCATTATGTGTTTTTGCATGATTTTGCATGTTTTAAATTAAGTTTTCCTTTGCCTTTATTTCATGCCTAGTCTTTATTTATGTCATTTAATTTTTGGGCAAATCATTTGGAGGCCTTGGATGCCAAGTTGTAATAGATAGGTTTAATTTTGTAAAAGGTGTATTTAGTCTAGAAAATGTAATAGTTAGATTATTATTTCAAACTTTTCCCCCTTGGAATGTATTTAGGTTCCCCTCAATGTAATAATTAGGTTTTTATATGTTTATTTTGCATGCTTGCATGATTATGTGTTTACTTGCTTTCCTAGGGTCTTGCATTTAGATATTATGCCTATGTGTTATGTGTTTATGTGTTTTATGTGTTTACTCGCTTTATTATCATGTCTACATGTTTGTTGTGTAAATATATTGACGTCACCACACTAGTCCAACGCTAGTTGTGGCCTTCCCTTTCGATTTCTCACTAATCCAATGTTAGTGAGAATCTTTTGACAAGGGCTAGTCCAACGCTAGATCCTTAAACCGTTCATGCATTAGATACAAATTTCACACACATTTCACTTTTAGAGTTTCTTTCCCATTTTGCATGTCACTATTCTCCCATCCCGTATGCGAAACATCTCATTTAGTTTTCTTTTTAGTGCATTTAAGGCATTACCCTTTGAAATAGGGAAAAGAGCGAGTATGGCTTCCTAGCCTTAGCACGCTTTTATTTCCTTCTATGAAAAGGAAGAATTAAAATCACGAATTTAGTCCCTCGCACCCGTTATGTCGCATTATCCCTCTTTAGGACATACATGTACATTATTCTTTTTTAAAAATCAATTTTTTTTCTTCATGTTTAGCAATTCAAAGTCAAAAAACCATTTTTTCTTAAAATTGCATCTTTTGGAAATCCAAGTTCCTCTTTGCACTTAAAATTGATCTTTTCAAAAATCCAATTTCTCTTCTCTTGATATTTTATAAAGATTGCATTTTGAAAACCCTACTTTCCGTTTGTTTGAGTCTCATCATTTGCATTTTTCGTGACCTCCTCGAGGGATCAAAATTGGATGACACAACTAATGTGATCAATTCCAATCACACCTCAAGGAGACATTTTGCCCCTCTCGATCCAACATTAGGTTTAGGTTTTGCATCCATATAGACAACATCCAAATGTGATAAATTTTAAAGTTAGAATTAGGAAATTTTCAACTAAATCTTGCAACTAGCTTTGGCTAGGTTAGAAGGGTGCCTTAGAGACGAGTAACATCGAATCTTTGCCTTCCCTTCTTTCAACTGTGACCCCCGAACCTTTTTCTCTAGTTTTTCAAAGACCTGGAGTCGTCTAAAAAGGGTTTTTTTTGTTGTTTATTTTCATTAATTAAATCTTTTGGGTGACTTGGTACACCTAAACTCCATACCAAGTGGCGACTCCAAACTTTTTCTAAAAAACCCTTTTCTAGACTTTTGTTTTTGGGTCCAAATCGTCGCATTTTATAGTCCCATGGCCCCTTTCCCTTTCTTTTTCAAAAATCAAAAATCCCTTCCCCTTTCTTCCATCGAAAAAATGGGGCGCGACAATTATAAATTACCTCATTTTATTTTAAAAACTATTTTTAAACATTAATTTGATTTTTCTGTCACTTAATTGTGAAAAAAAGAAAATGGGCACGTTTTTTCGAGACAAATATTCGGACTGAAAGTGACGTACGTTCGGAGATTAAGAATGATCATTTGTAGCTTAAGAAAAGTAAATTAAGGAATTAGCAGTAAATGATTAAAGTTAAGCTCAATTAGGTGCCCTAATGACTCAATAATTGACCCTTGACTTTTGAGGCCAAAGACCACTTAAGTCAACCCTCTTTTTCTTATCACATTTTACTTTACCAACTCACCACTCCAACTCTATCTTTTCCTCTCCTCTTGGCCGGTTATACCTCTCCAATTTCTTCCCAAAAATTGCAGCCACAAACCTTCCATTGAAACTTACACTTCATCTTGGATTTCATCTTGGAACATCAACTAGACTAGCCGGTGCTGCTCTTCATCTTGTCTAGGCAGAATTTCGGTGGCTTGGGGACTAGCCCGCACTGCTCTTCATCGTGGGAGCTAGGCTGCTCTTCATCGTGGAAGCCAAGCTGGTCTTTATTGTGGAAGCCAAGGCAAGAACGGTTAACCCTTATCCCTCTTATCTTTCATCTCATTTCATCTCCTAGTAGTAAGAGTAGTGTAAATGATGTAGTGGTTGGTTGTTGATGGGTTCTTCAAGAACCTTGACCCTAGGTAGATGCCTTGAGGATTTGAATGATTCTTGCTTGACTGCTGTTTATCTAGGAGAGATATGGTTTCATTGGTTAGGAAGTTGAAGAAAAACAAGAGAGGAAGAAGAAGGAAGCTGGCCGAAAATTTCTGCTTGAAGTGTGCCTTGAATTTTCGAATTTTTGGTAAATTAATGGTGCTCTAATGATTGTTATATGATGGTGTTTATATGTGCTTTGCTTGCTTTAAGAATGGAAGAAAACCCTAGCCCTAATTGGGATGATTTCTGCTGGATTAAAGTTTGAACAACTTGGATGAAATCTGGAAATTTTACGCAAACAGGGCAGTCTCTTTTGCAGCCTCAATTTCGAATTTCCATGTTAAATTTAAGATTTATTTTTGCTTAAACAACTCTTGGGACTTTAATTTACAAGTGTGTGATGGATTGGAACAAGAAAATTAGAGTTTGAAGGTCAAGTGGATATCAAATACTGCGTTGAAATCTGGAAAAAATTTCCATTGTTGCTGCTGCCCTATTTTGGTCGCATCAATCATTGTCTTCCCGTGTGAAATTTTAGCTAAATTTTGGTACAGATGTAGCTCATGTACTGAGGTGTATGCCTGCAAAATTTGGTGTTTTTCCAGTACCATTTCGTTACTCAAGTGATGTTTCAAAACTGCCTCTCTAATCTGGAAAATCTTCCCCAGCTTTGAGCACTGTTGAGTTCGTTTCGGTTGGACATTCATTTACTTGAATTTATGGCTGAAATTTGGTGTGAACCTAGCCTTTATATGTTAGTATTGGTGTACAAAATTTGGTAATTTTTGGACTTGAATTCGTCACTCAAATAACAACTTGAATGCTGCCCTGTATTTTCGAAATCCCAGAACTGCAGAATTTTGAGTGGCCTCTGTTTGCACTATTGTCGTTTCATGCTCGGATGTCGTAATTGAGTTCCGTTAGTGGTTGTTGAAACTTCTTATATAGGACTATATTTTTTGTAAATTTCAGAGGTTAATTAATTTTCTGTAATTTTTGGCGAATTTTCAAAGTGTGCTGGATGTCCAGCCTGACGGACACTGTCATTTTACTGTAGCAGAATGTTCAACGGAAATCTGGGTTAATTTCGTCCATAATTTTAATTTGATGTCTTCTGCAAAGTTTTAGAGCTTTTAAAGAGGTTTCCAACGGTACCAAATGAGCAGAATTCCAACTTGTAAAACTTGAGATATGATTTTTCAAAGTTTTCAGCTCAACTAGGAAAATTGTCGAACTTTCGACTTTTTGCTTTAAATTTCACCATCGATTAGGAAAACTCATTTTTGTTCTCTTTTAATTATTTTAGGGCAAAGTGCTGAATTTGCGACTGACCAAAACTTGGACTCCGACCCCTACCTTGTCGGTGAGTGTTCAAGTGCATGTTTAATTGCTTTAAGTGATGTAAATAATTTGAAAAGCATGCTTGTGTGAGCTGGTGAGCGTGTACTTTATCAGCCATATTCTTGAATTGTCTCAAAATGAGCTTAACTGTTTAAATGGTTTCTTGTTCAACCGCTTGACTTGATTGAACTGTTTAAATTGTTTGTAACTATGGGGCCTAAACCCCATTGGGAATCCCTTCGCTTGTCCAAAGAAGGGGCTAGGCAAGGGTTGGGAAACCATGGGTTTTATTTAAAGTATGTCGGTTGGAATGAGTCCACCGACTTCATACTCATAGTGGGTTGCCAAACACTTCTCAAATTTAGGAGTTGGGGTCAAGGGGTGTAAGTAGACGGAGAGGGAGAAAAGTGATGAATATGGATGTGAGAGTGAGTGGTTGTGGAGTGTCAACGTATGGCAGAAATTGATACTTGTGAAGTGGAGAAAGTAACTACCGAGATTTCGGAAACGTGGAGCCGGCAACTGTATCCTTTAAATTGTATTGTTTAAAAGTTTTATTGCTAAATTCACTGTTTCACTCTTTTATTGTTTTATTAATTGATTTAATTGCTTTGAGTTACTGTGCATGTTTTCTTGTGCTCATCCCAATTGTTTTCCTTATAGGTTCCGAGGAAAGGCACGTGAATCGAGGAAGTTAGTACTTGTATAGGATTTTCCCTTTTTGTATAAGATTGAAATTAATGGATGAATTTGATGGATTATGGAATTTTAGAGTTATTGTTAATGTAATTTTGATGAAATTTTGGGGTTTGTATTTTGTAAGAGTTTATTAGAAATTTTAATATTTTATGTTGATGACTTTACGAATGAATGTTTGGTTTATTGTTTGAGAATTCGTAGTGAGTCCAATGAGAATGCCCGTGATATCCTGGTTGCCTCAGAGGTATTACAGGAATGATGGTGCGTTTGTGGATGGTTCTAAGGTGAAAGTGTAATTGCTTCATACAGTCGATAAAGGTTGGATAAAGGTTGGGAGGGGACATGAGAGCCTAACACGTAAGAAAAGACGGGAATGATGGTGCGTTTGTGGATCGTTCTAAGGTGAAAGTGTAATTGCTTCCTACTGTTGATAAAGGTTGGGAGGGGATATGGGAGCCTGACACGTAAGAAAAGACGGGAATGATGGTGCGTTTGTGGATGGTTCTAAGGTGAATGTGTAATTGCTTCCTATCGTCGATAAAGGATGGATAAAGGATGGTTCTAAGGTGAAAGTGTAATTGCTTCCTACCGTCGATAAAGGTTGGGAGGGGACATGGGAGCCTGACACGTAAGAATAGACGGGAATGATGCTGCGTTTATGCGTTTGTGGTCTAAAATTAACAAGCATTGGGGCAGAAGACCCACGCGCGTTGTGGGAACAAGAATGGGGTCAGGTCGGGTGGTAGGAGGCAGGAACAATATATACAGAGTGTGGGACACGAAGATAAATACCAAGAAAATAAAGATAGGGCCTGGAGCCCTGGACGTAAATATGAACATACAGAAGTGAGGCTTTGTTTCAAAGGAAAAAAGAATTGGATCCGTATGAATGAAAGTCAATGCGAAATTACTGAATTTTTCACGCTAATTAATGAATAGGTATGTCTTTATGATTTGGAAAACTGCTATATGAGTGTGAATCTATCCAGAAATAAAAGCACTAGAAGTATGAACAAAAATAAAACACTCAAAAGCTGCCCAAATTAATTATTAAACACTATAAGTATAGAAATTAAGGCAAAAAAAAAAAAAAGAGGGGCTGATTCTTGTTGCAAAAAATAAACACTGAAAATTTGAATTATTACCAATATTAAAATACTTAAGAACTGGCCATGTTAAAAGTTAAACATATTAAGTACAAAAATTAATGAAAAGAAGCAAGTGAAAAAAAAGACAGGATTGATTATTGTTAATAAAAACACTTAAAGGTTTTATTAACCCTTCCACTCCTAATTGCCGTGCACAAGATTTGAATACCGAACTTGACAGTGAGAAGAATTTTAAAAGCCCTCTTCTAAGCACCAGAGACACTTAAAGTTGACAAAATAAATTTTAATATATGTGTCTCTGTGTGTGTGTATAGCATGAGATTGTCAAAAAAAAAAAAGAGAATAAAACTCACCTAGAAACAGGAACATTAAGTTTGTCTACATGGCGGCGTGAAAGACCTCCCGCTTTATAAGACGTGAAAAATATCTATTTTAAGAATCTTTTAGAGTAGGAATTGAATAGTGTTTAAAATATGTGTCAAAACTGTGAATTAATACACCCATAGATTTAGATAATTACTGCTGAATCACTCACAAAAATGATACCAATTTTATAGACCTCCGTTGGGTAATTGTAGGAGATAAACAATTAATGTTTTATGGTGGGATGAAACTATGCCTACTGTATTTACCTTTCTTCCATTCGCTGGTCCTAGGCTATTTTACATCCTGATGAAGATCGAGTACTCATCGTACTGAAATGTGCAAAGCTATAAGAATTTCCAAACGTCTACAGATTTTGTGGCTCTATTAAAGAAAGAAAGTAATACCAGGTTAGAATGTTCTAGCCAGGAAGGCGGGGGACACCAACCATGTTTTGATTCCTTTACCTTATTTAATTATATAATTGATTTTCTGCATCAACTGAAATTTCCCGGCCTTCTTGCTCATTTCTTTTTCCCGTTGGCTCGGAAAATGCGAAAAATAATTCATTCTAAAACGGATATGAAATAAGAAATTATAGCAAAAGGAAAATATATACAAGTATATAACGATATGCAGGGGTAGCAGCAGCAAGTTCACCACAATTCACATCTTACTTGGAATTGACAAGCTCTTGTTCAACTTTGCCTCTTTCAATGCTATATTGGTTGTGCTATAACCACCATCAACCACCAGATTCAATCCGCTTATGTACTTGGATTCGTCACTTCCAAGGAATAACGCAGCTTCCGCCACATCTTCTGTTCCCACAGTTGTCTTCTTGAGATTTGCTATTGCGGAAACAAATCCCTCTATTTCATTCCCCTTGGCCATGGGTAATGCTCTCCTTAGCATTGGAGTGGGAACGCCAAAGGGAGAAACACAGTTGACTCGGATCCCATATTGTCCCAGTTCCACACACAAATTCTTGGCCAGCCCCAAAACACCATTCTTGGATGCAACATAAGAATAAGGAACATCACCAAAAGTCACTGAACAAACACTGGAAGTTATAATAATGGATCCCTTCTCAGCTGGAACCATAACTCTTGCAGCATGCTTAGCGCACAAGAATGCGCCAAAAACATTGCCATCGAAAACCCTTCTAAAGTTTTCGTGATCTGTCGACACTGTACTGTCTTGATGAGGCCCACGGATCATTCTGTCTGATCCATTCCCAGGAATTCCAGCGTTGCTGAGCATTATGTCAAGCTTGCCATACTTGGAGATTGCAGTGTCTACTGCTCTTCTTACATCTGATTCTTTCGTTACATCACAATGGAGGTAGGAAATGGCTCCTTCTGGATTAAGCTCCTCACAAATGGCTCGACCGAGATCATCTTGGATATCACCAAGGACGACTTTAGCGCCATGCTTGACAAACAGCCTGGCAGTGCATTCTCCAATTCCGCTGGCGCCACCAGTAATCACTGCCACTTTACCTTCAAGTCTGTGAGGTAAGATCAAGCTGTTAGATTTTCATTTTTGTGCTTCAGCTCATTAAATTTGAAGGACAAGAAATGAGTGTGGAAATTGATAACTTACCTTCGGAATATGGCAGGAGAAGGAGGTGAATTGCTTGGGAGCATCCTCACTTATTCAACTTGTAAAGCCTGCTATCGAATTAATGGCAATGCACATCAACGTTTAATAGTATACAATAATAGGCCTTTATCCTTGGTATACAAAATCGAAATGTCATATTCCAAGATTTGTAAGTCAAAAGTTCATTAATTAGTGGGGACAGGAGATTGCATCATTTATGTAGAAGAGGCAATATCTACATAATAATAGTATTAATTGATAAACTGGTCAAGATATGGGCAGATTCAGAAGGGTATCTCGAAAGTATTTTTAAATTTTTGCAAATATACCTATTTGTCCTTTTCCTATTATTTAGAAGAAAATGTCAGATCAATGTGTACTTTAATTAAGGTCTTGTCTAGATTGCAAAATCTTAGACGCAGAAAACAAGTAAGGACCAACACGTAGACGAAGTGCACCTTTGGGTAGGGGTGCCCACGGTTCCAGAACCACCAGTTGAAACGGTTCCGGTTCTTTTGAAAGGTGGAATCTGAACCAACCTTTATAGGGACGGTTATGGTTACGGTTCTTGAACTTCCGGTTCCAGTCCGGTTACGGTTTTAATTTTTCGTGATTCCAGTTCCGGTTTTAGTTCTTCTAATTACGTCAAAATACCTGTTATTATAAAATTAATTTTAAGTCAATATGCCAATGACCGTAGGAAAAAAATATGAATTTTTTTTATTATCATTTGGCAAGGAAAAAGAAAAAAAAATATTTTTTTATTTAACAAATTACTATCATATGATTTAGCAACGACTATTTTCTTGATCCTTCAAAAAAAAATAACTTTTGTGAATTTGTCATCATGGTTAATCAAACTCAAAGAATCATCAAATGCTAACTTAATAGTTTGATTAATTTAACTTTAATATTTTGACTAGATTGGATTTGGACCTAAATCAATTATGCTACATTTACTAATGAATTGGGATAATAAGTTGGTAAACTAAAATGGATGCTATTAGTGTGCTGACTATTAAAAGTGAATTTTAAATTAAGACAAAGACATCAAACTACCCAAGATATAAGTGTTTTCTTAGACAGTTTGAACGATTCTTGAACCGCCGGTTCCGGTTTCGATTCAAATTTTTTGTGAATCTGAACCGTAACCTTTAGTTACAATTACAGTCCGGTTCTCACTTCGGTTCAAGAAACTGCTGGTCCGATTCCGGTTCAAACCTGAACCCGACTATCTCTACCTCTGGGTGGTTTGGTGAGAAAACGGTCATGGCTATGGTGGAAAGTGAGTAATATAAAAAGGCTAATAGTGCTTGATGGCGGTAGGTGGAGAGAGGCAGCAAAAAAATTTTCCATTTTTGCTTCTTATTTGACTATTTCTTTTTTCTTTTCCCCCCCTTTTTTTTTGTCCCTTTCCTCCTTTTTCTTTGGCTGCTCCAAACAAATTCGACTGCTTCTAATAAAGCTTCACTGAGATCCATGCTGTTTTTCCTAATTTTTTTTATGCTGATTCTTTTCCTTTTAACTTGATTTCATCCTCTGTCATACAACCAAACACCAGCCAAATAAAAAATTAAAACACATGTTAAATTAGTAATAAAAAAAATTCTAAATACAAACAAAAAGAAATGTTACAAAATTCAAAACAGTGGCCTTCTAATTAGTAAAATGAATTTTGTGAATTTTTCAACAAAAGTAAAATTAGATAGAAATTCTGTATTTGTGTTGTTTAGTTAAAATAAAGTAAACATAATTTTTTTCAATAAAATGGAGGTTACATTTTTAATAAAACAAGAAATTTATGTCCTTGTGCCTTACAAAACTATAGGCCTATGTTTATTTTAAAGGATTAACTTCTCTTTTTTTTCATGGAAAATTATCATATTATTATGTGATTTTGTGTTACATTACTCATTAAATAAAAAATTTTATGCCGATTGAGACAAACTTCTTGTTAAATCTAGTAGTTGCTCCAAGAAGTTCGACGTGAATATAAAAGAGCCCCAACAAAATTGATGTAATACATCTTATGTGAATATTGCTGTTATATACTAGTTATAGGAAAGAGAGGGAAGAAACTTGAACCATCACCTGCCTGCTCTCGAAATTCATTCAGATTCTTAGATTTTGTTTATGGATCAGCTTCGATCGATTTTTTATTTTTTTTAACTTTTTAGTTCAATTTGAATAACTCTATATAGAACTCTCTTCTTCATTTCTTTCTATTACTACACTAAGACCTCTATAAATTAATACTCGATAAATTTATAACTTCTATTAAATAATAGTTTTTCTCGGTTTGACTTGGCTAATGAGCTAAACTAATAATTTTGATCAAATAATAAGATAATTTTTGTTGAATAACCCTACGTAGAACTCTCTTCTTCATTTCTTTTTATTACTATAGTAAAGCCTCTATAAATTCATACCTAATAAATTAATAACCTCTATTAAGAATTTTTCTTGGTTTAACTTGGGCTAACAAGCTCAATCAATAATTTTGGTCAAATAATATGACAATAATTTTTTTAAACCTTGCTTAACCATTTGGTGCCATTTATATCATACATTTATAATTCACTAAAATTATATATCATATTTTTCTAAAATATTAGTCTATTATTATTTATTTTTTCTTAAAATTTAAATCTACTATACTCACATAATGCTTTGTGTATTTGATCGGTCATGGTTGATTTGCAAAAGTCTTTTAGAGGGAAAGTCATAATTTATTAATGAGATATGTAACAAGACTTTGTGTTTGTCTATTATAAAAATACTTCCTTATCATTTGTATACGTAATATTTTTAATCTAATTCGTTGTATGCATTTAATAAAATGAAATTGGATATCTATTGTATAGTATTCCTAAGTCTTACAAACCATTTGATAATAGAAAAATGATATCAATTATGTGTGTATATTAAGGGCATTAATAAAATTAAATTATACTTGTAAATCAAGCAAACTTTTAGCTCACTTTTATTGATACAATAATTCATGTTTTTATTTAAAATTTTGATTGATTAAATGGGCACTTCTTTGAATTATAAGTGCACTCAATAGATTAATAATTTATTATTCTATTGATTAATTAATGCCTCTTTAATTTAGTAGAATTTATATGGCTCCAAAGTTATTAATTTGTAGATTTTTAATTGTACAATTAGTCAAGTGCATTAATCCAAAAAATGCCTAAATGTATCAAACAAATGTGAATATGTACATAAATATTAAGTCCAGTCAATAAGTGGTGTCCTGCCCTTAGTACATGAACTATTGGATGAATAACATTAATGAAATCGTATGGTCATATTGAACGAAAATTGGTGTAACCCAATAGTAGTGTAACATTTTTCATTTTGATTTCAGTTCAATCACCAATTTTAGTTATTTCTTCTATTATTTATTTTATGCATCTAAGCATCTAAACTTATACAGATCACTATTTGTTCATAATATATTAGGCAAAACATGAGTGGAAAATATACATTGTGTTATAATTTTTCTAAATAAAATTGGTACAGTGATACGAGAATGACTTGATCTTCCCCCTGTTACTCTTCAAGCTAGTTTCCAAAGGGGCATCAAATTTATTGCTGGCCGTCCAAGGGATATTTAGGCACGCCTACTTATTATCTAAGTGTCATTTATTAGTTTAAGTAGTAGGGAATAATTGTTAGTTGTTGGCCGAGTTAGTGGTGTGTTAGTAGTCTTGGTCTTTGATAGTTGTTTATTTGTTTTCATTGGAAATAAGTGACCAACCTTGTGTCACATTTGTTAAGCTGTTAGGTTAGTTAAGTCATTATGCCTTTACTTATTTATTTCTTTTATTTTAGTTTGACTAGCCTTGGGCTTTGTGTGTGGGCCGAAATCTGCTAGTCCAAGTTGCTCTAGGTTTTGTGTCTTGTAAGCCTATAAAAAGGCTATCTTATTCAATAAATAATGGAGTTGATGAATTTTCCAGAAAATTGAAAAAGTTTTTCTCATGCTTCTTGAAGCAAACCTTGAGCATGTTATAAGGTAACTAAATGTTCACACGACTTTATCAATCAAGTAGTTACCTTGATTGTGGTGTCGATCTACTATCTTATTCATTCTCTAAGAACTCCACTGCTAAATTAGATACAAGCTTCTAGATCCTGTGGACTTATGTGATTCGGGTCTCGTCTGAGATAGGGTAAGGATCGTATCAGTTGGTATTAGAGCTAGTTGAAGGTGTTGAGTTATATCCCTTGTGTTTCATTGTGTTTTCTTCTTTGTGTCGAGTCTCTCGTGCTCGTTTTGTGTTCTAGGGTTTGTGTTAATTCTGCCTGAATTTAGTCCTCGTTGTTTGCATCTAATTTCAGCTTGTCTTGTTCCTTATTTTGTGTTAAAGTGTTGCTACAAATTCATAAAAGAAATCAAAAAAAGAAAAAAGTATTGTTCATCATTACTGTTCACCATTACTATTCACCGTTATTGTTAATTCGGAAAAAAAATTCCATCTTTTTTGTGCTTCTTGTGCAATCTATTCAATTTGTGTGTTTGTGTTGTGTTTCCATCGAGTCATTTAAGAAAAGAAAATTCAAATCAACCGTTAGGGTTTTTGCTAGGGTTTCTAGTTGTTCTTGGAGTCGCTAGGGTTCTTGTGTTTTAAATTCTGTCCAGCTTTGTTCGTTGCTATTATGTCGTATTTTTTTTCATTGTGTTTGTTGTCTATTTCATGTTTAGGTCTTGCTAAATTCGTTTAAAAAAAAACAGAGAAAAAAACTTCGCATACCAGTTTCGTGACGTCGTTTCACGGCTATCCAGCTTGTTCCTGTTGCATTCCTTAAATTGTTAGGCTGAAATTCTTGAAGTTCTTGAATTTCTTGATTGATATCTTGAAGTTCTTGAGGTTCTTGAATAAAAGCTAGAAAACTTCTTGAAGATCTTGGCCGAATTGTAGAATTCTTGCATTGATCAAATTTAGAAAGTCAAAGCCTGAGTTGTTCTTCAAGAAACCTGATTTGTTCTTGCAGCCTTCGATTAATTGTGAAATTTGAGTTGTTTGATCCGTATTTGTGCTCAACAATTGAAGCAATTGTGTTTAAAGAAACACCTCTTAACCTAACTTTCCAAATTGTTTCAAGTCTGATCATAAGTTATTTCCAAAGTTGACACCAAACGAATTTCCAGCTTGTTTCCAAATCCAAGCAGGAAACCGTGAAGCTTTAGAGGAAACAAAACTGATTTGGATTTGGTTTCTAAATTCCATTTCCCAAATTTTATTCTTGCTGCCAAAAACAAGTTTCCTAATCTAAAAGTGGGAGGAGAACCGAGTCTGACCAGGTGTGGATTTAAGAAACAAATTTCCAACTTTGTGTTCAAACGTGTTTCAAAATTGAAGCTGATTTTGTTTCTTGATCAACTCTTGATCCGTGGCTATGTTAAAAAAATGACAAACAGCCTTGTTTGATCATTGAAGCTTTCCAAAACCCTTCACAAAATAGTTTTTGGAAACTAAAACTCAAGCTTGAATGTTTTAAGAAACAACAGCCGACTTTCTTGAAGCTTTCCAAAGCTGAATTAGGAAACTACTACAAAACCTAATCTTAACTTGTTTGTTGTTTCCTAATCTCACTTGGAACCAAAACAAGGCAACTATAAATTTCGTTCTTGACCTAGGAAAGAGCTAAATTTCCAGAATTAAAACTCTTTCCAAGTGCTGCAAATTCGGGTCAGCTGTGGTTTCAAAAATTCTGTTAAGCTGAATCTGAAATTGTTTCTACATCAGCTTGGAATCGGGATCCCATCCAAATTCCAGTCGATACCACTTTCCAAAAACACCTCCAGCTTCCTTAATCGTATCATTAAAGTCTTGTAGGGTTCTAAGGTCAGCCGTCGCTTGTCTCTTTAAATTCAACCATACATTTCCTTAATTGTCCAGCTTTGGTTCATGTTTTGAGTCAACAAATCTGTCCAAATTTTTGATTCAAATTCCAGCTTGTTTCTTGAATATTTTCAATCCAAATTTTGGTCAATTGAAGCTGATCTTGTGTTGTTCCATAGTTTCAACTCTCTCGTTGTTTCACTACATGTTGTTAGCATCCATTGGTAAGTCAAGTATTTACTTGGAAAAGCGCTAACATCCACAAGGCAAGTGATCAAGAACTGTGAGAACTTGTGAGATTCTTGAGCAAAAAAAAAAAAAAACACTTCAGTGCATACACGAGTGTTGAGGGTAAACACGTGAGGGAGTGAAGTGAGGACTATATTTGTTTCTTGCTAACTCTTTTGCAGGTTAAGATGTCTACTAGAAAGAGGTCACCTTGTGAAGAAGCTATGTTGTTGTTCGATACCATGATGGTCGAAATACGCAAATTGATGGCTGAATATATAGCACAATGCCATGACCAAATTAGTCATGTGAAGGTCTCAACAAGCTGTTATCAAGAAGAAGTGGTTATGAAGGAATCTATGGAATCAGTTGCTGAAGTAGGAGAATCCAAACTTGTTTTACCACTGATTAAGAATGAACCATTTAAGAGGAGGGGTTCCCAACATGGAGATATGGTTGAGCATGCCAATAAGGGAGCTAATTAGAGAGCTTCTTGTTATCGTGGCAAATTTAACATTACCTTGTTTTGTGTTGATTATCTTTTACAGGTTGAACAAGGTGCAATATGATTGCTCATGAGTTGCTCAACTTCTAAGTCTTTTATTGACTTTGAAGCCTTTCATGAAGTTTGCATTCTGGGAATGGTGTCTCCTTGTTACCAATTCATACCAACATTGGGTCCACAAGCTAAACTTTTCCTTGATATGGATGTTGATTTGCATGTTCTTGAGTTTTCTAAGGAAGTTTTCACACCTCAATTTGAAACTGATAATTTCCTTCCAATCTCGAGGCATGAAGTGTGTTCAAAATTACTCAAGATTCCCATGGTCCTTGTGTGCAGCCTTGAAGTCCTCGTACCAGCACAAGTACATGAATCTTCACTTCTCATATTCATCACCGAACCTGGTCATCAAGGCATTACCTTGTTTTCCTTGCTGGAGGATGGACTACATGCATCCCTTAATTTGAGTGCACCAATTTTGCTACCTAATGCACTTTTTGATGTGACAAGCTGTTCATTCAAGAACATTGTGGAATTTACGGTTTGTAGAATATGGCAAATACCATGGTTTAAGTGCCCTTTCAAGTTAAGCATGGCTAATGACCATTCAACTCTTTCCAACATTGCTATCATCCAAGCGTTCCATTGATTCAAGGGCGAATCTTTTCAAGAGGAGGGGAACGATACGAGAATGACTTGATCTTTCCTCTATTACTCTTCAAGCCGGTTTCCAAAGGGGCATCAAATTCATTGCTGGTCATCCACGGGATATTTAGACACACCTACTTATTATCTAAGTGTCATTTATTAGTTTAAGTAGTAGGGAATAATTGTTAGTTGTTGGCCGAGTTAGTGGTGTGTTAGTAGTGTTGGTCTTTGATAGTTGTTTGTTTGTTTGTTTTCATTGGAAATAAGCAATCAAACTTGTGTCACATTTGTTAAGATGTTAGGTTAGTTAAGTCATTAGGCCTTTACTTATTTATTTCTTTTATTTTAGTTCAGCCAGCCTTGGGCTTTATGTGTGGGCCGAATTCTCCTAGTCCAACTTGTTGTAGGTTTTGTGTCTTGTAAACCAATAAAAAGGCTATCTTATTCAATAAAGAATGGAGTTGATGAATTTTTCAGAAAATTGAGAGAGTTTTTCTCATGCTTCTTAAAGTAAACCTTGAGCATGTTAAAAGGTTTCTCAGTGTTTACACGACTTTATCAATCAAGTAGTCACCTTGATTGTGGTGTTGATCTACTATCTTATTCATTCTTGTGTAATCCAAATGCGATTAAGAACTCCTTTGCTAAACTAAATACAAGTTTCTAGATCCTGTAAACTTGCGTGATTCGGGTCTCGTCTAAGATAGGATGAGGATCGTATCATGTAGTTTCATAAATGAACCCAAAATATTGCAATATATCTTTTGGGTTAAATTATGTTTTCTCAAAACATAAGTTACATTATAGTTATACGATTGTTTTGTGAATAAGAAGTTTATATGGTTAGTTACAACTTATAGGTGAAATAAAATGAATCACAAATTGTGCAAATTAACCATCGCAATGAAAGGGAATCTGTGTTAATTATTCATTCTCAAAAATACTACTATTGATACCTATTAACTATTTATTGATTTTTTAATGTGATCAGCAAATTTCTTTATTTACATGGGTGATATATATCAAATTAATGACCAATTTATATTTTTAATTTTCTTTCTATGAGGATCCAAAAATTTATTTTTACTGATTTATTTATTTATTTATTTATTTATTTATTCATTTGCTCTAATTAATATATTTTAATCATTTTAATTGCCTTTACATTGTACATTGCCTCATTTTATTTCTTAAAAATGTTTGCTCTTAAATTTAATTTTTCTGTCACTTAATTAGTGAAATTTAGAGAAAACACATTTTTTGAGGCAATCATTTGTTCTGAGAGTGAGGAAATTTTGGAGAGTAAGAATGATAATTTGTAGATTAAGAAAAGCTAATTGAGAGATTAGATGTGAGTGATTAGAGTTAAGCTCAATTAGGAGCATCAATGAGTCACTATTCAAAGTTGACTTTTGCACCTTTAAAAGTAGTTTTATGTCTCTTCTTTCTTTCACTTTTTCACTTCACCAAAAAGCTCACAAAACCCTTTCTCTCTTCTCTTGTCTTGGCCGAACATCCCCCTTCCCATTTCCCTTGGGTTTGAGTTTCAATTTCATCCTCCAAATCTTGTTCAAATCTTGATTCCGTTCTTTTTCAAACTTTGGATCATCTTCAAGCTTGGTAGAAGGCTTGGAGGAAGGAAGAATCTTGGGGTTTTAGTGCTTGGTTTCTTGAGATCTTGCTCGCCATTTTGGAAAGAAGGTAAAACCCTCTAAAGTGTCAATCTTTCCTTCATTTTTAGATAGATCTTGGCAAGATAAGCTTGGGTTGTTAATGGGTTCTATGAACCTTGACATTAGGTAGAGGACTTGAGGATTTTACTTGTTTTCTTGGCTTGCTCATAGGTAGAGGTCTTGAGGAATTTATGTGCTTAACATGGTTCAATGATTATGTGACATGGCATGGATTCTTGGCATGCTTGGTGGCTTGAAATTTTCCTCTTTAATTAGCTTGCAAGAATGTGGCTTTGTTGGTTATTTTGGAAGCATGAAAAGTGAGCTATTGTGCTTGAATCTTGGCGGAAATTTCAGCCTTCAAATCCTTTCTTTGGCCGAGAAATTGGAGAAAAAATTTCAGATTTTAGAGCTTCATTTTAACTCTAATCATGTGCTAAAACTTTTGGTTTTAGAAACCCTAATTTAGCCCCAACCTTAAGCTCAAAATTTCTATTTTGAAACCACACTCATGGCCGAAGATTTGAGCTGAAAATTTTAGTTTTTAGAGCCTTGTCTTGAGTCAAAATTTTGGCAAAACAATGGCCCTTAGATGCACTTTGATCAGCGCAACAAAACTAGTTTTAAAAGAAGGGAAAAGAGAGAGCTTTCACAATGTGTATTGTTGAAAATTTTGTATGACAAGTTTTGAAAAATAGTTTTAGGAAAACTGTTATATCTTGGTGTAGAAAAATCCAAATTGATTTCTGCTTGATGCGTTTGAAATTAGACTTGAAGTTTCATTGATATAAATTTCAGGGGCTGGTTTGATTTCTATGAATTTTAGCGAATTTTCAAAGTTGACTGAAATTCAAGACAGTTATGCCTTATTTTTACTGCAGCAGTGAATTTGAACTGAAATTTGACTGGTTTCTGATTTGAATCTTGTATAAGTGTCTTCTAGAGAGGTTTAGTTCACTGAGTTTATTTTCCAAAGGTATAAGATTCGTAATTTTTAAACTTATAGAACTCAAGTTATGATTTTTCAAAGAATGTTGCAAAAATTGAAAATTCTTCTAAGGAAGTGTCGAAAGTTTAGAAGTGCCTTGAAAACATTTCTTGGTTTTCAAGCCTAACCTTTTGATTATTTACACACCATTCCATACTTGGGAAATGGATTTTTCAACCACATGAGATTTCTCTCAACTTGGATCAGAAAACTTAATTGTTTGAAAGTTGGCCTTGGTTGAATACCTGGGTAAATTTGGTTATGCATGTTTCAGGTGATCACGTGGACACTAAGGATCTTGATTGACTTCTTGATTTGCTCTCACTTGCACTTCACTATTGGTGAGTGTCAAGTGCATGATTTGTTGACTTGCTTGAACTTGTTACATGCTTCAATTGAACGTATTATTGGACTTGTCGAGGCAGATGTGTACTTTATCTCGTTCGACCTCTCTTACTTGACCTAAACTTGCTTGCTTGTACTTGCTCATACTTGAAATGACTTGTCTGAACGTATACTTGCTTGTCGATTGATTGTTGTCTCGTCGACTTACCAGTGATTTATGGGGATGCCCAAACCCCGTGGTTAATCAATTGACTCGCAGCCAGGCATGAGGTCCTGGTCGAGGAGATTTGACGAGCCTTGGGTCCTTACCTGTTTTGTTGGATGGAATGCGTTTGCCGACTAGTTGCTTGGGTATACTCGAGTATTACCAAATTACCTGTTTTGATGAGCGGACCCAGTTGGGGGGTTGGAACAGTGGACGGAGATGGTTGACAAGTGAGGTTCTACGGACTTACTCTTGTTATGTTAACGGGGTGTCAACTCAACTGGAAATCTTGATCAAGTAGTGGACTAGATTCTGAGAGCTCCTGTATCCTTTATTGAACGTGTAATTAATTTCCTTATTTGCATTCTTGCCTGAAAGTTCTGGTTACTTATCTTGCTCAATGAAAGTGTATATCACTTGATCTTGCATGCTTGCATGTTCTTCTTGCCCTCACTGAACATTCGTTCACCCCATTATATTTGTTATTCCTTAACAGGATTGTGGAGCAAAATGACCTTGGAAGAGTAGAATCATCCATTTTGCATAAGCTTTTGTTTTCTTGTAAATTTTGACAAGTGTAAGTGTGAATGTGAAATGTATTTTGGAAGTATTTGAATTACACTTGGCTTGTAAAAGATGTAAGGGTTGTAGTCTTGGATATGAATCGGTTGATTCTTGTCTATCGAGGTCTCTCTTAGTCAGTTGATTCTATTATTTTTGCTTGTTTTGCCAGTAGTCTTGGCGAGAATTGGGCAGGCGGCCCGCCGAGCCCTCTGGTTCGCTTTAGGGGAGGTGGGGTTGTCATAGTTGGTATCATAGTTTAGGTTTCAGATCCTTGTAGCGTATCCTAAACTAGATGTTTAGGATGTCGGATTGTGGAATTAGTTTGAAAGTTAAGTGAAAAGATTACTTGTATACATTTGGTTAAGACTTGCATTCTAAGTGGATGATTTGTAGTTAAGGAATGTGGAACTATATATGATTGATGTTTGATTTGTGATTAGAGGAATCTAGATGGTATATCGGGCAAAAATGAGGATTGAGTAGATTTACACTTTGGGGTGGCTAACCTTAGTGTTGATTGACTTTGTTCTTATTTTGGTGCCTGAATACAAATATATTTACAATTGAGAATTAGGTAGTCCTTTGTCCGTAATTAAGGAATTTGGACCTTAGTTGTGCCAAGCAGTAGCAACAGACTGTCTTAAGAAGGTAATCAATTACTGTTCCCTCTTCCTTTATATAGCTATGTAGTCTTTTGTTTGATCTAGCTGTGTGTATGTAGTAAGAAAATCTGGTACTTTAAGCTAATTAAGAATGGCGCTTTTGAGTTCTTAGCTAGTATTTTGATAGAAATATGAGATTGTGAACGATTAAATGAAGGGAAAATTTTGAACCTGCTTCACTGTTTTTCCTCCATCGTCTGTAGTGAATGGCACAGCATCACCTTTGTAATCTTCTCCTCTTCTTTTTTCTTTCTTTTTTTTTTCTTTTTCGTTTTAGACAAACCTAGAAACCTTTTTACTTGCCATTTTGCTGACCCGGGCATCAGCTTCATTATCTTTTCCTCTCTCTTTTTCTTTTTTCCTTTTTGTTTTAGACAAGCCTAGTTAGAAGTGTTTCCAGTTGATATTCTACTCACTCGAGCATCAACTTCGTAATCTTCTCCTCTCCTTCTTCCTTTTTTTTTTTTTTTTTTTTTGGTTGTAGGCAAACACAATCTTCTCCTCTTCTTCATTTTCCTTTTTCTTAATTTTAGACAAACCTATAAGAATTTCTACTGACGTTCTACTGACCTGGGATAGAGGAACAAAGTTGCTGGGATAATTCTAATTATTGCCCAAGATGACTATTGAGGGCTCTAATAGTTTGAAACTATTCAAAAGGCCAGTTCTACAGCAAAGGGCATATGTGTCATTGTGAATGAAATTACCAAACACACCCTAAACAGCTAATAACTATTCTATATTCTTACGTAACCATGAAGGGTATAAAGGAGATTTCACAAGTCTCCTACACTAACTTGCTGACATGTGGCTTAAAATCCTAGAAAGCAACAGTGATTTGGGCTCTCTTTTTATCTGGTAGTTAGATATATATATATCCTTAAGATATTGATTATGTTTGACTTGATTAGCTTCATTTGTGATCCTTAGGTAATGTATCATTTTGCTATTACAGTACTAAGGGATAATTTCAGAAACCACCTTTGAGATTTTGTAAAATATTAGTTAACTCTTTTGAAGTTTTTAAAATTTTGCTTAACACCTCTTGAATTGACATTTTGGTAACATTATCACCCTTTTAACCAAAAAGTAAATATTAGAAAGTCAATGTTAGAGGAGAGAGACTATTTTAGTGCCCTTAATACCATTAGCCTACCAAAAATAATGAACATTTTACAAGCCAAGGAAAAAAGCACTAAATTGGAACTATTTAAAAAGTGAGGGGGTGAAAGTTGATAAAGATTTATATTGCAATTAATAGTCACTTCTATAGCAAAGAGAGATAGTAAAAGTAAATACTATTCTTTCAATCATTTCTACAAATAAAACCCTCCATATTGTTGAAGACAATTAGCATATAAAACTCATATATTTGAGCAAAAAAGCTTAGTAATAGATGAAGTTCAACTCCAATATTATACAGAGAATTTACTTAGAATAGACCAACTTTTTCATAGGTGTGAAAATGAAAATTTTATTGTAAAAAGAAAAAAGTTAGAATTTGAAACTCCACGACATAGAGTTTCAGTTACTTCATTTCTCTCATGCTCTACATGAATAAGAACAAATAAATAAATAATTACATAAATATAGTTGTGAAACACAAAAAAGGGGGAAAAAAAGAACCCATAGCTCTTCTTTTCCAAATGCGCTGAATATTTCATTGATTAAATGCTATATTTCGTTGATATTTGCAATTCAATTATGTGTATACATATGTATGTATGTATGTATGTATATGTCAACATTGTAAAGAAAAGCAATAAATTTAGAGAAACAAAAAAGCTTAGAAAATTTAAATATCAGGGTGTTATTGACAATTCCTCACCTTTGATATTGGCATATGATCCCACAGACCAACTATTATTTCAAGGGTGCTAAGCGAGATTCTAAGAATTTCAAAGGAGTTAGGTGATATTTCATGAAGCCTAAGCAGCAGTTTCTAAAATTATCCCCAATATTAATTACCCCAATCTTCTCATGTCTTTTGCAACAGCAGCAACAACAACAACAATAACAATCCAGGGTGGGTCTAAGATCCAATTTTTTTCCTACCTTTCAAAATAGTGCAATTGATTAAACAAAATTTTGCCTCAATCTTCTCAAGTAACTTGTTTTTTCTGTTCTTTCCCTTTTTTTGGTAAAAATAGAAACTCTAGACCTTAGGAGGGCTTGTGAGAAACAAGAAAGAGGATTTGAGGTCACTCTACCCCTAACACCTAAAGTTTTCCAACCACAATTCATCTAGTCTACAGCATCATTAAAAGCGCCTTTAAGACTAACAAAGCACCCAAAAAAAAATCTCTTATTAATCTGATTGCCAAACTTTAATCTATACTTTGTCTAGCTGCGTTCAAAGTGGTCCGGGGGGAAAAGAGATTAAATTTTTAGCCACATAATAATTAATTTTTTTTATCTTTGTAAAAACCTTGGCCATGAGAGAAAAAGTTGCAAAGGCACGAAATTTTGCTTTTCAAACTCGTGGCAGGGTCAGTTGGTTATCAGAACCCTTACTCTAGGTGCAGGTTGGGGGATCAAATCCTCCATCCTATGTTTAAAAGATATGTTAAGTGCACTAAATCTCTTCTTAAATTCAGCGGGTGTCCTCCTGTTCCTAGGACACCTGTCTGGTTGGTTTTGTCCCTCCGATTTTCCCTAGACCTCTTTAGGTCCACCCCCAATATACTCTAGAAATAGATTAGATTAGAATTTATCGTTGTAGGAAGGAAAAAAATTAAAGAAAAACAAGACAAAACAAAACAACCTCGTGGCTGGGCTATTACTGTCATCGTATTCCTTTACGGTAAGATGAGATTCATCCATCAATTGCTAAAAGGTTTGTTTTACCTTTTCCACATTTTTTGGGTTAATTAAAAAGTTTCCGTGATTTTGATTTCGGTCATTGCGACGGGCAAATGCAAGAGTCGAGACAATGGATTGCTTAAGAGTAGATGCTGCATTATTTGATGTAGAATCACAATATATTATTGTAGTCGTAAATTTTTAGTTCAATGAATAGACACAATAACTTGATAAGAAGATAGTATATATATTTTTGGGAAATCCCCAACATATATATATAAAAAGATGATATAATCCTGGGGACCTACTTTTGTTTGCTTGAATTCAGTTGACTTAACTTTTACTCAAGAGATCAAGTTCACTTTTGAAAACTACTCAGTAAAGCATGCTGACAAGATGCAACATTATTTGAAAATTTAGTCATCTCATAATTAAGTTGGAATAACACCTATTTATTAAGAAACATAGTAGTGATCAATCTTATCCAACTCAAACACTCTTCACTTAAACAAGACCCAAGTTGAGGATGCCCCAAGAAGTATTAGGCCAAGACTTTTCCTTACCCTTCATCACCAACACTCGAGCCCATGCAACCCATCCTTCCCAAGACATCCTCTTATCCCATGGACTTCCCCACTCCAAAATCATTCTCAGCCCTTTTTTTGCCTCTTTTTCCCCCTCCTCAAATTTCCCTTTGCTCAGATAAATATGACCCAAAACCACATGAGGCTCTCCAACAAAAGGGTTCCTCTCAATTGCCCTTATCAACAACTCTTCAGCCCTCTCCAGCCCAACCTTTTCTGCTTCACAAACAGCCTCCCAATACAACTCCCTCCCTAATTTCTGCTCGTCTGCATCCAAAACTCTTGTGCAATTCTCAAATACTGGTGGGATTACTAGCTCAAGCTCTTCATCTCTATCATCTGCTAAACTAGTAACCCCACCATTATTTCTTCTCCTTTGCTCAAGGAAAATCTCCTCTTCTCTCACAATCAATGTGTATAGTGCACCCATTCTTGATATTGAATTCAGCCATAATCCTGGCTTGCCATCGCCTGGCCATAGACCATAGAAATTATTGCCTGAGAATTCCAAACGGCCATTGAAATTCTCAAACAAAACATCCTGAAAACCGAACAGTTGGTCGGAAAAATCTGCCATTGTCATCATGAGAAATATAGCCACTAATCTTCGCGAAACCGGAACTTCTTCGCCTGTTTTGATGTGCTTCGCTACTACCCCATCAGCAGGCAGAACAGAGTTGAGTTTTCGTCTCCAACTTTCCTGCTCGTTGAACAAACCCTTTTCCTTCGCATTCCTCAGAGAAATCTCTGAAAACTTGAGGTGTTCGAAAAATTCTTGATCATCATAATGAAACAGAAGATCATCATGGATCAAAGGCTGTCGAGGGACGATGCAGAACACGTGGATTAGCCTCTCAGCAGCTTCCCCGACGTGGGAACGGACTACATCGCGGCCGGTGGAGGGATCAAAGATGGCAAGATTGACATAGGAATTGGAATAAGCAGAGTGAAAGAGCCCACAAAGGCAAACAGCATCAGGGGCTTTCCAGAGCTTGAGAATGCGATATATATCAACGAGATGTTCAAGAAAACTTCCATGCTTGTGCCAGCACTCGCCTGCCCCAACTGATCGCAGGACTGAGACTAGAGAAGGAAGGTTTTTGTCCACGTTTTCGAGCTCTCCACGGAGGAAAGGACGAGCTAGTTGCAGAAGGTCGTGGAGATATCTATCTTCAGATGGAGATAGAGTAGAAGGCATGGTGGCTGGATTCTTGGGCAGATGGATTCAGATTTGAGTGATGGATTCAGATAAGAATTCGCAAGAACCAAGTGGTGATACTTGATATAAAGGTGGGAGACGTGTAAGAAATTAGACCATGTGAAAATCATAGAAAAAGTAAAAGGATGGATTCGAAAAGATAAGGTTTATCTGCTATACGGATGCAAAGGACGTGGGTGATGATGTGGAGAACTGTAGGCAGGTGTCCCGCATTCAAGCAAGAAGATCGTGCTCCATCATCTTGAATTGCCTCTACAAAAGTTAAGTGATAATTTAGGTTACATTATACTACTTCAAAAAGCACTTAGAATAAAGTGATTTACTATAGGAAGCACTCAGTACATCACTATATTGAGCACTTAGTAAATTTCTTTCTTAAAAGTTAAAAAAAATATATTATAGAAGATTATATGATGTGATGATATATCTGTATTATGCTAGAGCAATACAAGTTATGATCACGTTTTACAGATTTTTACTGTTTTTAGCGACAAATTAAAATTTTAGCATCTTTTTTATTATTTTATTATAATAACTAATTTTAGTAACAGCAAGTTTTTCAAGACATTTAGTAAGTATGTTTCTTAAAGTTGTAAATTATAGTTATCAATAAAAATTTATGTTTTCATTAAATAAATTTACTTACTTTTCAATAAAATTTACCTTTTATTAAGTTTAACTTGCTAGTAAGTTATAGGCATCAATGAAAATTTATGTTTTTAGTAAATAAATTTACTTGCTTTTTAATAAAATTTACCTTTTTTTAAATTTAATTTACTAGTAAATTTACTAGGAAATTTAGTAAGTATATCTCATAAAACAATAAGTTATAATTATCAATGAAAATTTATGTTTTTTGTAAATAAAATTGCTTACTTTTTAATAAAGTTTACCTTTTTTGAATTTAACTTACTAGTAAGTTTATTAAGAAATTTAGTAAGTATATCTCCTAAAGTAGTAAGTTATAGTTATCAATGAAAATTTACGTTTTCAGTAAATAAATTTACTTACTTTTTAATAAAATTTACCTTTTTTGTAATTTAACTTACTAGTAAGTTTATTAAGAAATTTAGTGTGTATAAAGTATTAAGTTATAATTATCAATGAAAATTTACGTCTTCAGTAAATAAACTTACTTACTTATCAATAAAATTTACCTTTTTTGAGTTTAACTTACTAGTAAGTTATAGTCAATGATACTTTAGGTTTTCAATAAATAAACTTACTTATTTTTTAATAAAATTTACCTTTTTTTGGAATTTAACTTACTAGTAAGTTTATTAAGAAATTTAGTAAGTATATCTCTTAAAACAGTAAGTTATAATCATCAATGAAAATTTATATTTTTAGTAAATAAACTTGCTTACTTTTTAATAAAGCTTACTTTTTTTGAATTTAACTTACTAGTAAGTTTATTAAGAAATTTAGTAAGTTATAATCATCAATGAAAATTTATATTTTCAATAAACAAACTTACTTTTTAGTAAAGTTTACCATTTTTGAATTTAACTTACTAGTAATTTACTAAGAAATTTTGTCAGTATAAAGCAGTAAATTATAGTCATCAATGAAAATTTACGTTTTCAGTAAAAAAAACTTACTTTTTAATAAAGTTTACTTTCTTTTGGATGTAGTTTATTAGTAAGTTTACTAAGAAATTTAGTAAGTATATCTTTTAAAGCAGTAGGTCATAGCTATCAATGAAAATTTATGCTTTCAGTGAACAAATTTACTTACTTTTTAATAAAATTTACTTTTTTTGAATTGAACTTACTAGTTAATATACTATGTAAAAAGATAAATTCTGGCTATTGTTTTAAAGTAAATTCTTAATCGTTTGGCGCTCTTACTTTCCTTCCTTTTCCCCTCTATTTGGATCCATTCATGTTTTTGTGGTACGGTTTGAGGAGATTAACATGGAAGACTGGGTGGACTTTCCACCACTATGGGACATCGATCTTATATGCCACCTTTCCGATACCTTTTCGGGACGGACATGGGACCAATGTATTTCTAGAGGAGTTTGGAGCCCCTCCTCTGTAAGTACCGACTGTGTCGTTGATCTGGCAGTTTTACCAAAACCTTGCCCCCTACCTGAAACTCCAAAGGGCGTCTGTTATGATCAACATTCTTCTTCATGCGTTTTACGGCCTTTTCCAAGTAGCTGCGTGCTATGTCGATGTTCTACTTCCACTCCAGGGAGAAACTCTCGGCCTTAGTTGGTCGAGAGACGTTGTCGAGAATATCAACAGTGTGGGGGAGTAGGGGTTGCTGTCCTGTCACCACCTCAAAGGGACTCTTGTTCGTGGAGGAACTCTTCTAGGAGTTAAAGCATAATTGGCAAGTATCAAGCAGTTGGGTCCAATTAGTCTGCTTGGCAGTGGCAAAGTGTCGAAGATATTCCTCTAACATGCTGTTGAAGCGTTCCGTCTGACCGTCGGACTCGGGGTGTGCTGTTGAACTCATGCACAGTTTGGAACCAATAATTTTGCTTGATAATGACTTTGCTTGATAACGACTTTGCTTGATTAGGTTCTCTGTATAGCAAGATTTAGCCTAAAAACTTGTAGAAAACTTAACCTCCAATCTTAACATCCACAAGGTAAAATTTTGTTATATAAAACAAACTTCCCATCTTAAAATCCACAAGATGAACCAGAAAAAACCCATTATAAGAACCGATCCCAACATTAAGAAATCCATCTCAAATGGCGAATTGCTAGTTTTTGAGTTCAGGTTTAAATACAATTGCCTTCTCAACCTATTTGTATGATTGATTGACTACTCTACGGTCGCAATTAATTCATGATTTTCAAAGAATGTGTAATTGAGAGAGTCCCTCAAAGAACTCAAAAAAAAAAAAAAATCGCAATTATCAATTACCTTCTGCACTTGGAGATTGGGGTATACATACAAGACATGAATGTCCCATCTTTTTTCACCGAATGCCTTCATCCTTGCATAGGTATAGTAAGATCTACACCTTTTCATTTGGTTCATTTCACATATTTAAGGAAATTTGCTTTCCCAATTTTTATTATTTTTCATCTTTTTTTCAATAATATTTTGAAATAAAGTCTGGAATTCGTTAACTGTTTACATTCAATATTTGATGATTATGGTTTGGAAATCAACACAGTTCATGCATTCTGTAAACATTACATGTAATTTGTTGGGATAATTTCAAAAACCTCTCCTGAGTGTGATTAATAAAAAGTGTGATTAATAGTAAAGTGTTTGAACCCTACTCTACGTGAATATGAGACTGGATGAGCAAAATATTAAATTGCTCCTAATTTCCATATTCAACTTTTATATTAGCAAATATAACAAAATTATGAGAATGATTTATTCTCATAAAAATGCTAATTTAAAACTTGCATCTAAAACAAAAGAGAATAAATTTAAAAATCAAGCTAATAAGAGTCATAAAATCATTGGAATCAAACAATGAATCAAAATATAGGAAAGGTATGAAGTTTCAATCTTGATTTTGAATCAACCTTATGTTAATTCAAATAAATTCAAACCTTCGTATAGGCAAAGGTTGCAAAACATGTATAGAATTTACTTCCTTAATCATAAGACTAGTAATCTAAAACAATAAATTGAAGAAATAATTCATACCTGTGGACATAGAAATATTTCTTAATTCACTGTCTAATTTACTATTTTATGTCAATTAATTTCACCAAAATAATTACCTCCCTGTGGGGCCAAATAACTATCTTAGTGTATTAATTGCAACTTAAACTAAATGCCTCTTTTTTTAAATTTCTTTAATCACTGAACAATATATGAAAAGGAAATAAAATTTCTCTCAACCACTAATATATTTAAGATGTTGTGACTACTCTTAAGTATATGACGTTATAAGGAAACTTATTAAAAATGTCAACTATTTAATATGTTGACTCTCAATCGCCAACCTATATGTGATGAAAATCTCTTCATATCAAATATTTGAAATGTTGTAGCTACTCTCAAATATATAATGTAAAAGGAAAATTTTCAATATGGCATCTAGTAACTTTTGAATGGTCAAAAAAACACTTGATGACTACAATTCGTTGAATTTCCTTTAATATAATCACTTACTTTTATGTGATTAAAGTTTTTTAGGCTCTATATTTGAGATGCTATGACTATTCCTAAATACAGATATAAAAAAAATTTCTAATAGAAATTCGCAAGTCAACTTATTGACTAGAAATCATTGACTTCAATCACTTTGTCATATGTGATTAAAATTTTTCTATACACCAATAATCTGAGATGCTGTGGCTGCTTTCAAATACATAGTGTGCTAGACTTTATAAGGACATCAAAATAGTCAAACAATCTATATGTTGACAAAAAAACTTAATTTCCCCTTTTTATTCATTTTAATCATCAAACTTAATGTGATTAAAATACTTTTGCATCAAACAATTGAGATGCAAGGAAAAGCTTTATAAAGGAAATTTTATGAAATTCAACTATAGTCAGTAACTAATGTTGACACCAAATATCATAATATGAAACAAGTGATTATAATTGTTGTATATAAATACACTAACATGATCTCATACAACAAATTGAATATAGAGACATAAGAAATTAGACATTGAAATAAATCAAGAGAAAAATGTCTCTAAGGTTGAGAACATGCTCATATTATGATTTTTAAAATATTTGAATCATGTGGTTTATTGAGTAAAACCATGCCAATATTGATTCTAATAAGAATTCAAAAATTTAATAGTCATATAATGCCATAAACATTACTAACAAAGTGATAGTATATTAAATGGCACATGGAGCTATATATATCTTGATGAATCTAATTTAATAAAGTATATGGTCACAAAGATTCTTTACGTGAATTTTAATATTTATTAAGACATGTATCGAACATTCACCCATAAAATTGAGAGTTGTGACCATACCAAAAAATCAACATATGGTATGACTCATGATAACATAAACTTTAAAAAGTAATAGTCTTGAACCACACTAGATTCTAACCTATGCCTAACCAAAAGACTAGAGTTTGATGGAGTATCACAGGCTATTTATAGGTTAGGTTAGGGATCCTTACTGACAAATATCAACATCTTTAGGGTTTCCTTCCATCAAGAAAATCTTACCATAATTCATAACTGTAAATAATATCTTTGACTATTTGATTGATTTGATTGGTGATTTGATTGGATGAAATATCAATCAACAAAATATATCAATCAATTAATATTAAATGCAAGATACTTAATAACTGATTGACAAAATATCAAGCAATTAATCAAAATATCAGTCAATCACGTGGGTCATAATTGCCTCTAAAAAAGGGTAGTCTTACTCATATGAGCCAAGAGAAACACTCTCTGTTGCTAGAAAATTCTCAATAACTAATGTTGGAATATGTTACAAGGGCTATTTATAGCCAAAGACCTAAACTAGCCCAAATCCGAAGGGAACAGAGATTATTTCACTTATCTTATCTAAACTAAGAAAGAAAATAAATGCAAAGACGTAGCCACGCTTTATCTCAAAATCCAAAACTAGACATAAGACGTAGGCACATCTAACACGAGTAGAGTCTTCTGCCCAAAATCTTGCATTCCATCACAAGAAACGCATCACAAGACATGTTTGCTACCTATAATGCAAAGTCTTTTGCCACTTGAATAAGTTTATGAAGTGTAGCTTTCTCCAAGCCAACTCTTTTAATGTTTTAAGGTGATCCAATTTGCTCTTGAATAACTCAAACCAATACTTGAAGTGACTCTTTGAACTTCTTAGCCTGAACTCTTGTAACTGAACCAAATGAAACCTTAACTTGATCAATAATTCACTTAAAATCACCAAAGGCCAAACTGTCACAGCTCCTTGTTAGGATCATATCTAAGGCTACACTCATCAAAATTAGGCAAGGTTTACGGCTATGGAAACTAGACTCGAAGTACTACAATTCATTAGAAGGGCTCGCTCTGAGATTCATTTTGTAAGATAGGCTAAACTTAGCCGCAAGTTGCCACAAGAAACAAAAACAGGAAAACAGTTTTGAAAAATAGCCATATTTCTGGACTTGTTGAGATTGATAGAAAATGAGTTAGCATGCAAGCCATACACCATTGGAAATCCCTTGAAATCTAGTTTCAAATGCCACAAATGGCGCTCGATTTCGACTCTCGAGCAAGAAAATATAGTCATTTGAACATGAGGCATAAAGCTGGTCTGACACTACAATTTTTCAGGTTTGAAGAGCAGATTTGAGACATCATTTGAGCAACGAAATGGCACTGGAAAAACACCAAATTTTTCACACATAAACCTCTGTGTGTGAGTTACATTTGTACCAAAATTTATCCAAAAACTCATACGGGAAGGCAGTGTTCAAATTGACCAAAATAGGGCAGCAAAGTTCGACAAAATGGAGACAGTTTTCCAGATTTTGGCCTCTTCTTTTCATGCGATTTTACCACACCAAATGGAATGATTTTTGCAAAGAAATTTACACATATATAGCCCAAAATCTCAGCTCTCAAAATAGCCAAGAACTTATGAAAAACTACTGCCAAAACAGGACATAAAAATCGAAAATGAAACCGATAGCATAACTTTCCTTCCTCCTTTCTTTCTAACTTCCTAACTTCCATGAATTCATCACAACTCACTCCATCACACATACACACATCATAGCAGCCAACAATCAAGAAATGCGGGAGTTCGTAGAGCCCACAAAACCATCCAATTCAACAAGAATAGCAACATTGGACTATCAAAACTTAAAACTACATAAAAGGCATCAATAGAGCAAGGTTGAGATTGAGTAAATTACCTCTTCTTTTTCAATTAGAAACCCTAGGTGAAGATGATCTAAAATGCACCAAGACCTCCTCTTTTCCTCCTCCAAAGCTTGGCCTTCACACAAGACAAGATGGTCTTCAAGTTCCAAGTGAAAGGGTGGAAGATTCTCAACTTTTCTTGGTTGATTTGGTGAACGTTTGAAGTAATTTTTTGAAGGTGAAAAGAAGGGGAAATGGGGGAGGGAGGTGCGGCTGAAACAAGAGAGAGAGAGAGAGAGAGGTTTTGTGTGTTTTGGTAAAGTGAAAATGTGAGAGGAAGAAATGATATAAAGCTTATCTTTATGGTGCCAAAAGTCAACTTGGAATTTGTGGCCAATAATGCTCCATTTTGAGTTTAATTCCAATCACTCACTTCTAATCCCTCAATTAAATTTTTTTAGTCTATTAATGATTATTCTTATTCTCCAAAATTACGTCACTCTCAATCCAAATGTTTGTCTCGAAAAATGTGCCTTTTTTTTCACAATTGAGTGATAGAAAAATTAAATTGAAGGTTAAACAAGATTTTAAAATAAAAATGAGGTAATGTATGGTGTAATTGTAATTAAAATGATTTAAATCAATTATTCAGAGAAAATAAATAATTAATTAATTAAATAGGTCAGATAAAATAAATTTTCGAGTCCTCATAACCTTTCCCCCTTAAAAGAATTTCATTCTCGAAATTCATACCTCATAATCTTTATACATCAAATTGGCAATCAAACCTCGGTTTTTCCGTAGACGTTTTAACTTCCATCTTGTAAGGTAACCTAATTGACCTCACGTCTACCCCACTCATGAAACGGGTTTACAAAAGAGTTTATTAAACCAATATCAATTAAAACTTTAACTAGGCAATAGTAAATGGAGGGTCATACCTTCAATGATCTCAATAGAATCTGGAGCTTGGGATTGATCTAAAGCATAAACCCTAGTCAGGACTCTCGATCGATCCCCTCTTACACTAAACTGCTTAGATGTTGGTTGGCCGGACCGCTGGCTATTGTTTCCTTCCAAAGGCCTTTCAGGACAGTTGTATATCCGGCACTCAACACTTCCACATCGCAAGCACTTCCCAATTTCTTCCAACATTCATCCTCAGTATGGTTGGGTTTCCCACAAAACCCATAACTTATAATAGGAGTTGACATTTGGCCTCCTTGTGAGGCGTTTCTTGATTGTCCTCGTCCACTAGAAACTCCTCCCGGTGATTCCGGGGTTCTCACATCTCCCGCTCCCTTTCCAACTTTGAAAGGCGGTGCTCTCATTTCAACTTGCCCAGTAGTGCTACTTGGGGCTTTCCTTTTCCTAGATTGAAAGGCCTTCACTTGAAATTTAGCACTTTCGACCCTCTGCGTTTCTCTAAAGCTTCGGTGAATGTAATAATTTGGGTCGCCACTAAAGACTCTTGTATTTCCACATTCAATCCTTGTACAAACCGTCTTATCCTTTTTCGCTCAGTGGACACCAATTCCGGAGTGAACCTTGATAGCTTAGTGAATCTCTCCTCATATTCGGCAACACTCAAGACCCGTTGTCTCAACCTTATAAAATCGTCCTCCCTCTTTTCTTGGATCATAGATGGAATGAACTTCTCATTAAACTCCCTCTCAAAGTTCGTCCAAGTCCAAGGGGTCTATTCTCTTTCCCATTTAACTCTAATTACATTCCACCATACCCGAGCCGCTCCCTCATATTGAAAATGGCAAAGTTCACTTGCCTTTCTTCAGTATAGTGCAGGGCGGCAAATATCTCACTCATCCTTTCAAACCAGTTCTCTGCCGCCTCAGGGTCAGATCCTCCAAGAAATTTAGGTGGTGAAAACTTAAGAAAGCGCTCAAGGGCTCTATCCTCTCCTTGCTCTTGATTTCCAGGTTGAGTGTTATGTTCAAGGGCTTGACGCTCAACTAAATGCGCTAGGATATCGGTCATCCTATTAATGGCAGTGGCTATTTGGTTCTCTTCTTCACCTCTCTGCCCTCGCCCTTGTCTAGCTTCTAATAATTGATCATTCTCAGAGGTTTGGGGCTGCCTACGCCTATGTCCTCGACCTCTTCCACGCCTTCAACCATCCATAGTCCTAATTATATGTCTAGATGCATAGACAAAATTAAACATACATAAGTAAAAGTAAACATGTATGTCAATAGTGGGAGCAGTTAAAACAAGTAAACTAGCATATATTATATATTCCAAAATTCACAAGCAAATTAGCAAGTCATTTCAGGGTAATCACAAAACACATAGCACACAAGTACCACAAAATACGAGTGTTAGGTCTTTTAAGGTTAGCGGCCCCACAAAGTATCACCCCAGCTAATCATTCACAAAAGCATACAAAAGACTAGGACCTCCCTGGTCTAGTTCACAACTGAATTTTCATCCTACATCTAGGAGGATTTAAGTCCAAACGATATAAGCATTGGGTAGTGCTAGTCAATACATCAAGCGCCAAGTTCAAAAATCTTAAAATAGATACAACTGTCTGCTAGAACATTCACCCTATTAAAATTCTCACCTATATACGTATCTCCGAAAGACATGTCAAAGAAGATTACGAGTTTCTACCTCCTAACAAGGCCTTTGATAACTCCAAGTATAGGAAATATTCTCAATTACAAACATATTTGTATTCAGTCACCAAAATAAGAAAAAAAAAGTCAATCAACACTAAGGTTGGCCGCCCCAAAGTGTAAATCAACTCAATCTTCATTTTCGCCCGACATACCTTCTAAATTCCTCTAATCATAAATCAAATCTCGACCATATATGGTTCTACATTCCTTAATTCCAAATCATCCACTTAGAATACAAGTCTTAACCAAATGTATACAAGTAATCTTTTCACTTAACCTTCAAACTAATCCCACAGTCCGGCATCCTAAACATTTAGTTTAGGATACACTATAAGGATCTGAAACCTAGGCTCTGATACCAACTGTAACACCCCCACTTCTTTCTGGGGCGAACCCTAAGGTTTCAGCGGGACGCCTGCTCAGCTCTCATCGGGACTCACTCGCTCAATTAACTTAAATAACAATTCCACCCAAAATATCATTCCCAACATAACTAACTTCACATTTCAAACCAACTGCTTAAAGGAACTAAAGTTTAACTTACATTTCCAAAATAAGTTCCAAGTACTAAATATACATGCAAAAGCTGAAATTACAAATCCCAATAATTCCATCAGAATTTCATTAGTACTAACTCCAAGTACTATAATCCATCAAGTGCACAAATCAAAACAACCTTATACAAAAGTGCGAGAATCCTACAGAAGAAACTAATTTCCCCGATTAGCGAACTCCGCTTCAAAAACCTGTTAAGGAAAACAAATCTCATGGGGTGAGCGAAACTCAGTGAGGTCAATAAAATCAAGCAAGCAAGCACAATGCAATTAACAAAGTAAATATCACACTTAATAAGAATGTCACATAGACGAGCAAGTGGAAAATAAAACATAACTAAAATGATACAGGGCTCTCAGGAGCCAAGTTTCACGAAACTCGATCAGGATTCTAGTTGAGTTGACACTCCATCAACTTTCATAATTACCATGAAGAACTCCACTTGTCAACCATCTCCGTCCACCGTTACACCCCCCAACCGGGCCCGCTCGTCAAAATAAGTAATTTGGTAATACTCGAGTATACCCAGGTAAGAAATCGGCGATCGCGTTCCAACCGACGAAAATATGTAAAGACCCATGGCTTACCAATCCCTCGGCCAAGCCCTTGCCGGCCCGAAGTGAAAGCTTTACCAATGAGTTTTGGGCGTCCCCATTAAGTTCAGCTATCAAGTAGGATGATGAGACAACGTTCAATCATCAATCAAATACAAGTGCAAGTTTAGGCAAGTCATTACAAGTACAGGCAAGCATGTTCATGTCAAGTAAGAGAGGTTGAACGAGATAAAGTACACGTTCGCCTTGACAAGTTTAACAATATGTTCAATTCAAGCATGTAACAGGTCAAGCAAGTCAACAATCATGCACTTGACACTCACCAATAACCGAGAGTAAGAGAGAGCAATTCAGGAGATCAAACAAGCTTCTCGGTGTCCACGTGATCACCTGAGAGATGCATAATCAAAATTACTGATAGGGTGTAATTTTAGTTATTTATTGTGTTAATATTTCCTAATTATTTAAACTAAAAATTGCATTCTTGGGTGGATTCTACTAAATTTATTTAATTGGTGGTTAATTGCAGAAGTTGGTGAAATTGTGCTAAAAAAAGGTGTAATTCCAGAAGCATTCCCAGCAGTTAGGCGCGGGCGCGCCTAAGTCATACGTCCAGTTTCAAATTTCTAAAATTTCTAAGGGCGCGTGGGTAATTTCCAAGAAGTGTGGAGTCCAAATTCTGAAAATATTGTGGAGTCAAATTTGATGTTTTCTTAAGGAAAAAAGTGGCTGGAAGTTACCTTATGGGTGACCATAGCAGACTTGGAAACGGAGTCTTGAATTGGGAAGTGAATTTGGAAATAAACTAACAAGAAGAAGTGGGACCATGCGAATCATGCATTGACTTATCATCTTGGGGCCGCATCATTGATCAATTGTGGTGACGAACCTCTGAAGCTCCGGGAAAACAAGAAGACGGCGGACGAAGAAGCAAAACGCAATCCAACAATAGTTCTTCCGTCTTTCTTCCGTCTTTCGCTATTTTGTCCCTTTAATTAGTAGTTGACTTTGCTATTTCCTTTCAAACAACTTTGGTGGAAACTCAAACATGATGTGTGGCTAATTTCTTATTTCTAGTCAAGGGGCAACTGAGGATTTGGTTCAATTATTTCTGTGAGATCTAATTTGTTTTACTCATTCCCTTTGTTCATTGGTATTTGTATGTTTTCTGTCTTTATTAATTGTAGTGATCGTGTGTGGTTAAGTAGGTGTACAATATTTAATTATTCACGTGATCTATTTGCTAATTAGGGTAATTGAACTGTAATTGTTTGATTATTCTAATCCGGTAGCAAGCCGGCATAATTGGTTTTGTGTCAGGGAAATATACAATCTAATTTAAATGGACTCTCGTAGCGTGTTTGTTAATTAGAACAGGGTTTCTCTAATTTTTAATGCAATTGGGAATTAAATCCTATGGTCGTACCTAGGGTTATTCCTAAATTAGGGAAATAGTCAATGGTCGTACCTTGGCTATCGAAACAATAAGGAGAGCTCGTCGATCGTATCGGCGATTGAAAACCCGTTTATCAATGAATGTTGGAATTATATTTGCATCAATGATCAGTTATTTGAACCATTTCTGAAGTGTATCATTGGCTAGAGTTTTTCCCATTAATTATCTTCTTGTAATTATTTCTCATTGTTGATTAATTAGTTAATATTTGTTTAGTATTCAATTCCCAAAATCCCCCATTTTCTATAACTGAAAAAGGAGTTAATTTTCCCCAGTCCCTGTGGAGACGACCCTATTTGCCACTGTATACAAAATTAACTAATTCTGGTATATCGGATCAAGTATACTCCTTGGAATCAGGGTGAAGCCAGTAACCCATTGCACATCCGGAGTCCCTGCTCCAGTACCTGGGATTAGCTCTTGATTATTTTTATTGACATTAGGTCTATTAATTATTATTGTACAGGCTCGACACCTGTCAATTACCTAAGTATGCATTCAAGGTCAACTTTCAAACAGTTAAGCTTTTCGATTCCAAATTAAGACGAATCTCATGAAATTGGAAAAATCCATTTTTCCAAGTATGAAATGGCGTTCAAATGATCAAGAAGGTTAGGTTTGAAAACTAGAAAAATGTTTCCAAGGCATTTATAAACTTTCGTCACTCGTTAGAAGAATTTTCAGTTTTGCGCAACGTTCTTTGAAAAATCATAACTTGAGTTCCATAAGTCCAAAAATTACAAATCTTATACCGTTAGAAAATAGACTCAGTGAACTAAAACTCTCGTATACAAGATGCAGATCATAAACCAATCGAATTTCAGTTTAAAGCTACTGCAACAGTAAAAATAGGGCATAACAGTCTTGGTTTTCAGTTAATTTTGGAAATTCGCTAAAATTTATAAAAATCGAACTAACCCTTGAAATTTGTACCACTTAAAGAACTTAGATTCCAGTTTCAAACACAACAAACAAAACTCAATTTTGATCTTCCTACACCAAGATATAATAGTTTTACGAAAGCTGTTTTTCAAAACCTGTTATACAAAGTTTTCAACAATTCACTTAAAATCACCAAAGGCCAAACTACCACGGCTCCTTGTTCAGACCATATCTAAGGCTACACTCATTGAAATTAGGCAAGGCTTACGGCTATGGAAACTAGGCTCGAAGTACTACAATTCACTAGAAGGAATCGCTCTGAAATTCATTTTGTAAGATAGGCTAAACTTAGCCGCAAGTTGCCACAAGAATCAAAAATAGGAAAACAGTTTCGAAAAATAGCCATATTTCTGGACTTGTTGGGATTGATAGAAAATGAGTTAGCATGCAAGCCATACACCATTGGAAAGCCCTTGAAGTCTAGTTTCAAACGCCACAAATGGCGCTCGATTTCGACTCCCAAGCAAGAAAATATAGTCATTTGAACATGAGGCATAAAGCTGGTCTGACACTACAATTTTTCAGGTTTGAAGAGCAGATTTGAGACATCATTTGAGCAAAGAAATGGTACTGTAAAAATACCAAATTTTTCACACATAAACCTCTGTGTGTGAGTTACATTTGTACCAAAATTTATCCAAAAACTCATACGGGAAGGCAATGATCAAAACTACCAAAGTAGGGCAGCAAAGTTCGACAAAATGGAGACTGTTTTCCAGATTTTGGCCTCTTCTGTTCATGCGATTTTACCACACCAAATGGAATGATTTTTGCAACAAAATTTACATACATATAACCCAACATTTCAGCTATCAAAATAGCCAAGAACTTATGAAAAACAACTGCCAAAACAGGATATAAAAATCGAAAATGAAACCGACAGCATAACTTTCCTTCCTCCCTCGATTTTCCTTCCTCCTTTCTTCCTAACTTCCTAACTTCTATGAATTCATCACAACTCACTCCATCACACATACACACATCATAGCAGCCAACAATCAAGAATGCAGGAGTTCATAGAGCCCTCAAAACCATCCAATTCAACAAGAATAGCAACATTGTACTATCAAAACTTAAAACCACATAAAAGGCATCAATAGAGCAAGGTTGAGATGGAGTAAACTACCTCTTCCTTTTCAATTAGAAACCCTAGGTGAAGATGATCTAAAATGCACCAAGACCTTCTCTTTTCCTCCTCCAAAGCTTGGCCCTCACACAAGACAAGATGGTTTTCAAGCTCCAAGTGAAAGGGTGGAAAATTTATCAACTTTTCTTGGTTGATTTGGTGAACCTTTGGAGTGATTTTTTGAAGGTGAAAGGAAGGGGAAATGGGGGAGGGAGGTGCGGCTGAAACAAGAGAGAGAGAGAGGGGTTTTGTGTGTTTTGGTAAAGTGAAAATGTGAGAGGAAGAAATGATATAAAGCTTATCTTTTTGGTGCCAAAAGTCAACTTGAAGCATATATATATATATATATATATATATATGTATATATGTATATAATGTAGAAAAAGACATTCAAGTTACATAATTTCAAGAATCATTAGAATTTCCCCTTTTACAAAATGCCTTTCGTTTGACAATATATAACTATGTACGCTAATATGGGTTAATTCCATTTTTCACCTTTCAACTATGCCCAAATTTTTACTTTGATCAATTTAGCTCTTAAACTATAAAATTTGTCTAACTTAAGTTAATTATTAAGAAAGTGAAATAGATTTTGTAGCAAAATGGGTATACTTTAGGGACTAAATTAGGATAAATTTTATATTTTAGAGGTTAAAATAGACAAGTACTATACTTTAAAGATTAAAGTATGTCAAATTTTATATATAGGGATAAAATATCCCATTTCAAAATTTAGAGACTAAAGTAAAACTTTAGATATAGTTAAAGAGTATAAAGTAGAATTAATCCATGCTAATATTGAGTGCCGCAGAATGGGAAATTAATGGACTTCCTTACACATGATACCATCCATCTTTACCGAGGTTGATTGTGCTAATATGATTTGGAGAATAGCAAGGTGCGGTTACAGTGTGCAACAATAATATATACACTCAATGTGTGTGCATATTTTAGGGCAAAATTAATAATTAAAAAATATAAAATAATAAATTAGTTGTAGCAAATGAATTAATTATGGGGTTTTTTTTATTTTTTTCTATTGAAGTTGGTAAGAAGACTTGGGATAAATATAGTAGTAGTAGTTATGTAAATATGATGATAGATAAATATCGTAGCAACAGTTATGTAGATATGGAAATAGAGGTGGTTACGATTTTGGTTTGAATTGTGATCGGACCGAAATTGGCCGGACGGTTTTGTTGAACTCGAAACCGAAACTAGATTTTGAAATTTAAATCAAACTAAAAATTCAAAATCAGGTTTCTCAAAATTTGAAACTAAAACTGGAACTACCAGCACTAGTGATTTAGGATTTGTTCAAATCGTCTAAAAAAAATTTGCTATCTAAACCTATTTGACCAATTTATAGTTCACTATAAATAGTTAGCACCCAATATCAATAGCTTCAATGCAAACCCAACAACCTATTGTGGCAGCACTTTCATATATGGCACTCTAGTTGAGTAAGGGTGCGTTTGATAAAATTGAAAACTGAAATCTGAAGTTTGAATTCATTAAGTGATTTAATTGTTAAGCACTAAATCTAATACATTTAAATGTTTATCACATTCAGTGATAAGTGAAAAGCTTATCACTTATTTTTGGGAGCAAGTTTTGCCTAAAAGATTCAGTGCCACTTAATTAATTCAGATGTTCTATTTTTGGTTATCAAACGCATCTAAACGATTAAGATATGAACCTATTAAGTTTAAGTGCTGAATTGGGTTATCAAACGGGGCCTAAGTTTTTGTAGCACGCTCTATGTTAAACAATGCACTTTTAATTATTGCTTACTTTAAGTTACTTGTTCCATTTTATAGGTTTATTTTTCATTTTTTCTAATTGCGGATAGGCTTATCTTCTTGACAAGATGTATTTCTCCACTTTATTTTCAGGATATCTTATCATCCCAATATTCTCAATCCAAATAGAATTTCAAATCAAGCAAAATTTGCAATATCAAATTATCGACTGCTTTTGCTTCTATATGATATGTAAACTCTACTTTTATTTCTATATAATATGTAAATGGTTTTAATACTCTCAAAACTTAAACTTCTCTTTTCTCCATCGATGTAAGTTAGTCTTTTTTTGTTTTATTTTCTTCAAATATTTTTATGATTTTGATAAATATTTTATTTATTCTATTTCGTTGATGATATAAAAAGGTCTGATGGATATCAAGGTAGAGCCCATGAAGTTTCAGCAATTAGTTGCGTAAAGCATTTGTACCCACCAATGAACCATATGATGCACGTCGTAGTGAAGATGGAGAGGTTAAGATTTTATACGTCATGGTTAATTTCTATTCACAAGTCAAGAATGTAGCTTTTACAAGTGATTACGGTGATTATGGTAGTGTAGTTTTAAGGTTATTGTTCATTACACTGTAGACTATTGTTGTTACAAGTGATTGTGGTGATTTTTGTTATTCATCGAACAATTTAAGGGGTTTCAACTTTCAACCATATATTAGTTTTTAATTCTTATAGTTTTAGGTTTTTAGGCAATGTTTGTCCATCTTCTAAGGGTTTTTTGATTATGTACAGATGTCCATGCAGTTTTTCTCGTTCCAAGTTCAATTGGAAGTGAAAGCCAAAAGTCAAAGCCAAATGATGATGAAGGTGAGTATATCAACCGTAGAAATTTTTTTTCACTTTTATTTGGGTGGATCTAAGTAATTAATTAATCTCTCGATTTTACTTAAAAACTAATGTCTTCCAAATTGCTTTTTTTTTTTTTTTTTAACAAATATCTCAGGCAAATGTTGATAGGTAATGGCCTAAGATTCATTTGCCACAATAGAGAATTGTGCAATTGACTCTTACCTGTTGCTTCATGTAAATGTATACAATTAGAAATTACTTTTGATAACTATTGATTCTTTTTTATTTTTGCTATTGAAATATATAATCCAAATCAGATGCCATGGTTACTGACAAGCACTCAAAAGTTATTACTTAATACAAGAGCAATCTATTGGTTGTCATGAGAATCTTAAGTTAGCATATAATAGAGTTTAATTCTCTCAGTTCCTTATCAATTAAATGTATTTCATTTCCTACTAAATGTTTTGTTAATAATATTTCATTTATTTTTCTTTTCTTTAGAAAAGATATTGTTTTAATTGTAGGACCTGCTGATGAAGTTTTAACATAAATTTCATCATATTTAGTAAGATTTTGAGGAGCAACTCTTGTATATTTATTATTTTGTTCTCATTATTTGAGATTTTGAAAAGTGATGTTTCCTAAGCTGACCGATTGCCTCCATTGCTTCCATGATCCTGTAAAAATTCTTGAGTCAAAAAGTCAGGAAGGGAATTATTTTCTCCTTTAGTATATTCAATATCAAAATCAAATACAGAGAGTATAGTTTGCCATCTTGCAAAATTTTGTGGATATTATTTTGAACATCTTTTTATAGAACTTCTTTTGGTGATTTACAGACTATGTGTAATAGGAATTTTTTTTTTTGTATAAATCATCTTGAAATTTTGAAATACATAAAACAATTGATAAAATTTCCTTTTTTATTGTGGAATAATTCTTTTGTGGCCCAGTCTAGATTCTTAAATAAAATCTGACTAATTCTTCAAGATTATCTTGAATTTTTTTGTTTTAATATTCCTCCATATCCTTTTTCTGGTGCATCTGTTTCTACTATCATGAATGCTAAAGGATGTGGAATGCTTAAAAAAAAAGTGTTTTTATTTTTTGTTTAAGATTTTGAATTAATTTAGTAGGATTCTCTGTCTAAGTAGAAGGGTTTTTATGTAATTTTTGAAATAATATTGCACACTTTTGTCTTAATTTTGGAAAGAAATCTGCTATATAGTTTAAACATCCTAAAAATCTTTGCAATTGATTTTTTATCTTTAATTTCATCTAGAAATTTTTTTGAAAATTCTATTGCTCTATTTATCGGTTTAATAGTTCCCTTATGTATATCATGTAATAAGAATCTTACTTTTGTTTGAAATAACTTCATTTTTGGAGCTAAAAGAACTAGTCCGTTTCTTTTTACAATGTTAATAAAAATATTTACATGTTTAAAATGTTGTTCTAATGAATCAGAAAATACCAATACATCATCTATATATACTATAATGAATGAACTATACTGATTAAAAATGTCATTCATAATATTTTAAAATTCTGAATGTGCATTTTTTAATCCAAATGGTATTACTTTCCATTCATAATGTCCAAATGGTGTTGTAAAAGCAGTTTATATTGGTATTTTTCAGCAATAACAATTTGCCAACATCCTAATTTTAAGTCAAATTTTGAAAATATTTTTGCTTTACAAAGTAGATTTAAAAGATCTCTTTTATTTGGGATAGGTTATCTAATCCATTGTAAAACTTTATTAAGGGGTTTGTAATTTATAATTAGTCTTGGTACTCCTCTTTCTTTTTCAACTTGATTCATTACATAAAAAGTTGCACAACTCCACGGTGATTTTGATGGTTTTATCAATTTTTTGTCTAATAAAGTTTGAATTTCTTTTTTACAAGTTCTAGTAATTCTCCATTCATTTGAATAGATCTTGCTTTAGTTGGAATATTTTTTCTGAAAATTCTTTTTCATAAGGTAATTCTACTATATGCTTTTTTCTTTCCCAAAAAGCATTAGGAATATCTGCACATATTTCTTTTTTTATAATTTCTTCTATTTCGTTAATCTTTTGCTGAATAGATTTTGTTTGTAACTTTTCTTCTAATTTTACGTAGGATTTTTCATGTATTAAATATTGAATTTGTTGTTTAACTTGTATAATATAACTTTGATCTACTCCACTATCTGTTAATGCTATGAAAGTTTCTTTGAAATTTTCTACTTCTATTATTACCATAGCATGCCATTTTTGGAAACTTATTACTTCTAATATATGCACATATTGGTCCCTTGTGTTATTATCTTGTAGAGTAATTGTTTCGTCTTTACTATTTTCTTCTTTTATTTTGGAAGTGCTAGCATCATCTTTATTTGTAATTAAAGTTAAAGTAGCTTCAATTTCTAAATCTTTTATTTTTAAATCTATTATTTCATTTTTTTAATTGGTTTACTTGTTTTTAAGACAATTAATTTCTGTTTGTATATCTACTGTGGTTTTTTGTTTGCCAATATTAGGTGTTGAATATATTTCTAATAATTTTGAAATAGGTTTTACTACTTTTGGTGATTCTTCTTTTAATATTATGTCTGAATTTGAAAGATTTAGTAAAAATTTTACAGTTGTTTATAGAGTTTATTATAGACTTTTAAGTTCACAAATAAATTCTAGATTAAATATACCACCTAGTTTTAAAGATGAAATAGTTTTATTACATATATACGCGAATAAACCAACAGTTTTTACCCCAAAAAGACTTAAATGAAATGAAATCACAATACCACAATAATTTCAAATTCCTCATGCACAAAGTCCTAGAAATATGGAAAAAGACAAGTTGAACAAATTGTTGAGGAACCTAATGTTTCAGTTTCATTAAAATTTAATTCATTTAGAGAACGACCTACTACATCATACGCACAAACACTTTTTCCACCAAGACAATTTTATTCTGAATCCATAAATTTAGATACTTCTAAAAATATTCCAACTTTTAAATTCAAAACTCCTATACTTGAAACTGTTAGTAATCCTTCGGAATATTCCCTTGCGCATTCACAAATAAGAGGACAAATTAATGTTTTACAAAATTTTGAATTTAAAATAGATTACAACTATTTATAGCCAGAATTTCAAGAACCTTATAATAAAGAAAAAAGAAATTGGTTTTTAAATTTGGATGATAAACATCAGAAAAAATTACAAGATGAATGGGAGCAATATATACAATTAAGAAGATTAAACTTTCCCTTTTTCAAATGGTTAGACTTTTATGCTTTAAGAATGAATATTACAATTATATTTTCATTATCACAAATAAATGTTCAAACAACTCTTTTCGAAAATGGACCCTTTCAAATAATCAAACAATAAGTTCTATTCACCCTCCTTTACAAATAGACAAGTACTATATTGTTATTCATCTAACAATTTAAGGGGTTTCAACTTTCAACCATATATTATTTTTTAATTCTTATAGTTTTAGGTTTTTAGGCAATATTTATCCGTCTTCTGAGGGTTTTTTGATTATGTACGGATGTCCATGCAGTTTTTGTCGTTACACTAGAAATGAAAGCCAAAAGTCGAAGCCAAATGATGATGAAGGTGAGTATATCAACCGTAGAATTTTTCTTCATTTTTATTTGGGTAGATCGAAGTAATTAATTAATCTCTCGATTTTAATTAAGAACTAATGTCTTCCAAATTTTGGTCTTTTTTGTTTTTTTTTTGCAAATATCTTAGGCAAATGTTGAGCGGCAATGGCCTAAGATTCGTTTGCCACAATAGAGAATTGTGCAATTGACTCTTACCCGTTAGCTTCGTGCAAATGTATACAATTAGAAATTACTTTTCATAACTGTTGATTCTCTTTTATTTTTACTATTAAAATATATAATTCAAATCAGGCACCATGGTTACTGACAAGCACTCAAAAGTTATTACTTCCTACAAGAGCAATTTAGTTTCCTAAAAATATAATAAAATGTAATGGTACCGTATGTATGTTGATATATTTAATAATACTTTGTAATGTAAAATGCTCCTATGCAATAGAATTAATAATTTATATTTATTTAAATTGCATATAGAATATTGATACTGCCGTAAAGATGATTTTTTTTTATTTCATGTCCTATAGCACAGAGTGATTTATATAAGGATAGTGTACTAACTATCAAAGTGCGAAAAAACAGAGTTGAGTACTGTCGCAAAAGCTAGTACTAAGAGATCATTGTACTTTCAATTCTTCATTCTATTCCTCAAGTCATTGAAGTACTTTTGGTCAATGGCAAAAATATATCAATGATTTGCGCCTTTAAACTTCAAAGCGTGACGTACATTTTCGTTTTGTTGATAAGCATGTTATAGAATGTGAGGTTTTTGTCTTAATTATTTTTCTCATTGAATCAATTTTTCCTCAGTATACTACAAACAGAAAGCATAACTGCCTAAGGTTGCTAAAGTGTACAAACTAAACTGCTCCCTAAGATTATCGTTAATGGTCTGAACTCAGTTGCCCATAATCACAGCATGATTATTCAGGTGGTACCAGAGCATGTGTAATTTTCCAACAAGTGGTTGTTTTGATTGCTGTTTTAGAAAATTGGAGAAATTAAACTTTAAAAGGCAGCAGAAACCGGCAAAGTTCTAAGCACAAGTGGAAAAAGCTTTTCCAAGTAAAAGAAATCAGCAACAAAGGTTAAAAAAGAAAAAAGACGAATACATGGTTGAGTATGTCAACCACAAATGGCACCAAAAAACAAAACTCTGTTCCGCTAGATTCTAATGATTGTATCATGAAATCGTTTAATGACCATATCCTAACAATTTCTATCACTTTTCATTTATCATAAGGATTAATATTTCCTTACAATGTCAGTTTGTCCACCAATGAATCTAAATATATGCCATATCATTTCAATTTAAATTTGAATATCAAACTTTATACACGTAGCATGCATATAAACCCACTCCTACATACGCTGATAGTATATTAAACATTTATTCTTATCATAATACGTAAAAACATTCTCAAAAGCAAATCCATAGAATTAAAAATGCCTTAGAATCTCAAAATCTACCATGGACAAGGGAATCAAGGATGCATGGCACAAATCTGTTTTTTGGAATGACCGAAGAGGGACTCTAAATCACGTGAAATATTTATGTGGATCTTTCATATAGCCTTGAATTTATACTATTACCCTTTTATAGGTGTACCACTTTGCAACAAAGAGGTAAAACCCCAGATTAAGCACGCTCAACGCAGCCAAAAGCCAAAAGAAGTAGTGAAGCCGACCATAGTTCAAATTATCAGGAATCCAACCAAGACCGCCGTGCTTGGTGCTGACTTCGGTGACGATGTTGACCAACAGGGTGCTAAAATAGTTGCCAAGGGCTGCGGTTGTGAGGGAGAGAGCGGAGCACAGGCTCCTCATTGCATCAGGGGCCTGTTCATAGAAGAACTCTAATTGTCCGATGAAGGTAAAAACTTCGGCGCATCCTATGATGAAATATTGCGGCACTTGCCAGAATACGGACAGGGGAATGTGCTTGAGCTCATAGTAGTTGTGCTCTTTCACCATTCGCAGTCGAATCAGCTCCAGAGTTCCTGCAGCCAGCATCGCGAAAACGGAGATCACCAGCCCAATTGCTATCCTCTGAAGCTGGGTGAAACCATTTTTGTGGCCCGTGAATTTTCTGGCAAATGGGACGATGACGCGGTCGTAGACGGGAACCCAGAAAATGACGCTAACTGTATCAAAGAGAGACAGAGAGGCGGAAGGAATTTCAAAAGATTTGCCCATTTTGAGGTCCATGGTGTTGCCCTGGAGGACAAACAAGGTTCCCATTTGACTGTACACTGCGCTGAAGACGATGCCCGTTGCCCAAATTGGGAGCAGCCTAATTATGGACTTGAGTTCTTCGACTTGTGTCACGGTGCATAGTCTCCATGCGTCAACCGACCCTTTGACAATGCCATCTGGCTGCATCTCCACCGCCGCTTGTCAAAGAAACTAAATACATCAAAACTAGTCAGTGTTTAGGTTTTGGTATTCCTCTCTCGAGCTTCTATTTCTTACTACTCCTCATTAAGCTATTACATATAGTATACTATGTAGGTTTCCTTAAAATACGAAACGGAGTTAAATCTAAATGTAGAACCCAAAAATAAATTCCACCAAAATGTTGTAGGAGATATATTTCACAAAAACAATGTTTATGGGATAGGGAGGCAATTTACACACATACAAGTATGTGTGGGAGAAGAGGAATAATATCAATAATCACACATAACAATAAGACTCTCAATTCTCACTCTTCTCAACTAACAACAATAATAAGAATCCCACTTTATAGAGTAGATGACTTAATAAACAAGTCTAGTCTTACAGTTAATTCCTAAATAATAAAACTACCATAATTTGACTCTATTAGAATTACCAAAAACCTAAGTTGACTAAAACACTGCTAAATAATAATATCGAAATTTCTATTTTTGAGACTTGATTTAATATGCCAACATTGCCTCCCTTAAATCAAGCTCTTCTCTCTTGGATCAAGTTCAACACCTTCACGATCACTAATCTCCTTTGCATATTTAGTCAACACCACTTTAATTGGTTCTTCATCTTCAAACACTTTCTTGTTGCAATAATCCACGATGTCAATTCATTGACAACTCATTACTTTGTGATTTGATAATCACAACTCAGAATCAATCTAACATTCCATTGAACCCTTATGGTCCACTTCACCAACTAGATACACCATGACCAATCTTGTGGTCTAACTCAATCTTCTTCTTATGCTCTAACTCGACAAAAACATCCACCACTAATCTTGTAGTCGGAAGACCCCAAGATCAATTTCTTGAACCTAGGGCTCGATACCAAATGTATAAATTCCACCAAAATGTTGTAGGAGATATATTTCACAAAACAATGTTTATGGATAGGGAACACACATACAAGTATGTGTGGGAGAAAATAATATCAATAATCACACATAACAATAAGACTCTCAATTCTCACTCTTCTCAACTAACAACAATAATAAGAATCCCTCTTTATAGAGTAGATGACTTAATAAACAAGTCTAGTCTTATAGGCACAGTCAAATACTAATTCTTAAATAATAAAACTACCATAATTTGACTCTATTAGAATTACCAAAAACCTAAGTTGACTAAAACACTGCTAAATAATAATATCGAAATTTCTATTTTTGAGACTTGATTTAATATGCCAACACTAAATGCTTCTTTTTTTTTTTGCATAAATTACTAACAATCCCCCTATGCATCGTCTATTGCCACGTAACCTCTTAATATTTCAAAATAGTCAATTCAATCTTTTATAATTTTACGTAAATTGAAAATTTAATGAAAAATAGTTTACATAATGTCGAATTGAACATCTAGTAGTGCCATTATTTAAATGGTAAATGAATGACAGCTTATCCATCTTGTACAAAGTTATAGGAGGATTATTTGGATAAATGCAAAAGCTAAATGGTTAAAATGGATATTTATACAAATTATAGGAAAGTTAAGTAGATATTATACTTTTATAACACTCACTTTTAGAGCATTTCTGTCTATTCACCATAATTGATTACATTTTATTCATTTTTTATAGGGATAATATCAAAAACCTCCCTAAGGTTTTACGAAATATCACTTAACTCTCCTGACGTTTTTAAAATCTCTCTTGCCATCTTTGAAATTACATTTTGTTAACAATGTCACCCCTCTCAAGAAAAGTAATATTAAAAAATACATATTGGAGGAGAGAGAAAATTTTAGTTCTCTTGATACCCTTGAACTATCCAATAAAATAATAAAATGGAAACATAATATTAACAAGTCATGGAGTTTCTAATAATGTCAATAGCAGCAATCGACAATTGTTTCCCAAGTATTTTACTATTATATGCTTTTGAGGTTTGTCAAACTTTTTTCTTAGGTCTTTAGGAGTTTCTAATAATGTCAATAGTAGCAATCGACAATTGTTTCCCGAGTATTTTACTATTATATGCTTTGAGGTTTGTCAAACTTTTTTCTTAGGTCTTTAGTAGCCAAATAATTGCGGGAAGAAATAAGGGTATTATTGGTAATTTATTGCTTCTCATAGTGATATGTGGACCCACAATCATTTCAGGGATGATAAGAGAGATTTTAAAAATATCAGAAAAGTTAAGTGATATTTCATGAAACCTTTGGGGAGGTTTCTGAAATTATCCCCTTTTATATCATATATAAGACTACAAAGGGGTTGTGTGGTGTTTTTAAAACTTTAGAGGATCATTGATATTATACAAAACTGTAAGGGATTATATATAACTTATCCTAACTATGACTAGTACTCCTCATTAAACCCATACATATGGTATACTGTGTAGGTTTCCTTACAATTAAGGAAAGGATTTAGATCTAAATGTTTCTTTTTCTCTTTTTTTTCTAAGAGAAGGGGGGGCAGAAAAAGAACAAGTAACCTTAGCTGCTCTGTATGATCAAGTTTCCGACTTCCTTTGACCAGGGATTCCTCATCTGCAGTCTCGTATAACAGTGACTTGTCTTGGGGCACTTGAACTCGAAATTTCCTCAAGGATGCCACTATAACCTGGCAAATGCGAGTGAGGGGACTCCCTCCGGGTCTCTGGTGCCGGTACAGTCGCGTGCCTGAGAAGAAGCTCACAACTGCCAATGCCATCGCCACAGCTGGGATTCCGAAACCCCAGCCCCAACCGACGTTGGTTTGGATCCATACAAGCACCGTAGCAGCCACGAGAGCACCTATGTTGATGGAGAAATAGAACCAATTGAAGAAAGAACTCTTGCTCTTCTTCTCTGCCTCATCCGAATCATCAAACTGGTCTGCCCCAAAGGACGACACGCATGGCTTAATTCCCCCAGTCCCCAGAGCTATCAGATAGAGTCCAAGAAAGAAAACCCCCGTTTGAAGCCCTGTTGGATGGCACATGTTTTTCTTACCATCACATGCTGGTTTAAGTCCGTGAACTGAGGCCGATAATGTCAGAACAGTCATTCCCTACAAGATCAGAAGTTGTGAAATCAGGTTCTTTGAAAATGAAAGTACTTTGCGATGCATTAGTCACCACAACAATGATATTTGAGTCTCAAGAACTACAAAACTGCATAAGATTGCTAAATAGACGACGTACAAAGACATAGACGATCGAGAAAGTGGCAATAGTCCAATATCTGCCCAAGTAAGCGTCGGCTAGAAAGGCTCCGAGCAATGGTGTTACATAGCAGGTGCCGGACCAGTTTGTAACATTATTTACTGCCGCAACGTTGCTCTGGTGCATCTGATATTTGAGGTAATTTACTAGGTTTGTGTTGATCCCATAATATGCCAACCTTTCGCAACATTCATTCCCTGTAAGATAAAAGTAATTAAGAAGGGTTTTTGATATTATATAAACTGAAGGAAGAAACGTATACCAAGGATGTAAGGGCATGCTTTCCATGTTCCTGTTTCCTTCTTGATTGCAGGATTGTTGCGGAAATCGGTCTTTCCATCTCTGGTAAATTTTTCTTCCTCGGCCATTATCGCCAGTTGTATAGAAACTCCCTCAACACACACCACCCTAAATATGCACTCCTATATATGGCGGAAGAAAATTGTGCAAAGATATCTGTGCGTCCTTCCCAGTTCCTACTAGTGTAATTAATGAAGCCTCGTCCAATTTGGAGATCCAAAAAATAAAAAAATAAAAATAAAAAAGGAAATCGACAGACATCTTTTGAATGTATATATGTTTCTGACAAGATTCATTTTGAATATATAACTGCAGTGAAATGGCGATGAAGAAATTGATAGACAGATCAATTTTTGATAGAAAATACTACCTATTTTTGGTCAAAGCAGATTAGTTTACATTGATGCTAAACCATTCATGAAAAACGGAAGGCTGTCTCCCATTGGGAAATTGTACCAGTCTCACAGTGTTATATGCGCATGCATGCAGGGCAGTCGGCACACTGTTCAATTCAAACCTTTAATTCCACCATTCATTGCTCATTCAATGTCTGTCTTTATATTTTTTGACGGGGGGTTAGGTTAGGTTATGTTAGGTCAGTATGAGTGAGGATCAGCGTTTCCATCTCCTCGAGATGTCATAAATATGGCTATCTGATGAGACTGGTCTTTTAGCCAAAATCACGTCCAAGGCAATGGAGATCAAATTCATAGTCACATCCATACTTCACGAAGAAATGGGGCAGACAAGTTGATGATGTATAATTCTTACAAATTTTAGTGTAAATTAGTAATCCCTCCATCCCACTTTGTTAGGTTTAATTTTTTTTCACACAGATTAAAAAAAGTTAGGTAGTATTGTTGAAATACTTATATCTTCCTAAAATACCCTTAATTAAATATAATATGACTAATGGTTGCATTAAATGATAAAGAAAGACAATGATGACTTTTTACTTTCCTACTAATCTAAATAAGCTTTGGAATGATTCCAAAACTTGACTTTTCATATCTCAAGACATTTTGAAAAAATTAACTGCATTAAATAAAATAGGTAATACTAAACAACAACTTCCATTAATTAAGGGTATTTTAAAGAAATTACAGGTTAACTATATTCTACAATTGAAAAGTGAACTACAATTTGGAACATACCAAAAAGGAAAATAGGCCTAACAAAGTGGACGGAGGGAGTATAATCTTATGTATAAACTTGAGCTTGTTAACTCAAACCAACTAAATTCTGACTACACCAAATCTCTACAAATTTACACAAAATGTAATAAAAATTCACGTGAACAAGAACATTTACCTTTTTACTAAAGTTTATCAATATAGCTGTAAAGTAATTGCAAATCCACACTATGTAAACTTCATAAAACCAATCATAAACGACTCTGAAATATTCAAAATTCTCCAGTTCGTCACATCCTTTAATATTCATATACAGAATAGCATTACCTTTTCAATCTATTAGGGAAGAAAATACGTTCTACCTTTGATTTTTTATTAGTTCCACGGAATTGTTTTTCTACCAATTAGTTTTTATTAATTGCTCACACAACACATCAAATCTTGCTAATTTTCTTTTATTACTTGCACACACATCACACCAAACCCGCACTTTAGAAATAGACAAATCTGGCTCATACTTTTTATTAATACTTTGAAACCCAGCCTAGACCATCCAATCAAGCCAATTGAATCATCAATTTGATAGTTTTTTGGGTTGGGTTGAGTCCAAAACCCAGTAGAGTGAAAAAGGCTTTATTTTAAAAGAACCAGTTGAACTGTCCGATTCAACTAGTGAACCGATATACCGAAACAATTTTTATTGAACCGTCCATTTGATACACAATGCAATTTTCGACTACTCTTCTAAGTTTTTATTTAATTATTGTATTTTATTCTACATTTCAAATCTACCCCAAATTTTTTAATATTTGTTTTTGTAGCACTTCACCTTTTAGAAATTATAATTTTAGCTCTAAATTGTTTAAAACTTCAAAATTGGTATTAAATTTTATATTTCTATCTAAAATCATTATTATAGCTCTATTATATATATATATAGCATAATTTTGTATAAATTTTTCAATTTTCATTCATAAATTCACAAGCTTTTCATTTTCAATATTATTACAGTATCACATTTTATCAAAGTTTTTTCTTTTTTATTTTGTAATGGTCTATATAATAATAAAAATAATTTATTAATTAATTATGATATATTTATGATGTAATGAATTAGTAACAGCTCGATTATAGTTGGCTTGATGGTTAAATTAGTGACTCTTGACCCAATAAGATTTCTTGACCATTGAACGATCTGGGTTTCAAAACCTTGCTTTTTATATATCATAGAAAACCTGCTAAAACTACCACACTTGTCCGCCTTATTTTGTCTTGATTTTCGGTGGAGTTTTGTTCTAATGCACGCTTCTGTTCAAGACTCTGGGATTCGGGCGCTGTATGTAGCAAATCTCTTTGTACCTTTCTAATTTCCGGTAAAGTTTTGTTTCAGTTATAAACACTGAGATTTTTTTTCAATATGTCTTGTAATTCTCTTCGTATTTTTGCAAATCTCAGACCTCGTTTGATAACCTAATTTAGCACTTAAACTTAATAGATTCAAATCTTAATACATTCAGACAGTTTGATTACTGAAAATAGAACATCGGAATTAATTAAGTGGCATTGAATTTTTAGGCGAAACTTGCTCCCAAAATTAAATGATAAACTATTCACTTATTACTTAATGTGATATACATTCAAATATATTATATTTAGTACTAAACAATTCAATCACTTAGTAGATTCAGATTTCAGATTTCAGATTTCAGATTTCAGAGTTTAAATTTCCATTTTCAGATTTCAGTTTTATCAAACGCACAAAATCACACATCTTTTTTCCTTGCCGTCCTTTCCTCTTCTTATTAAAAAAAAAAAGGCTAAAGTTTTAGAAGGGATGATGTTTTTGTTTTCTTTATATTCTACATTTAATTTTTGTATTTGTTTTAAGTGTTTTGTTATGCACGCTAATGCATGTAATTATTCAAATTAGCTGGTAATTTTCTTTTCTTTTTTTAAATTACATATAGTTTGCTGGCTTTGGCTACTTGTACATAGTGGCGGAGTTAGGACTTTAGAGTCAAGAGGTCCAGCTTTTGACACCGTACCATATGGACTTATACTAAATTTATAACTAAAAGGCACTTATGTTAAACTTATTTTTTCATTATATAAATTATACTTTCACATCTAAGTTGTGCTATAATATAATGGCCGTTTACAAAAGTCAAAAAAGTTTGTTCTTGAATTTACATCAACAATTAACTTTAATTTGATCCAACACTCTTGTGAAACGTAAAAATTAGGAATTTTTTATTTATTAAAGGAAGCCAATATAAATAAGAAAAAGACTTTAAAAAATTTTAGAGTGAACAATATAGATAAGAAAGAGAATTTTAAAAATATTGGGGGGAAAATTTCATAACAATGATAATTTCAAATGTTTCAAGGGAGCAAACAAAAGAGCAATTTCAAAATTTTCAAAAATTCTATACTTAAAATAAAATTTTCTCACAGTTTTTTTTTTTTTTGGGGAGGGGCGTAATTGCCCACTCGCAACCCTATTTGGCTCCACCGCTGCTTGTACTTGTAAGGTGGATGTAAAAAGTGCCAGACGCAGTATTATAAGTTTAAATGTCAAAATTTAACGCTTTACATTTTCACAATTTTTTCTTTCACAAAAAATCTTTACATTTTTGGGCCTCCCTATTAGGTACCAATGTGTAAAAAAAGAAATGGAGCACAGGGATGATGGGAATTGGATCGGTGCTATTTTGGGCTTGTACAATTTGTTTCGATTATTGTACTTGTTTTATTACTTGATATATAATTATATTACATTATTATACTCGTGGAAAAAGTTGTATACATAAATACTTCACTATATTTAATATGACATTATGATGTAATTGTATATCAAAAATTTATACATGTACAAAATTTGAATCAAATGACACAAAAAACAACAGCACAAGCACCCAATTCGGAATTATTAGATGGATGATATTATGCTTTTAGCTATAAGCTTGGAAGAGTACATTGCACAACTTGAGTCCAATGAACTGATGAAGGAAATAACAAGTGTAAGTCGTAGTTGTGTAAGCAGTATTTCCATGAAGCTATAGAACTTGTTACCCAAATTAATTGTGTAAGACAGACCAAAAGTGTAATACAGATCACAAACCCTCTCTACAGCTCTGGGCCAACAAACATCTTGCCACATTTAGTGGTTGATATGTGTGGACCAAGATCATTACTCTTTTTATCCTCAAAAAAAAAAGAAAAAATTGATTCTTCGTTGAAACCCCATTCTATTGGCAAGAAAGGTCTTGGGGAATGGGTGGGAGGAGGGGGGATGCCTTGTACTGCTCCTGTGGTGTGCTGCTCCTATGGTGTGCCTACCTCCTCCTGGTAGAAATGATGGTGACGGGGTTCGAACCCTAACCAACAGCCCCACAGGAATTTAAATACCCTTGGTGGCCACTAGACTTTGAATAAAAAATCTAATTCTGGCCCAAAATTGTAATCAAGTTTGGAATCATGGTAAATTAAAGGCTTTAGGTTGCATTACAAAATACCATTAAAAATGACTGACTTAGGAAACTCACTTTTGTAGATAAAAAAAAGGAAAATATTAATCGTACTCCACTTTTTATTAATCACACTCCCACCGTTTATTTTGTTTTATGGTCTAATAAATGAAAACTTTTATAATAAAAATAATATTATGAGTGTGATTAATAAAAAGTAGAATGTGATTAATATTTTCTAAAAGGTATTATCCAGAAGGAAATTTGAACCATCCCTTTGTTTTTCTTTTTTTTCTTTTTCTTTTTATATTGTGGGGATGGGGGTGGACTTGGAAGGATTATCAACTCTAACAAAAGATTTTTGCAATTTAGTGTCGTTAGAGCACCGATTACATTAAAAAGGAACAATGGATCAACTATTAATGCTTTAAAATTATCACTTATTGTTGAATTGAACAAAATATGTATTATTTTGCCAATACTATAGCTTTGGACCAACTCTTGTTTAGCACTCTTAGTCAGCAAATGGACAAGCACTTAGCCAAAAAGGGGGGGAAAAAAGACTTAAATGCTGCAAAACAAGTTCTTAGAGCGATGAAGTAGCCCATATTAATCACGCTATTTGTTTGGATAGGATTTATCTTCCAAAATTTACTTGCTTGGATCATCAACACATTTTTCAACCACCTTTTTATCTCACACACATCACATTAAAAAAGTGCTACAGTGCTTTATTTCAAAAAATTATTTCAAATACTCTCTATCCAAACAAACCCGCAGAAACCATTTTCTGCTTGGCCACATTCAAAGAAATAATATCACCAGTGATAGCCTTAACCCTGTGTTTAACAAGTCACCTTGTTCCTTCTAGTACATTCCCCGGTATCACCAAACTAAATTATATTCATGTGCTAGATATGAAATATCAAATAACAATAGATGATTAGTAACCTTACCTATCTAAAATATGACCATTTGATAAGCCAGATGTTGCCATCTCAAGGCCCCTAAAACTCTTTTTTGTCCAGATTACTTCTAACTTCTAAATTGTGAATATTTATATGCCAGAAAACATACTAACACGCTAGCTCATTGAATTCCTGTTGCTAGCAACATAGAAATATGTGTCGTTGGCACCATAATTGTATTTTATTAGAGCTAGTGGAGCTTGGTTGTGCAAGGCACAGCTTAAGCCCACCTAGAATCAATTCAGATGTGACCTAGAATCTTGACTAAATTACACAGAAAACAAAATTATTTTCAGTATAGAGGCCAAACGGTCGTTATAAAGTATAGAAAAATTCAAGTTAATTTTAGTACTTTGGCCTCAGGTGATTTTGCATTGCATTGTTCTTACTGACGGCCCGTAGAAAATGTGTACCATGTCCGCTATGCGCAAAAGAATTAACTTTTGTCAAATTCAACCATCAAATTTTGAATTAGAAGATATTTGTACCTATTTTGAACTGTACACAGTTTCTTACATGAACAGCTATCATTTAGTTAATTTAAAATTCATTGAAAAAGAAAATTAAGTAGCTTCTATTTTGGTGTAGAACATCCAATCATCCATTAGAACTACGAATTATATGCAATGAAATTAGCACATTTCTAACTGCTAATGTCTGCAGACACTTTGATGGTTGACTTTTATCGTTGAGCTATCCGGGCTCAACCCCTTTCTAGTTGTAAGAGAAGGTTAGTATTTGAGTACCTTTAATAATAGCTTCTAAGGTTGTAGTAGCTAAATTCGGTAACCGAATTTCGTCCAATTCTGCAACCTACATCCTAATGCTCTCAGTATTGGAAATTAGATATAGAGAGAATCAAAACTGAAAAATGGCAAAAATGGAAAACAATAGCGAAGCAAATCAATGAATATCTTAACAAATGAATGAAATATTGATACAAAACAAATAAAAACATGGTAAGTTTTGCAGGATCCAACCAAGACTGTTAATTTGATTTAGTTGATTGTGGAAACATAAATAACGTTTAAAAGATAAACACACACACACACACATAAAAAGAAACTAGCCAGAAGATCATGTCTCTCCATATGGCATGATCATTATATTTAAGGGTCAAATGTATATCTGTATACCTAAAATCATACCTCCCCTCGAGAGGGATTGAGGGGTAGTACAGATTAGGGGTGTAATTCAGCCAAGTAACTCGACTCGAACTCGGCTCGAACTTGGTCAACTACTCGACTCGAGTTCGGTCAAAGTCGAGTTCAAGTTCGAGCTCGAGCTACTCGTTTGAATTAACGAGTCAAGATTGAGTGTAAAAAAAATAAGCTCGTGAGCTTGACGAGCTACTCGAATATATATATATATATATATATAACATATATTTATTAATTATTAATTTACTCTTTTAGGTATGTTAGTTATAATATTTACGAGTTTCTCTTGTTATGTTATAATATTATTCGAGGGTGAATAAGTAATTTTAATTGAAAAATAAAATAAAAATAGGAAAAAAAATTGGGTAGTAATCGAACTCGAGTACTCGAGTTCAAAATCAAGCTCAATCGAGTCGAGTTCGAGTATTTGTGATACTCTTTCGAGTTGAGCTCAAGTATCTTTATTAACTACTCGATCGAGCTCGAGCTCTACTGGCTTGAGTGAGCTCGAGCTCGAGTATAGAGATACTCGAGCTCAACTCGACTCGAATTCAGCCCTAGTATAGATTGGCATATTAAAAAGAAGTAGCTTCACTTATACCCCAAAACAGAAATATATGTAAAATTACAATTATATTTGTGAACAGTAAAGAACTGTTCACAAACTAGTTCAATTTGGTAGACCTATAATAGACTTTCGGAAATTTTTCCTATAAAGGTTCACCTAGTAAATAGAACAAATTATACTCCATTGTTTTACTGTTGAACCTTCAAACAGTTTTCTACTCTTCGTGAGTGTAGTTCAAAGATGAAGGGCAATGAATCGCAAAAGAAAGACCCTCAATTGCAGATAGGGCTTTAAATTGAATCAAGCAACTTGGTGCTTGACTCGAGTTCGATTCAAATCAGGCTCATTCAAACTTGTTTATTTAAATATCAATCCAAATCTGAACATGATTTTAAACTCGAAAATATTAATGAACCAATTATGATCTTTACGTCATCCGACTCAATATGTTCATGAACATATGATACGAACTCCGGTCAACACACGAAACCTGAATCAATCTAGGACCTACGTCCAGTGGAATCAAATTTTGGGGAGTGCTATGGCACTCTTGACCCACCAAAAACCCTAACACAAACATATTAATATTATTTCAACCCGATGTTAAGAATAATTGATGAACCTTGGAAAGAAATTCAAGGGACTCAATGGATGGAATTCTCGACACATCATCACATACTAGTGAAAAACATTGATACAATCGCAACCCAACATCTAACACATGAAGCGAACCATTGATTAAAAGAGTAGAACATCGCCACAACTCAAATGCTGTTTTTGAATTGGTAACCAACATTCTTGACAAGGAGATACACTCAACTTGTAACAAGAAGAAAGAGGAAACTCACAAGTTCTTTTAGTTTAAATAACCAAAAGCTACTTATAATGTAGACACTTGTGGTTTAAATAGAAAACATAGAAAATCCTACTCTAGCCAAATCTGTATTGGATTTGGATTGACTAAACTTATTCTGCTACTATTACACTAATTAACCAGCCCATTAAACTCAAGGCTTAACACAAGGTTGGCCCATTTATTAACCAAATAAAACAAGCAATAAGTTAAAAGACATACTTAAAATAATATCAGCCTTACTTAAAAGACATAATATTAGCCTATTGTTAATCCAAAAATAATAAAATATAAACAATCTCGGCCCAATAAATACTCTAATTAAGCTTTTCAAGTTCGACCAACCCACTTGAGTTTAGATTTGAACTTTGGATCACATCATTCCCTCCTCCTGAAAGTGATTTGTCCTCAAGTCAAGGTTTGACTTATAGCTTGGAGCAAACGAGCATCACTTAATATTGTAACCTGTAAGAAAGTGAGAAGTGAGAAAATTCCTCACCTCACTGCCTCACTTGTCTACATTCACTCTCCTATTATAGGGTTTTTCTCTTTCACAAATTTGGCTCAAAGAAAACTCAAGAAAGACACAACACATGGTTGGAAAGAAAAAAATCCTAAACCAACTATGAAACAGAAAACACATGACCCAAAGAGAACAAAATATTTTGTGACTAGAATTTTCCTAATTCAATTTGGAAACAAAGATGGATAAGAAATTAGGTAACTACCCCTTTTTTCCAATAAGGAATAGGTTTAGCTTTCCCAACTTCCCAAAATTGACTCTTCTTAAGAAAAGAATACAACAAGGAAAATATTTTATTTAGAAAATCCAATGTAGATTATGAAACAAAAAACATAGGAAACAGGAAAACGAGAACAAGAGCACACGAATTCACAAGAAATTGAATTTTTTTGTACAGATAAACAGTGTTTCCGGGATGAATAGTGATGCTATGGTGACCACAGATGAACAGTATACTACAGTAATGATGAATACTAACTCGATGAACAGTACACTTTTTTTTTAACAAAACGACTCAACTAGGGCACAATCACACAATTGAACAAAATACGAGATGGATTTTCAAACCCTAGAAAGCAAAATTTTTTTGAATTTTTTTTATAGATATGGCTAGGGTTTGGTAGAAAAATAAGAGGAAAACAAGAAAATAAAAAGGATGTAATTTGATTATCATAGAATAAAGTTCTGATACCAATTGATATGAACTCCGTCAACACACAAAACCAATATTAAATCAGCCCAAGACCTACATCTAGTGGAATCTATTTTGGGGGAGTGGTATGGCACCCTTGACCCGCCAAGAACCCTAACACGTGAACATATTGATATTATCTCAACCCGACGTGAAGAATAATTGACAAACCTTGGGAAGAAATTCAAGAGACGTGATGGATGGAATTCTGGACCCATCATCACGTACTAGTGAAGAACATTGATACAATCGCAACCCAACATCTAACACATGAAGCGAACCATGGATTAAAAGGTAGAATGGTGCCACAACTCAAACGCGGTCTTTGAATTGATAAGCCAACATTCTTGACAAGGAGACACAATCAACTTGTAACAAGAAGAAAGAGGAAACTCACAAGTTCTATTAGTTTAGACGGCCAAAAGTGACTTACAATATAGTAACTTGTGATTTAAATAGAAAACATAGAAAACCCTACTCTAGCCAAATCTGTATTGGATTTGGATTGACTAAACTTATTCTACTACAAATTAAACAAATTAATCTAACTAATTAACTGGCCCATTAAGCTCAAGACTTAACACAAGATTGGCCCATTTATTAACTAAATAAAACAAACAATAAATTAAAAGACATACTTAAAATAATATCAGCCTTACTTAAAAGGCACAATATCAATCTGTTATTGATCCAAAAATAATAAAATATAAATAATCTCGACCCAATAAACACTCTAATTAAGCTCTTCAAATTTGACCAACCCACTTGAGTTCAGATTTGAATTTTAGATCGCATCAACATATGAGGCAAGTAAATTTCATAAAAGTATGCGTATAGTACCTTTTCTAATTCCAGTTTTTTCTTTCCTATATATTGCTCATCTTCTAAAATAGCAAGTATATGATAGACATAATTGATTTTAATCACATTTTAAATTTATAAGGCAAATAAATTTTATTAGTTCCTTCTTTGATTCCAGTTCTTTCTTTCCAATATATTGCTCATCTTCTAAAATAGCAAGCATATGATAAGTGTAATTGATTTTAATCACATTCTTGATTCATCATAATAAATTTCTTGAATATCAGAGAGCAAAAATTAAGGAAAGAAGAGCAACAATAAATTTCTTACCCTCTCCAGAACTAAAAGATGAATTAAATTATTTGATATTCAGATCGAACTCTGCTTGATAAGTGTTCGTTTGAACTTGGTTTGCTAGCTATTCAAATCAAGATTGAACATCGTTTTATTGTTTTATGTTCGATAATATTAAAGTTCAATTAAAAATTCGTTCAAGCTCGGTTTGATAAAAATTCATTGAAGTTTGGTTCGATAAATAAATAAATCAAATTTGAACAAAATTTTAAACTCATTAAAATAATCAAACAAGTTTGAACACAAGGGTGTTTAGTTTGATCAATCTCGTTTATACCCCTAATTGCTCATAAAAGATAGAACCAACAATTGATGCCAAATACGCCTACCAAACCACTTGGCACTTATGAGTGAAAGAATTCTAGCTTTGTATATAGTAATTAAATTAGATAAAGGCTAAATACTTTTAGGGTGCGTTTGGTAGATGTTTTTTTCTAGATGAAGTTTTGTTAAAGTTTATACTAAATAGTTACTTGTTGAAATCACACTAAATTTTATACAAACACACTTCAAAATAGTCAAAAATATATGCCTCTTTCCTTCCTCAACCACCACCCTCCCTAATCATTTTTATCCTTTCCATCGTTGCCATTACCTCCTACCACTGCCACCCCCATCTCCACTACCTCTCACTTTCACACTCCGCCCATTTCTGTCACCTCCTACCCCCTCCCTCCTCCTTTCCATCTTTTTTTCTCCCTCCCCTTTCTCCTCCACCCCTCTCTCCCCTCTCTTCTCCTATTACCGTCTCATTGATCTTCTTTCCCCATATGGTTGCACAACCAAATCTATCATATCTAGCTGTCGATCACATGGGAAGAGAGGAAGTGAGAAATAGACAGGAGAGAGGGTGGCAAGAAAAGAAGGGTGAGGAAGGAGGAGGGAAGGGGAAAGGAGAAGAAAGAGAGAAAGAAGAAGGGAGGGGGGCCATGTAAGTATGGTTAGAGGAAAGAGAATGGGGATGAGAGAGAGAAGGAGAGGGTGGCTACTGATGATTATGGGTGAGAAAGAAAAAGAGGTAATAGCAGGTGGAGAGAAAAAGAGGAGGACATTAATTGGCAGATACTCTTCCAACAAACCATCCACTATGCTTGGAAGACAAGGAATGAGGTTAATGTGACAGGGAATGACAGAGGCCTACGAATTGATGCAAGAACCTGTTTGCAGACAGCGAAGCAAAACCAAGAATTTCTGAAGAAGGAGGGCCGTGGGAAATTTAAAGAATGGAAACATATCAGTTGGAAAAAGCCGCCCAAGAATTGGGTCAAAATAAATGTAGATGGCGCTTCATCAGCACCTTCCGAGGAAGTTGGAGCCGGGGGAGTGATAAGGGATGAAAGAGGTCAATGGTTGGGGGCCTTTAGTGTTAGTCTGGGTAATGCGAGTAATGTATCTGCAGAGCTCTGGGCAATCCTCTTGGGCTTGAAACTAGCCTGGAAAGAGGGGTATAGAAAAGTGTTGATAGAAACAGACTCTATGACTAGCATTCAACTGGTTGCAAGAAACAGAGTAGATGGAGTGCATGGGAATCTTATCAAGGAGATTAGGGAATGGTTCAATTTTAGCTGGGAATGTAAGATGGTCCACACGTGGAGAGAGGGTAATAGAGTCACAGACAGCCTAGCAAAGTTGGGTAAAAACCAAAGCTGGAACTCATGGGAGCTTCAAGTCCCTCTGGATGAAGTCAAGCCTATCTTGAGTGAGGATGTTAGTGGGGTGTCCATCCCCAAGAGAGTAGCTGTTTAGCGGATTGTTTAATCCTCCAAATGTACCAAAAAAAAAAAAAGAGGAGGAGTGGGGTAGTGGTAGAGAAGGGGATGGCAAGGAGAAAATGGATGAAGAAGGAGAGAGGAGAAGGTGGCAGGGGCAGTAAAAGGTTGGTAATGGTTACCTATAGGGATTGTCGCTAGTGAGAGAGGGAGGAGGTGGCGGTGGTTGCTTGAGGGTGTGGTAGTAAGGGTGGCATTTTTGGGACAACAAGGCGGGTATTTAGTTTAATTTCTTGAGTGGATGGTGATTGCAGGTGGTAAAAAGTGGAGGTGGTTGTTGATAGGTGTCACATCCAGGTGAGTGGCATAATGGGTGGTGGCGCATGAAAAGTGATGAAACTTTAATAGGATAAAAATAAATAAATAAATAAATATAGATAAAAACCAAGAAACACATCATCCAAACCGAACCGAACCTTTATTTCATGGCAAGTGGAAAAATCAACTTTGCTTAGTGTGCGTTAGTGTTCCACGATCTGCAGCATGTGGTTACAAAATAAATCACACTAGTTTGACCAAAAGAAAAGAAAAAAGGATAAAAATTGGATACTAGAATAAATATATGAAGGAATTTATTAGCATCCCTTTTCACCCGTTGACGGGAACAAGAAAAAGGATGGCACTATAGTTTATCTATAAATTATTACCACATCGTCGTCCTTAAGATTTTGGTTTTGTTTGACCTTAATTGATCAACTGGCTAATAATCCTTTTTTTAAAGATATAGACCAAATATATCTGTGCACGTGTTACAGATATCTTGACTCCACATGGATGTGAGACACTGTACAAATGCGCCCAGTCCATGACTAAAGGTCTGTAGCTAATGTTTGTGGTTGAATTAAAAAAAATGGAGATATCTTTGCAGGAGTACTTTGCAAGAGCAAGACTCATCTCTTGAGATCATTCATTCTTTTTTTATTTTTTATTTTTATTTTCATTTTTTGTTGTTGAAGAGGAGACTCCAGACTTTATAAGGCAAAAAGAGAAAAAGAGTGAGTCTGAAATCATTTCTTTTTTTTTAATCCAAACTTTACAAGGAAAAAAGAGAAACGAGATGGCTGTGAGATTGAAATCTCACCCATTTAATGTCCCTACGAACCAAATTGAGTTTTGGAACAGAAATCATTTTGCTTTTACACTCACAAGAATTAATTATGTATTTGGACCCTAATCTTGGGCCATAATCTTGGGTCTATCGTGCTTTCTTGGGCTTTGTTTAAGAACATTCCACGATTATCCAGGATCCAAACGATCAGGACGGTTTGTTACGGTAATTGCTGGCCTGCGCATTATTATTAGAAGCTCTCCATCTTCTTCTATCCTTGCGCTTCAATAAGACGAGAAAAGAATAAAACAGAAACAAATGTCTAGGAAAAAATAAATAAATAAAGATTGAAGTAGATTGAACAAATTTTAACCCTATTCTTTTCAAGTTCTTTCAAAAAAAATTATACAAAAAGGTCAACAGACGCTATAAGGGCTTTTTTTTTTTTCCCAAGAAAGAGTGCAATTGATAGAACAAAATTTTGTCACAATTTTCTCAAGTACTTTGTTTTTTCTTTTCCAATTTTGACGAAAGAGACTCTGAATCTTAGAGGAGCTTCTAAGAAAAAGAAGAATATTTGAGGTCACTCTGTCTCTTACGCCTAGTTTTCCAACCATAATTCATCTAGTTTATAGCACCATTTTAGCGTTAATTACCAAAAATAAAGAAAAATGTAGGGTCTGTTTAAATTCTCTTATTTTTCAAAATTGAGTATATTAAATACAATGTTATAGTAACACATCCCAAAAATATTCTAAATACAACTCAAGTACAAGTAACAAAAATATAAACAAAATTAAAAAGCGGTTAAAGCCATTGAGAGAGGTGAGTGGGGAGCCACTGTTGATCCCCTTTTTAAAATATAAAAACAAAAAAGAAAAGGGAATGAATAAACAAAAAAGAAAAATAAATAAATAAATAATAAGAAAAGGGAATGAATGAACAAAAAAAATAAATTGATAACGGTACTTTTGTCTAAAATTATAAGATAGAAGGCAAAGTGCAACAAGGGTAAAGTTGAAGGGAATCTAGTGTATTTAACCCTTAAAAAAATAAAGGGCAAAAAAATCTAGATGACTTTTAAACTATTAAGTTAATTGATTTTTAACCCTCCAATTATTAAATGCATATTTTTGCTCCTTGATCTTGTGAAAAGATATATTTCCCACCCTTTTGACTAGAGATAATTTTAGACACCTTCCTGAGATTCATGTTAATATTACTTGGCACTCCTAAAGTTTTAGAAATAATACTAATCTTCTTTAAAACATACCTTTTGTAACAATTTCACCCTTGAATCATTAAAATATTTTTATAACCATCATTCAATGAGAAAGATATATTTTTCTCCCAATTTTACCTTTTTGTGTTGCCTTAGATTGACTTTTCTACCAAGTTGATTATAATATAATATTTATATGTGTTGTCTAAAAATTTTCTTTTTCATAATGTTTTGCTTAAAATTTGTTAAAATAATGAAGATAATTTTATCAATTTGTATGTTATGAAAATAATTACTTAGCCGATCTCACTAATATGGGAGTTGAATGCTATTTCTAAAACTTCAAAGGTGCCAAGTGATATTACCATAAAATTTAGGAGAGGTTTTTAAAATTACCTTTAGGCGAAAGGGTGAAAAGTATACCCTTGTATAAGTTCAAGGGGTAAAAGTATGTACTTAATAATTGGAGGGTTAAAAGTCGATTAACTATGCAATTTGAGGGACATTCAGATTTTTGGCCCAAAAATAAAACAAGCCCAACCATCTCTTTTTTCCACCATCCGCTGCCCACCATCACCGCCTATCTCACACTGCCACCCGCTGATGCCACCACCCCTCTCATCGCCACCACCTCTCTCTTCCATCACCACCACTTTCCCTCTTCCTTCCCCTCTCTCCTCCTCTTTTTTTCTCTTCCTTCCCCTCCCCTTCTTCCTCCCCCTCTGTCTTCCCCCTCCCCCCACCCACCCCTGTCTATCCCTACAAGGGAAAGGAAAGAGGAGGTTGGAGGGAAAAGAGTAGGAGAAGGAAGAAGAAGTAGGAGAAGAGGCAATGGTGGAAAAGGAGAAAAGAACAGAAAAGGGGGTGATGGTATGTGGTGGGTGGCAGTAGTGGTGTGTGAAATTTTACAAACACCTCAATAAAGTTTTGAATTCTAAAATCACCTCAAGAAATACATCTACAATGAAAGTTTTGATATACAGAATTATAGTAAAATTTTTCAAGAATACCCTAAAAAAAAGCTAATCCATTCCGACCCATAGTCTTTCATCTCTTCATTAATATAATTTCCAAAGTTTAACCTATAATTTTTTTAGATTTGTTTAATGTGGCAAAGAGAATTAATTTATTAACCAAAGAATAAGTTCATTGTTTTTCTCTTTAAAACCCCTAGGCATGAGAAAAGATACAAATTTAGGCACGAAAAATTGCTTTTCATACTCGTTGTTGGGCTTTGTTGTTCCGTGTTCCTTTGGGATAAGATGAGACTGATCCTTCTGTTACTTGCTCCAATAGAAGATTAATTTTTTTCCGTCATCAATTAAAAAAGTTAAGTGGTTTCTTTTTTATAATCATAAATGAAGTGCTCATATTGATAGCAAAATTTAAACATAAGCTTTTTTAAAGAAATTAATTTCTCACATTGATAATGATATTCAAACTCATAAAAGGTCATGTGTTCAAATCCCGCTATCAATGTAAGAGCTTTGTTAGTGAGCAATCTATGAGCAATGTTGTTAGACTCAGATTGGATTGCACGATCAGACTTGTCCAACTATGAACCGGCCTTCTTCCAAAATTGGTTAGTAGTATAAAACCACTGATGCGAATCCGAATCTCCAAACTCCCACTTCTTGAAGAATCGAATTGTCATACAATGGAATGATCTATTTTGAACAGGTTATGGATACAAAAAGGACCTCGACCAGTTAATCATAGTTAATGAACCTTGGTAGCAGGATAGAAACCTAACTCGATCAAGGAACAACTTGAGAACAAATTTAGGTTGGTAGAAAGACGTCACAATTTAATGCGATCTTGAATTGATAAATCTCATGAACACAAGGTTCAAGAATGCTTCAAAGAAGCACAAGAGAACTCTTTCTCACTTTTTGGGTTAATTCTTGTCTAGCTCTTATTAATTAATGATGGCCTTTATATAGGCATTACAAACCATGAACTACTAGAGAAAGGATTCGGCCAACAAGGTGAACCCACTTAGGGAACTCACGGCCCACCTACTCCTTCTGACTTAGGAAACTAACGGCTTAGATAATAATTAGGCAACTAACCTACTACTAATCTAATGCATTCGGACTCATGAACCACATGAGCTAGTTAGCCGAATTGCTTCGTATCAACCACTTTGGGTAAAAATCAGTTAAAATTGTTAAAAATAAGCAAAACTAGTGACCCAATTAAACTGTTTGACCCGATTCTCAAATTTTTTTTCTTATTTTTCTCAAACATGATTTAAGTTAACTGAATTGTAAAATTTTCATTTATTTAAAGGAATAACAAAATATGACCCAGTGTAAGTACTAGAATCACTCACATTTCTTAAATGATTTCTAAAGAAAGAAGTTTTCAACCCCATCATCTTATCAATTTATTATCATCGATTCTAACTTACATTAGAAAGTCATATTCCCAATAGAGTGATCAGATATAACATGTTTTAATTTAGTTTTTTAAGTAGTTTTGGAGAATGATTAGACATGAATTCAGATTTTTATAATTTTTAGATGTGTACTTGATAACAAGCCTGTATTTTAAAAAACTTTGTATATTTTGTCAAAATATAAAAAAGAATTTAATTTCAATATTTTGAAAACTTATAAAAATGTAAATTAATTATGACATCATGCTGACGTCAACAAGTTTTTTAGAATATTTCAATCGATCCAACCAGTTAACCCTTAATCTAGTAGCATAGCTGAGTTGCTATCCAATCTGAATTTAACAACATTGTCTGTAGGAGCATCTATAAGGGACCTATGGTCCCATATGCATATCCTGACCTATGGTGGTGATCCGTGATTGGAGTCAAACCCATCCAAACTTTTTATAATTATCAAAAAAAAAAAAAAAAGAAATTCAAACACATGACTAGCACTAAACTTCAACATACAGTCTTTTGTAAGGAAAGTCATACATGTATAGTGGTATCCCCCCCTCCCCCGGGCAGTTGTCTTCTATTGCTTGTCTTATGTACATATATTAGAGTATGACAATAGCCTGAAATGAGATGGTATTGGAAAAGGATGCATAGTTAAGTGAATAGAAAAATTCTATACGAAGACAATTTATATGTTAGATGATAATAACCCCTCGTTTAGTACGTTGAAAAGGTTTAAAATAGAAGGATTTTTCCAACATCTTCATTTCATTCCAATATTTGGTATGGACATTTTTTGTTGGAAAGGCCTTCCCCCCCGGAGAGAGACTATTTCAACTTTTTCTTGAAATCCCATTCCTCACCAAAATATAGGAAAAATCCATTCCCATTCTATCCAGGAAATACTTAAATTATAGGAGTCAAAATTACCTTCTCTATTTTATATCTCTATTTCTTGTGTACATATTTATCTTTCATATATATTAATTTGTCATTTGCTTTGTCAAATATTAGATCCATTTTGTGAGTTTGGCTAATAAGTCTATTACTTTTTTACTTAGAAATAATTTGAATTCTATTTAATGACTTTTATTTCTTTTTACTTTGAAATAAAAGTATTTAGTTAACATTTTTAATATATTTTTATTCACAATATTGGATTATATGATAATATTTATTAATTCAAACAAACAATAACATGCCAAAATACATTCATATGAAGTTAAAAAATTTAAAAAAAAATAATAGACCCACTAGACCATCTGCTAAGGCACAATTATATTTTCCTATTTACAAATAATTCTTAAAACCCTTCAGAAGCAAATCAAGAGTAGAGAATTTAACGTGGATGAATGACGGATTTAATATGCATGAAAAATACATGGGATTCAACATGCATGCAATTTAAAATGTTAATTTAGTTATAACTGGTATTCACCTATTGCAATTCTATTATAGTTAGTATTCACCTATTGTAATTGTACGCTATTAAAAATGTTCTTACTTAATAAGATTGTAATTTTATGCTATTAAAAAGTTCATTATTCTTTAATAATTCATTTGTCTCTAAATCAAGATGTGTATAGAAAGTTATATATAGGGCAATGTAAAATGGAAGAGAGGGAAGGATTTCAATATAATAGTTTTTTTTTAGAAAAAGTTTGAACTTGGTATGGAGTTTAGGTGTACTAAGTCACCCAAAAGATTTTAATTAATGAAAATAAACAAAGACTCTCAAAACTAAAGAAGGAAGGCAAAGATTTGATGTTACAAGGCACCTTCTAACCTAACCAAAGCTAGTTGCAAGATTTAGTTGAAAATTTCAATTCTAACTTTAAAACTTATCACATTTGATGTTGTCTATGGAAAACCTAGACCTAATGTTGAATCGAGAGGGCAAAATATCTCAGGTGTGATTAATTGATCACATTAGTTGTGTCATCCATTTTGATCCAAGGTCACGAAAAAATGCAAATGATGAGACTCGAACAAGTGAAAAGTAGGGTTTTCAAAAATGCAATTTTTTATGAGATATTTAAGAGAAAAGAAGTTGGGTTTTTGAAAAGGTCAATTCTAAATGCAAAAAGGAACTTGAATTTCCAAAAAGATGCAATTTTAAGAAAAAGTGGTTTTTTGACTTTGAATTGCTAAAACATGAAGAAGAAAATTTGTTTTAAAGAATGATTTTGATATCATTTAAAATAATGGAGGGATAATGCAACATAACACTTTGAAATAGAAGGAAATAAAGGCTAAGGCTAATTCAAAGGGTAATGCCTTAAATGCACTAATCTAATAAAAGAAAACTAAATGAGATGTTTCACATACTGGTGGGATTAGTGACATGCAAAATGGAAAAGAAAACCTAAAAGTGAAAAGTGTGTGAAATTTGTATCTAATGCATGACTAGCAAAGGTTCTCAGTGAGAAATCGACATAAACATGTAGACATGATAATAAAGCAAGTAAACACATAAAACACATAAACACATAACACATAGGCATAATGTCTAGATGCAAGGCCCTAGGAAAGCACATAAACACATAATCATGCAAGCATGCAAAATAAGCATATAAAAACTAATTATTACATTGGGGAAAACCTAAATACATTCTAAGGGAAGAAATTCGAAATAATAATCTAACTATTACATCTTCTAGAATAAATACACTTTTGCCAAATTAAACCTATCTATTACAACTTGGCATCTAAGAAATAATTTACTCAACAATTAAATAACATAAATAAAGACTAGACATGAATAAAAGCAAAGGAAAACGTAATTTAAAACATGCAAAATCATGCAAAACACATAATAAGCACATAATAGGAAAAGAAGTTACCATCCCTTGATGTGAGGCCTTAATTGAATCCTTAAATGATAGGAATGATTATCTAAGACTTTGTCAACAAAAGATCAAGGTACCAATTTAAAGTCAATCAAAAATACAAAGAAAGGGTATCTAAATTAAAAATAATCAAATTTTCTCCTCTGTAAAACCTTGGCCATTGGATAAAAGCTGCAAAAGCACGAAAACCTGCTTTTCGTATTCGTGGCTGGCTATTGCTGTCTCCGTATTCCTTGGCTGTCAGATGAGTCTGACCCATCAGTTGCTAAATCGTTAGTTTTTCCATTTTTTTGGGTTAACTGAAAGCCAGCCAAGACAAGTCTTGACATAGGAATGCATATCGATGCGGTGTGATTTTGTACGATTCCATTCGCTCATCAATATTTGCTTCATTTTTACTGTACAATCACATTACGTTGTTCTAATCATGAATTTTTAGTTAAATGAATAGTTATAATAACTCGATTAGAAGAGAGAATATATATTATTGGGGAATTCCACAAAATAAAAGATGATATAAATCTTGGGACCTATTTTCGTTTGCTTAAACACAATTGATTTAAAGTTTACTCAATTCAAGTTCACTTTTGAAAGCTACTCAATGAAACATGATTGGTAGACAGAACATTTTCTCTTATAGTACACTGATATATTCTTGACAACATGTCAAGATACAACATTATTTGATAGTTTAATCAATCATATTCAATATTAAGTTGGAACAACACTTCTTGATAAGAAACATATGATTATGTTGGAACAACACAAATAAATAAGAAGCATAGTAGAGATAAATCTTTTCCAAGTCAAACACTCTTCACTTAATAAGACCCAAGTTGATGATGCCCCAAGACCTGTTAGGCCAAGACTTCTCCTTACCCTGTAAAGCCAAAAGTCTAGCCCATGCAACCCATGCTTCCCATGACATCCTCTTATCCCATGGACATCCCCACTCCAAAATCATTCTCAGCCCCTTTTCAGCCTCCTTTTCACCCTCATCAAAACTCCCTTTGCTCAGGTAAATCTGACCCAAAACTACATGAGGCTCTCCAACGAAAGGGTTCTTCTCAATTGCCCTTATCAACAACTCCTCAGCTCTCTCCAACCCAATCTTATGTCCTTCACAAACAGCCTCCCAATACAACTCGCGCCCAATTTTCTGCTCTTCCACATCCAAAACTCTTGTGCAGTTCTCAAATACTGGTGGAATTACCAGCTCAAGCTCTTCATCTCTACCATCTGCTGAAACCACAACCCCACCATTATTTCTTCTCCTTTGCTCAAGGAAAATTTCCTCTTCTCTCACAATCAAGGTGTATAGTGCACCCATTCTTGATATTGAGTTCAGCCATAATCCAGGCTTGCCATCACCTGGCCATAGTCCATAGAAATTATTGCCTAAGAAATCCAAACGGCCATCTGAATTCTCAAACAAAACATCCTGAAAACCGAAGAGCTGGTCTGAAAAATCTGCCATTGTCATCAGGAGAAACACAGCCACCAATCTTCGGGAAACCAGAACTTCTTCACCTGTTCTGATGTGCTTCACTACTACCCCATCAGCAGGCAGAACAGACTCAAGCTTTACTCTCCAACTTTCCTCCTTGTTGAACAGACCTTTTTCCTTCGCATTCCTCAGAGAAGTCTCCGAAAACTTGAGGTGTTCGACCAATTCTTGATCATCGTAATGAAACAGAAGATCATCATGGATCAGAGGATGACGAGGGACGATGCAGAACATGTGGATTAGTCTCTCAACAGCTTCTCCAACGTAGGAACGAACTACATCCCGACCGGTGGACGGATCAAAGATGGCAAGATTGACATAGGAATTGGAATAAGCAGAATGAAAGAGCCCACAAAGGCAAACAGCATCAGGGCTTTCCATAGCTTGAGAATGCGATATATATCAAACAGATGGTCAAAAAAACTTCCATGCTTGTGCCAGCACTCGCCTGCCCCAACTGAGCGCAGGACTGAGACTAGAGAAGGAAGGTTTTTGTCCACTTTTTCGAGCTCTCCACGGAGGAAAGGACGAGCGAGTTGCAGAAGGTCATGGAGATAATTATCTTCTGATGGAGATAGAGTGGAAGGCATGGTGGCTGGGTTTTCAGTAGATGGATGAAGATTTGAGTGATAAATTCAGATACGAATTAGAAAGTATAAGGAGTGCTGATGCTTATATAAAGGTGGGAGACGTGGAGAAATTAGACTATAAGAAAATTATCAAAAAAACGTAAAAGAATTAATTTTTGCTACTAATTTAAATTTGAATATCAAACTTTATATGTAGTGCATTCATCTAGTGTTTTTAGTGTATGTTCCGTCATTGCATAAAATATTTACACAAAATAAAAAGATGGATCTGTTAAAGACGACAAGGTTTGATTTGCTATATGACTCCAAGAGGACATGCATGATGATGTCGAGGCAGCTGTCACCCGTTCAAGCAGAATACCATGCTCCATTGTCTTGATTTTGTTTGGATTGCTTTAATTTGTCTAGAATTTTTTGCTTGAATCATCCATACAAATTTCAATCATCTTTTTATCTCACATACATCATATCAAAAAAATACTATAATATCCTTTTCAATAAATTATTTCAAATAATCTACCGTCCAAACATACTTGAACCTAAAATAGAATGAATGGGAAAAGGAAAATCTCAATCTAATTAAACCCCTAAATCTTTGGGATCTAGATCTAGATCCCAAATCTAGATGCCAATTTTGGGATATAGATCTAGGATCTCAGTCTCATTCATTAAATCAATGACTTATTGAGAAATGATAATTAAGCTGCATGTAGTAGAATAAAGTGATTTAATCACTATACTAAGGGTGTATTTGATAAAATTGAAAAAACTTAACACTGAAATTTGAAATCTGAAATCTAAATCCATTAAATGATTAAATTGGTAAGTACTAAATCTAATACATTTGAATGTATATCATATTAAGTGATATGTTATTTTTAGAAGCAAGCCTAAAAAATTCTATGCCAATTAATTAATTCAGATTTTCTAGTTTTGAACACGCTTGAATGTATTAAAATCTAAACCTATTAAGTTTAAGTAATGAATTGGGTTATCAAACGGAACCTAAGTAACTTTCCTTTCTTAAAAAAAAATTAAAAAAACTTGCAAAATATGGAATGATAATTATGCCTTGAAGGCTCTCCTTGAAATTAATGCCGTGTTTGATAACTTAATTCAGTACGTAAATTTAAAAGATTCAAATCTAAATATATTTAGGTGCATTTGATTATAAAAAGTAGAATAGTTGAATTAATTAATTGAAATTGAATTTTATAGCTAAAACTTATACCAAAACATAAGTGATAAACTCTTTATTTATTATTTAATGTGATATATACTTAAATGTATCAGATTTAATACTTAACAATTCAATAATTTGATGGATTCAAACTTTAGATTTCAATTTCCACATTTTAGTTTTATCAAGCACACCTAAATAATTTTTACTTTGTATGGTAATTCAATGGACAATAGCTGAGATTTAAGAGTAGTTTAGAAAAAAAATTTTTTTTTGGGGAGTAAGAAGTTAAAAGTGTCTAAGTGCGATGGGAGAAAGTATACATTAAATATTAATATACGTGTATGAATGATAAATTAAATATGAATTAGATGTCATAAAAAGTAGTTTTTGAGCACAGACAAATCTAATAAATTTGTTTGTGTTGATTTTCAATTGGAGCAAAACAACAATTTAGTCCCTAAACTATTTTGTTAAACTCAAAATAGTTCCTACATTTTTTTATGATAGTTCGTCAACTATTTTTACAAAGCTAAAATAGTCATTTTTCTTAAATTTTTATTTTTACTTGAACTTTATTATGAGTCAATTTAGTCCCTCAACTATTTTGTTTAAATCGAAATAGTCCCTCTTCTATGCTTATGTGGTCAATTTGGTCTTTATTTGACTGATCCACCCAATTTATCAACTTTTGACACCGATAACCAAAGGCATAATAGGAAATCCAACCATAGTCCTTATTAAACAAATAAAAAAATTGATATTTGCTGAAAAATGGACGACAAAATTGAATCATATGGAAAGAAGAAAATTGACATTTTCTTAGCTTTATTTCTTAAAGAAGTAATCATAATAATAGCACATTCTTTTTCAACCTTTTACATATTCTTGTTGTGTTATTTTCTCTTTTCTCTATTTAATAGACCAAGTTGGATCCATGTGAAATTTTAGGCATTAGTACCATGTTTTTCTCCATAAGAAGCTCCGTTTTTTTTTTTTTTTTTTGCTTTCTATATGATTCAATTTTGTTTTTAAGTTTTTGACAAATATTTGATTGATGTTTTGCTCTTTTTAATTTGCAGAAGTCCTAAAAATGTGCCCAAGACTCAAAAATGATTTATCTTAAGCGGTTCCAAGACAAGATTTACTCTGTTAATTAAGCATACAAAACAAGCCACAAAGCTAATTTCTACTTTAACGAAGAGTGTGAGACTCCAACAGAATGTCCCCACATTAAAAGATTGGGAAGGAAATGATATGACTGTAAGTCTGGGTCTATTGAATTATTTTGGATTAACTATTTTAAACTCGTAGTTCAGTTTAAAAAGTTATTGGACCAACTCAATAAGATTGAGGCGTTACAAAGAGACTACAAAAAAGCATGACAGGCAAGTCGAATCATGCTGGATGATTGTTGCACTTTAACCAAAAGGATTATTTTGGTTCATTTCAACGTAATCTTACAAGCCTTGATAAAACTGTATTCTTCAAACTTCGAAATAAAACTTGTTAAACCTGCAACAAAAAGAAACCTTGCTAATGAATCCAACTGAGCAAAAGCTAATTAGTCTATTCTGAAGGAACTCGTACCAAAAAAATAATAATAATAACAACAATTACCATCTCACTTAAATGTCTCTTCTTAATCATTAACCTTAGAACATTCTGTGATTATTGATATCCATGCACGGATTACAAAATGCCTGCAAATAGCTATAAAGCTTGATAAATTAAGACTTGAAACAATCTTAAAAAATGCGTAAAAAAAGGAAAAAAAAAAAGAAACTATCTGAAAAATGGAAAATAAAAAATAAATTGCCGACTTGGGAATATTCCCAACATCAATATCGAATGATTTAAAGCAGCCTTATTGTTTATCGTATTCCTAAAATGAGTTCCATCAAAGAAAACAAAAGGAAAACAAACATGAATTATTCCTTTACAAATAATTTTCTTACAATTCTAGGTTACAAAATGAAAATTTCCTTCCCATATGCAACCCGTAGGGATGGAAAAGAATTATTGAAGACCTACATTTTTAGTCTATCAGAGGAGGCAATGGGATGTCTATGAGCTTAGATTTCTACTTAGCAATGATATTCTCAAGTCAGTTTTGGCATCTAACTACTTAGAGAATCTAAATTACAAGTATCTTAGAAAAAGAAAAAAAGTAAAAGCAGAGTGCTTGAAGTTAAGCAGTGGAAAATTATTGGTCAAAATAAATTGGGAATATTCTATAGAGATTCACAGATTAAGTACAAGGTGTCATTTATCTTGTAGGATTTTTTTCATGATCTCCAGCTTTTAAAGAAAGTAAATAGAGGAAAAACCTAAACCAAAAATAGCTAGAAGCATAAAGTCTTCAAATTCACAAAGTGATACAAGAAAGGATTAATTTTTATATACTATCAGTGTAGAGAATTTTTTATACATAACAAGTTTAGATGTATGCCACATCATACCTGTTTAAATTTTGAATTCACTTTTTACACATGTATCATATATCTGTACTTCTTAGTGTGAAAAATCTTTACGTTAACAGTGTACACAACACTAATCCATACATAAATTACTAGTTTATTTATCTCTTAAAATTTCAGGTGAACAAACAATTTGTATTTGAGGTTTTTTTCAAACAAGCATGTTTTTGCAATTGAATATGATCTACTTAAAATTTATTAAAAATCATATAGTTCTACATATTTTCGTACACACAAGTGTTTGTGAGAAAGTTGCTAGTTTTAGGATCTGATTTTTCTATCTATCCCTTGAGACCCCATGCAAGGCTGGAGCTTGACATTACCGAACTACTGGATAGAGTTGAACTTATGCACTATATAACAAATTGCTAGATGGTAGTGGGGCAGCTCTAACCAGGCTGACTAGCTGATGACAGATAGAGTTCACGGGACTCATCTTCCAAGAAATTACACTGGGGCATCATTAACCAGGGTGGCTAGCTGATGACAAATATGGTTCACGGGACTCGTCCTCCAACAATTCACGCTGGGGCATCTTCAACCAGGGTGGCTAATATGGTTCGGGGGCCTCATCTTCCAAGCAATTACCAACAGGAACATCTTCCATGCAATTACCCACGGGACCACCACAACGGCTTAACAGTGGTCAAGGGGGGCTTCTTGAGGTGATAGCCCGATGATCTTACCTAGCCATGCCCTTATTGGATCTTATTGGATATAGTACAACACTAGCGCTGGCTTTTTTCTTTTTTTTGATAGTTACAAGTTTGGATAGGTACGACACCATTATAAGTTAAGGTATAACTTCAGAACCATAAATCACTTATAGAGATTTTTAAAACTTGCCTACCAACACAGATACAATATATGACATTTTGTGAAGAAATGATTCTTCCATACAAATTAAACCAATTTGTGTTAGCACACAGCACACTAGCACGGACAAGTGATAAAGCATCTGCCCATTAGATTAGACATCTCAACAATTAGAGATTTTGATTTAAATCTCCCTACTTCTTAAGTCTCCCTTCCTGCTTCCTACTTCTTCTAGTGGTATGGCATGGTACAACACTTCATTTGAGGTTTTGATACCTCAAAGTTAATCAAGTTAATGAGCACAAGATGAAAAACAGAGGAAGGCGAAAAGAGTGAAAAGTTTATTTCATGATTGAAACTAATAATATGGTTTAGCTTTTGACCCTAATTATGATGTGTCTGTCCTTGTGTCTCTTACATGGTCCCTTTCCATGTGCAACGCTCGGAAATGATTAAAACACACGTAGGTACATAAACATACGTGTACATGTATATGACGTGAGACACAAATATACATTTTTCTCTTGATTGTGAGACACAATAATTTATGTTAATTGATTTTGTTAAAAGTGTAGTGATTTACGACCTGAATGTCGGAAGTCTGATCACTCAAATTTCAACTAATACTATGTAAGTTACAAATAACCACGGGATAGATATATGTTTAAATTCTAAATACATTCCTAGTTTGTAATTGTCGGCTTTATGCTTCCTTTAAGCTGTTAGGTATACTGGCATCCTGTCTTGAGATATGCATGGATTTATAGTTTGACATTCAAATTGAAGAAATTTAAAGTAACAGAAAAAATTATCATAACTTGCAATTTAGATTTACACTTTTAAGATATACTTAAATTTGTATCGTCAAAATAAAAGCACTAGGTTTAGTTATTTGTGATATAAATTCGGATTGAATGCTGTCAAAATTTCTTTTGAAAACATTTAAAGTTGATTCCATATTCATCCTCTAAATTGAAAGGTAAAGTTTGAAGCAAAAGAAAAGAAAATATATATTATATAGTCCAATTTGTTTTAATATTTTGGAAACAAGATCTTTTGCAGGAGCTGTTTTGGCCAGATGATATTTACTTGAATAAGAGTTTACCAATTGGCGATACTCATAATCAAGATAAACTCATATGGCATTTTACAAAAAATGGAATTTTCTCTGTTCGGAGTGCTTATCATTTAATCAAGCAACAATCCAGTAATTGGTGATAGTACATAACTTTTAGAAGCAACGGATTGGCAAAAGCAATCTGGACTTGGTTACAGAACTTAACTTTGCCAGGTAAGATCACGATTTTTTTTGGTGGTGGGTTTGCAATGATATTCTACGTACAAATGCCAAACTCAAAAGTCGAAGAGCTTTCCTAGAGCCATTTTGTGCCCTGTCTCAATCTCCAACTGATGATATGAATCATGCTCTTTTAAAGTGCCCGTTTAGCTATTTAATCATGGGCATTGAGTTTTTTTTCTTTTAAGTAGTAAATCCTAGTAAATTCTTTTCATAATTTGGTATCTTGGTTGCCTAATATGCTTTTTTAAAAAAATAGAAAAGATCAATTCATTCAATAAATTTGCACTAATTAATGGGAGAAAATACATCGAGTAAACACGACACACACATATATAGATCTGAAATCAAATAGATACAACAAACCTAAAAAATTGGTATAAATAAAGATAACATTGATATATCTTCCATTCGAATATATCATTGTTGCCTAATATCCTTCTGAAGCTGAAGGAGGAAATGGAGTTAGTTGCCGCTGTATTTTGGAATTTATGAAATAATCGTAATAGGGCTATATTTGATGGATCACATAAGGACCCACTCAATTTGGTATCTTTCTCCTTTTGCTTTTTGAATCACTTTCAAAAGGTGAATAGGAATCCAATGACTATTCAGCATGTATCTACACGTCAACATTCTGATTTGTCCCAATGCAAAAGGCCTCGCACAGGTCATGTCAAAACTAACTTCGACGAGGCTGTCTTCACTATCGAGCATGCATCTGCACATCAACAATCTGATACCTGTCCCAGAAACTTTTGCTGCGGGTAATTTCGTAGCAGCATCGCTAACAACAACTCCAATATTGGAGTCGTTATAAGACAAGCTGGAGGTATTTTCGTAGCAAGTTTTGCGAAACGAGTCCTAGAAATTTTTGCTCTAGAGGTTATTGAGTTTTATGCTGCAAAGACCGCGGTCGAATTGTTGTTGAAACTTCATCTGCATATGATTATTCTTGTTGAAGGTGATTGTTAGAAAGTTATAAAATGGTTCAAAATATGGACTCTGATGCATGAGCTTGCGGAATGCTTGTGGATGGTATTCTCATGCATACACAAAGCTTTGCAATCTAAGAAGCATTATCGGTGCCTAGAAAGTTGAATAATGTTGCCCTTTTTGTGTTGCTAAACATGCTTTCTGAAGATTGTATGTTGAGGGACTTTCCTCCAAATCTTATTATTGTTACTGCACTTGCGGCGGACATCATTTTAGATTAATGAAACTTTTCATTTTCTATAAAAAGAAAGAACATATTTAACTTAATCTCCCATAATATGAAAACTATACAAAATCAAGAATTGACCATAGTGGTTACGAATATTAGCATATGGAAATGCAAGTCAAGACTGATAGTAATATCTTATAATATTCCCAACAACTACACAAAAGAATAATAACAATAAAAAGGATTTAGAATATAACAATGACTTAGTAGTTAACTTCCTATCTTTAAGGATTTATTCAAGATCGGAATTCGGAATGTATATCAATTTTCCTTATTAAAGTTATCTAAGCATGTTACTTGAAAAGAAAAAAGTATGTTACTTAAAGCCCATTAAGTGAAATCATCTTTAAAGGGGTAATTTCAGCAACCTCCCTTGAGGTTTGTGACAATTTCACTTAAAGCCCATTAATTTTAAAAAAATGACTTGCATCCCCTAGTTTTAACTTTTTGTAATATTGTCAACCCATTTTAAAACACATAAAACTCATTTTTGGATAGAGAAGATGTTTTCATTCCAAAAATGCCCTTTGTCGTCCTAATTTTTTAAAGAATTGAAAGTATGTAATAAAAAATTGAGAATAAAGGCAAATTGTATAAATGTGTAATTCTGATAAACACAATATAGTAATAGTTATTTGACATAAAAAATGGTTTAAGAATATATCCAAAGTGTTTTAAAGCCAGAAAAGTTTCTTCTTTTATTGTGAAGTGTTTTCATTAATTTGAGAAGTTTTACAGATTTTGACTGTTTTAAAAATTTTCTATATTTCTTGTTTAGATTGATGGCTTGAAAATTGGAAAAAGAAAGCTAGGTTTTTCCAAAGACAAAAATTACTTTTAATTTAAAAGGTTCTTGTGGATGAATTAAAAAGATTTATGAATTATGTACAAGGTTTTTGTATTTTCTACTTTTTTGGTCTAGATCAATGGCTTGAAAAATATAATTTCGAACAACATTTAGAAACTTATTTGAGGTGCTTTGAAAATGCAAAATGCTATTTTCTACACTACAAAATTCTCAGATAACTTTATGAATTTTCTAAATTATTTAGAATCTCAAAATTTTACCATATTTCTTGTCTAGACTAATAATATGAAAATTATAAATAGGTCTTTAAACTTTGTTAACACATTCTAATTCCTAATTAAAGAATTATATTGTCTGAGTTTTAAAAATTAAGCGATTAATTAGATTTGTTAAGAAAAAAAATGATTTACAAGAAAATGGTAATATTAGAATGAAATTATATTCTCTATCCACTAATGTGTTTTTTGATAATATATATTTTGAAATGGGTTGATAATGTTATAAAAAGTTAAAACTAAGGGAGAAAATGATATTTTCAAAAGTTTACAGGTGTTAAGTAATATTATTATAAAACTTCGGGGATATTTTTAAAATTATTCCTTTATTTGATACCTAGATGATACATAGCGAACTCGTGATAGCCAGACTCAACTCCAAGTAAGATTGGGCCGATGAACTGATGAGCTCTCTGTGTTTTGGACTCCGAAGCGGAACGATAACCCATATGCAAGCGGAACGATAACCCATATGGGTACTATGGGCTTTGGTGATTCCCGTTGTTTGGTTTAGCAATGGCATGAGTTTTACCATTAAATTGGTTGTTCGAAATGCACTTGTTCAAGAATGGGCTTAAAAAATGAAGAAACATTTTAAACCTTTTCACGTTATCTAAATATTAGGCTTTATTTTATACTCATTATGCATGATTTATTTTGGGCGGTCTATCTTTTGCAAAATGAAGCAAGAAAAGAGACGGACGATTTTCTATTTCTAGGTTTATAAAGATCAAAATTCTAGTTTACTAGTATGAAATATGATAAAACTACATCTCTCATGTCAATTTATGACGGTGTTTAATTTGGCTTGACCAATCTATCTATATATCTTTGTATATTTGAAGATAACTTTTTAAATTCTATTTCTTAAAGAGCTTCCAACCTCTTGTCCTTTTTTCTTACAATTTTGATTTATTTTAATTATATAAAACTTTATTAAATGCTTCCATTATATACTTACTATATACATCTATCAATTAGCACCATTTTCTAAAACTAACATATTAAAAAAAACCTAACATGCTAGCATAATTTAAAGAATCTACCAAATTTATACATGACTAAAATTGAAAAGGATATAAGTTATTATATTGAAAAAGGAAATAACAACATTTTAAATCCTTTAATTGTGTCAAGAATACAATTATAACAATATATTACCAAAATTATAATGAGTATCAATTTCAAGAAGGAAACACCATTAATATTCCAATTCTTCTTTTCATGAACCCAACATAATTATGTAAACACTGTCCAAAATAAAAAACAATATGAAAACCTACAAAATTTATCAACTTTAATTAAAAGTTAACAACAATAGTCCAAATCATTCAAATTGAAAAAATTTAATAACAAATTAAAAATAAATTTTGAATAAAAATAACAATACATTAATCTTTCGATTTAGGCACATGAATTAAAGTATATATACTCTATCCAAAATATAATATAAAAAATAACTATCCAATATTCAAATAAAGAATCATAATGTAAACAAAATATGATGAACCAATATATTAGGACATACCAAGCAAACTTCTTTCTTTTTCTCAAGATCTCTACTATAAATAAATACATGTATCTCTTCAATGAAAAATAATAAAATATGAAAATAACAAATATACACTTGACTTTTAACTTTATATTATCTTGCAATCCATATTGTGAGAAAAAAGTGTTAAAATAAGATCAAAGGAATGGTTACATGAGATTAGACACAATTTATGAGTCCTTTCAAGTATAATCCTTTTTTAATGATTAAATTTCAAAAATTTTTGTTCAATATTTTCTTTACAATAGCAGGCATACCGGGAGGGATGGAGTGTAAATAAGAGATATTGGGTTTGGAACTTACACTAATTAAAAAAAAAAAGCAGGCATACTATAACAGGAGCCTGAAAGGGGAAAAAAAAAAAAAATGGATTTTGAGCAACAATGTATATTAATTATTTTTTCCTATATATTTTCTTTTTCTTCCTTCTTTATATACAAATATGCAATACAGTAATGCAACTTCTTAAATGTAAAAAATTAGAGATTGTAGTTTTTCTTTTGCTTTTCTGGATGCAATATTGACTTGCAATTAAAAGATAAATTTTATTTATTTTATTTTGTTTTGATTTCATATTATGATAGTTAAAGTTAAGCATGCATTGAAAATGCAAAAACAAATTCAAGGTCATGGGATCTTTTTCTAATTCAAAATTTAACTCTTGAATTTTGAGGTTGAGAATGGAGTAAATTTCTTCCACCAACAATTTATCACCATTAAATTCAAATTTAATATAGGTTTTTGTTTTTTGTATTACCATTTTACCAATTAAATTTCTTTAAAAGAATATGAGAATGACAGCATGTTTACTTAGAATTTACTCAAATACTAGAGAAGTTAAGAATCTTAGATCAGGGGTAGTAATATGCCAGTCACAATTACTTTATAAAAATCAGAAACATATTTTTTTAGGCAAAATCATTTTTTTGGGCAATATCATAGCCATATAATTTAAAGAATTTTATTGGCACATAAGAGTGAAAGTTAAATATTTAAATTTGTAATACATCTCAATAAAAAGTTTGGATTACAAGGGGTATGAATAATTATTACTTCATTTATGTTAGATAACCATAAAATATAAGAATCTCTTTGGATTGGGTGTATTTTGGAATATTTTTAAATCTTTATTGTAGATTTTGCGTTCTGAAAATTTTATGGATGGGATGTTCTTAAGTTTTTGAGGTTACTTTCAAAAACTACCACTATTTCCCATTCCTTGACATGCTGGTGAACCACTGCTTCCATCACCTTTCCGACTCTATCCATTCTCCTCATTCTTTCTTGCTATTTCTCTCCTATTCTCACTTTTCTCTCTTCCAATTTGGTTAAAGGAGAGAAGTAAGGAAAGGAGGAATATACTTAGAGTGTGAGGACCCGAAAATTTATTTTTATCTGACCTATTTATTTAATTAATTATTTAATTTCTCTGAATAATTGTTTTAAATCATTTTAATTACAATTACACCATACATTACTTCATTTTATTTTAAAAACCTTGTTTAATCTTCAATTTAATTTTTCTGTCACTCAATTGTGAAAAATGAAAAAAAGGCACATTTTAGAGACAAACATTTGGACTGAGAGTAACGTAAGTTTGGAGAATAAGAATGATCATTAGTAGATTAAGAAAAGCTAATTAAGGGATTAGAAATGAGTGATTAGGATTAAACTCCAATTGGAGCATTTTGGGCTACAAATTCAAGTTGACTTTTGACTCCATAAAGCAAAGTTTTATATTTCTTCTTCCTTTCACTTTTTCCCACTTTACCAAACACCCAAAATCCTCTCTCTTCTCCCTCTCATCAGCTGCACCTCCTTTCCCCTCTTCCCCCTTTGATTTCATCTTCAAAAACTACTCCAAAACTTCACCCAAATCCACTAAGAAACTTGGACAAATCTTACTAACCTACCTTGGAGCTTGAGGATCAACAAGGAGAGAGAGTGTGAGCCGAGCTTTGGAGGGGAAAAAGAGGAGTGTTAGTGCAACTCTAGATCACTTCCAACCTAGGGTTTCTACTTGAGAAAGAGGAGGTATATTACTCCATCACAACTTTGCTCCCTTGACTTCAATTGTGTAGCTTTAAGTTTTGATGAATCATTATTGTTATTTTGTTGAATTGGATGTTTTTGTGGGCTCTATGAACTCCCACAATTATTGATTGTTGGATTGATATGATGTGTATGTGTGATGGAATGAAGTTGTGTTGAGTTTTGGAGTTGGAAAGCTAGGAAGAAAGGAAGAGGAAAAATTGAGAGAAGGAGAGGGGAGTTATGGCTGGTTGCATTTTTGATTTTTGTGTTCTGTTTTGGCTGTGAAATTTCATGAGTTTTTGGTTTTTTGAGAGCTGAAATGTTGGTCAATATGTGTGTGAATTTAGTTGCAAAAATCATTCCATTTGGTGTGGTAAAATCACATGGAAAGAAGAAGTCAAAATCTGGAAAAATTTTTACTGTTTCTGCTACCCTGTTTTGGTCATGTTGATCACTATCTTCCCGTGCGAGGTTTTAGCTAAATTTTGGTACAAATGTAGCTCACATACTGAGGTTTATGCCTGAAAATTTGGTGTTTTTCCAGTATCATTTGTTGCTCAAATGATGTCTCAAATCTGCTCCTCGAATCTTGAAAAAACGCTGTGTTAGGACAGCTTTTCGTTTCATGTTCAAATGGCTATATTTTCTTGCTCGGGGGTCAAAATTGAGTTCCGTTTGTTGTGTTTGAAACTATACCTGTAGGTTTTTCAGTGGTATAATTCAAAGGGCTAGTTCGATTTCTGTGAATTTTGGCAAAATTTTTAAAATTTACTGAAAACCAAGACTGTTATGCCTTATTTTCACGGTTGTAGTGAAGATTTCTCTATGTTAATGACCAAACTAGCTCTTACACTAAACATGAAAGTGGTAGAGAATTGAATTATCCATCTACTCAAAAAATTGCAGCCCAATCAGAGCACTGTGTTGAGTGAAATGACTAAAATACCCCTACTGCTCAAACCCTTATATTTTGCTGGAAAATGGCCTAACTTGCTGTCCGAATTTTTCTTGAATTTTCCAGCCAATTTTCCAAATTCTCTTGAGATGATATTCTGTGTTATGGTTTGTCTTGAGTAGTTTGAAATGTGGGTTGAATTTCAAGAGAAATGGATGATGTTTGCTTGGTTAAAATTGATAAGAGAATTGTTGAAATCTCTAAGTGTGTGCTGTCTGAAATTTGGGTAAGATGAGCCGAGCTCCACTTGACTTTTGTTGATAATTGTTGGTTAAATTCCACTCAAATTCTGTTATGAATGTTGTATTATGATTAAATGATTGCTTTGAGCAAGAATCTTGGTGATTTTTTGAAAGAAAAATAGAATTTTTCAAATGATATTGAGTTTCTAAAACCCGAATTGGTCACTGACCAGTTTTGGGAAACTATTTATATTTTGGTGTAGAAAAATCCAAATGGAGTGCTGTTAGTGGAATTTGAAACTATACTCATAGGTCTTCAAGTTGTAAAAATTTCAGATTTTTCCTCCACATGTGTTGCTGCTAGTAATTTTCCAAAGTCCCCTAATTTTTCATGACTGTTCTGTTTTGTACCAAAATGAATTTCCGACTTGGAGTGAATATTTGACCTACTTGTGGTTTGAATCTCTAAAAAGTGTATTCTAGAGAATTGTAGTACTAAAAATCTATTTTCCAACTGTATAACTTTTATAGTTTTCTGACTTGCGGAACTAAAGATATGAATTTTTAACCAATGTTGACACTATTCATGTCAGTGAACTATTTAGAGTTGAAAAAGGGATTTCTTGACCTTGAATCCCTAAACGACCTATTTTCAACCTCTTACCTTGATTTTTCCACTTTCTTGACTTTAAATGTATTCTCATTGAGTTTCTTGGATTCGTGTAGCTCACCTAAGTTACGTATGATTTCTTTTCCTTAAAGTTTTACACTTTTAACAATTTTCTTGAGAAAAGAGTTTTCACTAGCTGTAGTGAGATAATAAATTGTTGATCGTTAGTCACGTTTGCTTCAGGTGGCCAAGGGAACTACGGCGTGAATCCCGAGGTGCTCGAGTGATCTTACCTGCATACTTTTACTTGATTTCTTTTGTTGGTGAGTATTCAAGTGCATGTTAATTAATTGTTTTAAATAATGTAAATGATTTGAAAAGCATGCTTGTGTGACTTGGTGAGCGTATACTTTATCATGCTCACCTTATTGGAATTTGCCTCTGAGTTCAACTGTTTAGAATGTTAATTGATGGACTGCTTGAACTGCTTATTTTGTTTATAACTGTGGGGACGCCCAAACCCCATTGGGAATCCCTTCACCTTGTCCGGCAACAGAGGCTAGGGTAAGGGATGGGTGAACCATGGGTTATTACTGTTTAAATCACATCGGTTGGAATGAGTCCGCCGACTATGGTACACTCATAGTGGGTTGCCAATCACTATTTAAATATTGGAGTTCGGGCCCAGTCAAGGGAGTGTAAGTAGATGGGAGAGGGATAAAAGTGGTGGATATGGACTGTGAGAGTGAGTGGTTGACAGAGTGTCAACGTGTGACTTGAATTGATGCTAGTGAAGAAAATAATTGTAGAGAATTACGGGAATGTGGACCTAGCCAACTGTATCCTTCAAATTGTGCTGTTTAAATGTTTTATTAACTGTTTTGCTCTTTTACTATTTTATTAATTTATTTAACTGCTTTGATTTGCCTGGGTATGTATCTCTTGACCTCACTGAACTTTGCTCATCCCATAAGCTTTGTTTTCCTTAACAGGTTTTGAAATGGAGCTCGAAATTTGAGGAATTTAGTTTCTTTCGTCGGATTTCCTCACTTTTGTATAAGATTGAAACTGTTTGTGAAATTGATGGAATATTGTACTTGAGGTTGTTATTTCTATAACTTTGATAAAAATTATGGGGCTTGTACTCTTGAAAGTCGAACTAGTGATTTTGATAGATTTTAGTTGTTGTTTTAAGAATGAATGTTTGTATTTATATCTGATTTTAGTGAGTGAGTCCTGGCGAGAGTTGGGCAGGCGGCTCGCGGATACCCTAGGGTTCACCCTAAGAAGAAGTGGGGTCGTCACATAGAGGATGGAGAATTGCATAGTACGGGTAGTAAGAGGGAAAATGAGGGGTGTGGGAAAGGGAGGTTTGCAAGATGGAGAGAAGAAGGGACAAAGGATGATGATGGGATAAGAGTGGTGATAGAAGAGAAAAGGGAAGAAAAGGAAGGTTCAGCAATGGAGTGCCAAGGGCAGATGTAGTGGGATGATAGTAGAATGAGAAAGGATGAAAGTGTGGTAGGGGTAACAGTAGTGGGAGGTTGAAGGGGTAATGATATAGTAGAATAATAATGTGTTATTTTGGATACCTTTAAATCTTTGATGTGCTTTTGGGATATTTTTTGAGAGGTTACTATAAATTTTTGCTTAGAAAAAATATATATTTTTACTTTATTTTTACAATATATGAGGTGCAAGTACCAACAACTTCTCATGAGCATATAAGAGTAGATTGTTAATGTCTGAATATGTAATATTTTCAAATAAAAAGTTTTAATATTTTTATCACATTTCACTCTTTTTTTTTGTCTAAAATAATTTAAGTTCAATTGGTTTTTCTAGTAGTTTAACATTTTTAAGGCTATAATATGAAAATTATGAATTTGAAACAAACTACACAATTATATTGATGGAACGAAATTTTATTTGAATATGTTAAATTATTTTTAGTATCATGTTTCTTTTCCAACAATAATCATAATGCCTATGATAGGAAAATTAATCTAACATTGAAAAATAGATTAACACGTTCAATTTTTTTTGTTTTTACTTTACTTTTATTTACAATAAAATATTTTGCTAGAAATGTACATCAAATCATTTTTTTAACTTTTAGTTTTTTCCTTTCCTTTTTTACAAAATATTATTAGTTTTTTACTTAAAACATATGCACGGGTTAAAATTCTAGTATATTATATATTTGAAAACACTTTTCAATCTGACCCTCCTATCAAGCTTCCAACTCCTCATTCTATTTTCCTAGAGTTTTGATTTATTTTATTCATAAAAAATTATTTTAAACATTTGATTAGATATTATCACAATTGTATCATTTAGATTTGGAAAGTTTTTACCTATCATATAGAAATCCGACTTAAATATACTAATCCTACCAAATATAAACATAATAAAAACATAATATATTACTTAAAATTGAAAATGGATATAAATCTTAGAAGATAACATAAAAAATTTTACATTATAACAATTCAATTTCAACTGACACACGTAAACCTATCATTTAAATTTGGAAATTTTCCACCTATCATATAGTAATGCTAATCTTATCCAATATAATTACTATACTACTCTAATGTTTTCTTTAAAAAGATACAATTCTAACAAGAATAACAAGAATATCCTTATTCTACAATAAGATATCTTCAATATGAAAATATTACAAAAAATAGAAACAATATAACCTAAATGAATTACACTTAATAGAATAGGAATGCCATCTATTAGGAGAGTTAAAAGTTGACTTTCAAAATTCTTCATGTACTCCTTGAGATAAGCCTAGTCCCTCTTGTGTAAATTTTGGAATTTTATTATTAATAAAATTTGGGGTGGTGTTCGTCCCCGTGTACAGGGTTAGCTAATAAAAAAAATAAATAAATGCATATAATTTAGTAGTTATGATTTATAATTTTCTTAGGAAATAATGCATATTACATTAATGAATTTGTCATTTTTCTTTTTACTTTTCGGTAGTACATTTATTAATTCTTGAGTTTTGACATATCAATATCAACTCTTTATATTTATGAGAAAATATTTTCATCCTGAAGATTCAAATGATACTCTAAACTTTCCTTAATTTCCTAACTAAAATAAACTACTTATGAATTTTTCATATTCAATGATACATCTTTCAAAATTTGGTCATAAGTTTTATTTGTTGCTTCAAAAAGTGAAGAAAATTAAAATGCATCTAAAAATTATTTTTGAAATAACTAATATTCAATTTTATTAATCCTCTTACTTGTAATTGAACACTCAAATGCATATGTTTATTCAAAATGCATCAAAAAAGTAAAGCAAAAACCTGAAATGGCGACTCAAATATATAAGGTGTCAGGAGAAGAAAATATAAGTTGTATTATGTTAAATTCGTATATGTACAACTTCAATTCAAACAGCATATTAAATAGTTAGATTAGTAAATAAGACAACAATTTAGAACTTTTTTGCATAAACATAAAACACATTAATTTAGACTATTATTTAACCTATTTAATTTTGTGAAAATTTTCATCAATCCTACTCATCAAAGTTTTGACCTTTGATTGATCAAACTTTTTTAGACAGTAATGAAATAGGTCATGAATTGGAAAAAATGGGGTTGGTGGTAAAAGAAGAGTAATCGGTAGGATGGAGGAAATATGCCAAGAGAGAAAATGAATACGATTATAGGGGTAGGATGGAGATGAAATTATTGAGTGGACTTGCACGGTGAGAGAAAGGAGAAGGATTTTAAGGATAAAGAAGGTAAAATTGTTGGATACACAAAAGATAGCAAAGGAAAAAGGAAAGATGATAGTATCATGCCGGAAGAATGGAAGTGGGTCATCCCACTTATAATTTAATAAAATATATTATATATCTATCTATAGTATGAATTAAATGACGTGATATTTTGTTGTGAAAAAATGATGATTTATTATTATCAATTCATTATGGTAAAATGATTATTTCTTGTGTTAGTTTACTTAGTCTTTTTCACATATTGTATGTTGTTTATAAAGAAATAATAGCAGTTAGTTTTGATTTTATGTAATATCAAATATGGAGAAATGAATTCAAAAAATCAAAGCAATTTTTACTAAAAATTCAAAGATAAATATTAAATCATTATTAGTATTATACATATAGAAAAAATAAAATAAAGTATAGAAATTATAATGATAGTTGAAGTCATGCGAGTGCATCCACGGGGTAGTGAGGATGGGTTGGGATGGGGGCAAGAACAAGGATGGGGGAATGGGGATTGATGGGGGTGGGGATAAGGTTAGAGGGTTAAAAGAGTATAGCAAAGGAATGAAGAGAGTAGCAAGAAAGGCATGGTTGCAGTATAAGATAGACAATGAACAAGAAAATTAGGAGGAAGGTAATGATATATTTGTTTGGCATATTTTTTAAACCTTTTGTGATATGTTTTGTTATCTTATTTTGGTGTTTTTCTAATTATTCTTGGTTTTTTTAGATGTAGTTCTTTTAACAAAATGTTATCTGACACCACAGCTACAATTTCATTTTTTTTCTAATATTCATAAAATCATAAATAGTTTAAATATATACTAAATTCTTATAGTACAATATGACAAAAGAAAGGAATTCCTTTTAGGGTGGAAATTTTTATCCTTTACTTTTATTTAAAATAACACATTTTCATATAGATTGGCAGTAAAACTATTATTGTTTCTTAAGTTTTAGTCTTTTAGTTTCTAAACAATTTTTTAACAACAATAAATTTATTATTTTGATTTAGAAACTTAATGCATGGGTTAGAATTCTAGTAATTGTAGTACGTTAACAAATTTTGGTTATCTAGTTAAATTTTGAGCCGCAGTTGTCAGGACATCAGTCATATTATTTCACTCCTAAGATTCTATAACAAGTAAATATATCTATAGGAGCACAAGTCGATTTTTTGTTTAAATACATACTAGATATTTATCCATACTTTTCATATTCAGTTCTAGCTATTTTTGCATCATTTAATCAACTTAAACAACATATAAAGACAACCTCCATGCTTCCCATCCCCCTTTATTATTAATGGAGTATCCTTCACTTTTCTAAAGAAATAGAGCAAAATGATCTTGTTTTATTTTTTTTATGACTCAAAGTTACAAACTCGATCCAGATCCTAGTAAATTTCTATATTTCTTAAAATGTTAATTGGACTATAACATTTGTCTCTTACGTTTATATTCTACATTTGTCTATATTGAAAAAATTAAGAGAATGTTTTGATAATGTTGTGACGACCCCACCCTTCCCTAGGATTTGGCGGACCGCCTGCCCAACTCTCACCAGGACTCACTCGACTTTTTAGAACGGATTTTCCCAACATGTAATTTATTACACAACCCAATATAGATACAATATATCCTATTTAGATACATTAGTACACTATGTAAATTGTGATTCCGAATTTTGATAATTACAAAACAATTGAAAAAATCAATTTAATGTTTTCCATTGAGAATTTTGGCAGCTCAGGTTATCAATGCAAATGGTGTAATTTGAAGAACCCAATCAAAAGGAGCAAAAGTCACTGATGTCTGTCGGACGCTTGATAGTTTGTATTGGACGTCCGATAAAACTCGAGAACACTCTATCGAACACTCAACTTGAAGTACCGGACGTCCGGTAGACAGGAGAACTATTGGACACCCGTATCGGACGCATATCAATCTCACCGGACATCCGATCGCATCCAAGAAAATTTCTGAGCTCTCTGATTGCTGTCGGATGCAAGCTTCATCGGACACAGAAATATGCATCGGCTGTCTGATAAAGATCGAAACAACCTGTCAGACGCTTGCATCGGACGCACAACATTGTGTCGGACGTCCGATAGTTTCAACGGCTAGTTGACTTTTTAGCTACCTTCTATTCGTTGACCACTATTATCAAGGCACTTTTTGGTCCCCTTTAAATAGAGCCTTATTTGAACTCAAGAATAACTTTTGTACACTTAGAATACAAGTTCTTGAGAGTGATTTTAGCAAGAAAATACTCTTTGTGTAAGAATTCTAGGTCTTGAAGTGTTAGTTCATTTGCAAGCTTTTCAATTGTGAGTGAATTCTTCAATAGTGTAGTTTTGAGAGGGTTATCCGAGTGATTGTAAAACTTCCTAACTTGACTAAGTGCTGCTTGGGGTAAGGAGGAAGTGAGCCTTCCATTATACACAAGATTAGTTGAAATTCATCAAGTTGAAGTTGCTTGAATCGAGATTTATTCTTCAAGCTCAAGAGGAGCTTTGAAGAAATTTGGTTTGAATTCTATTATTCTCATTTACAGTTTATTTTACGATCAATCTATTGCTATATCTTCTATTCTTCTCGGTTTGTATTGCTCATTTGTTTGACAAATTGATTGTGTAAGAAGTTGCATTTGTGATTTAAAAAAAAAGGGCATCATTACTTGATTGTTTTTAATCAACCTAATTCACCCCCCTTCTTAGGTTGTCTTTGGGCCTTACAATTGGTATCAGAATTTGGTCTCTAGGATCAAGCTTAACCACTTAGAGAAAAGATGACAACCAACAATGCTATGTTTGTAGAAGGACAATCGGTTACTAGACTACCCATGTTCAATGGTTCAAACTATGTTAGTTGGAAAGAACGCATGATTATCTTCTTGCAATCTATTGATATTGATCTATGGTTTATTGTTAATGAAGGCCCCTACACTGCTACCATCGATGATCCCATTACTCATGTTCCTAGATTAAAGACAAGGAATGAATTGACTCATGAGGATAGGGCCAATCTTATTTCAAATGTTAAAGCCATAAATGTTCTATATAGTGCATTGGATACAAATGAATCTATTAGAGTTAAAGGATGTAAATCGGCTAAAGAAATTTAGGATAAGTTAAGGGAAATCCATGAAGGTAGTGAAGATGTAAGGGAACAAAAGAAATCTATATTAGTCACTAGATATGAATCATTCAAAATGGAACCTCATGAAAATATAAATAAAAAGTATTGTAGATTCAATGATCTTATCAAAGACTTAGAGGTGTTGGATAAAGAATACACCCTTGGCAAGAAAAATAGAAAAATTTTAAATGCTTCACCTAAGGAATGGGAGAATAAAGTGACTGCAATTGAAGAAGCAAAGGATTTGAACTCTATACCCATTAAGTCTCTCATAAACTCTCTAACATCTTATGAGTTGAATCTCAAGAACAAAGTGCAGGATGAAGAAGATGCAAGGGCCAAGAGAAGCATTGCTCTAAAAGTATCCCAAGATGAGAAGATTCAACCTTATTAGATGATGAAGACATGGATGAAGATGATAGTGATCTTGCTCTTATCACCAAAAGGTTCAAGAGAATTCTCAACAAAAGAAGGTTTAGAAAAGGCGGTCCTAGCAATCAAAATCCCAATCAATTCAACACTAGATACAAGGAAAGACAAGATGCAAACAAAAAGTAAGGGGATAAATGTTCTGAATGTGGACAGTTTGGGCATTATGCAGTTGATTACCCAATGAAGAAGAAGAAAGAAATGAACAATGAAAGAAAGCCAAGATTCAACAACTTTCCAATCACTTGGAATGAGTGCAATTCGGAAGGTGAGATTGAAGAAGAAGAGGAATCTGCTCAAATTACCTTTATGGCAATTGGTGACAATGAGGTAACATCTTGCAACCCTCAATATGATAGTGATGATGATGATGATCTTGAGTCATTTGTTGGAAAATTACATGATTGCTTGAAGGAATCTTATACTAGAAATAAAGAGTTAAAACAAAAAATCACTTTTCTCTTGCAAGACAATGCAAATCTGTTTCAAGATAACAAAAAACTGAAATATGACAATGATTATTTGATAAAAGATCAAATTGAGTTACAACACGAACTAGATAGAAAATCAAGTCTTTGTGAAATGTTCAAGGAAAAACAAAATGATTTGAAAAGAAGAATGGATAATCTAAACATGATCCTTCAAAACAGAAAACAAAACGGATTTGCAAAAATTGAATTGAAACCTCATTTCAATGCTCATGAAAGGAAATTAACCTTTAGTGCAAATGAATTCACAATTTATAGAAAAAGAGGAGTAAGGTTTAGTAAACCAATCCATGTGAATAATCCTACCATTATGTGTGACTTTTGTTGTCAAGATGGTTATTTGAAGCATGATTGTTATGCAAGGAGAAACATGAAAAGAGGAATGAAATGTATGTGGTTAGTTAAACACCATTCTAACCATCAAGGATCCAAAAATTAAAGGTTATCAAATCTTCTATCTTTTGTGTAGGTAAAGATGGAGAAAGTTATAAAGGAATCAAAGTGGTTCATAGATAGTGGATGCTTAAGACACATGACCGGTGATCCATCACAATTCATCAAGGTCAAATCAAAATCAAGTGGAAAAGTAATATTTGGAGATGACATGAAAGCCAAAATAATTGGAGTAGGTGATGTTGGTAAGAATGGTGAAACATTTATTCATAATGTTCTCTTAGTTGATAATTTAGGCTATAATTTGCTTAGTGTTAGTCAATTTTGTGATAGAAATTTATTTGTCTTGTTCAAAAAGCATGAATGTTTAGTTCTTGATTCAAAATTCAATATCATTTTCAAAGGAAAAAGATTCAATGACATCTATGTTGTGATTCTTGAGAAAATTGATTCTTCTAACTTTAAATGTTTTAAAATTTCAAATGAAGATCTTTGGTTGTGGCATAGAAGACTTTGTCATTTCAATATGGATGTGCTAAATGAAATTTCCAAAAAGGAACTTGTTAGAGGCTTGCCTAATATTAAGTTTGAAAAGGATAAAGTTTGTGATGCATGCTAATTTGGTAAACAAACCAAAGCTTCTTTTAAACCTAAAAATAGTATTTCTACATCTAGACCATTAGAGCTTTTACATCTTGGTTTGTTTGGTCCTACACCAATTGCTAACTTAGGTGGAAAGAGATTTTGTCTTGTGATTGTTGATGATTATTCTAGTTATACATGGACTATTTTTCTTGCTTACAAAGATGATGCTTTTAAAAATTATGTTTCCTTGTTTGCAAAAGTGTAAAATTTGCTTGGTTTACACATTGTCAAAATTAGAAGTGATAATGGTTTGGAATTTAAGTATTGTGGTTTTCCGAAATTTTGTGATCATAATAGAATAACTCATGAATTTTCTATTGTAAAAATCTCTCAACAAAATGGTGTTGTTGAAAGAGAAAATAGAACTCTTGTTGAAGCCTCAAGAACTATGTTGAGTGAAAATGAATTGCCAAAATATATTTGGGCTGAGGCCGTGAATACAGCATGTTATGTAATGAATAGAGTTTTGCTAAGACCAATTTTGAACAAAACTTCTTATGAATTGATGTTTGGTAAAAAGCAAATTGTTGGCTATTTCAAAATTTTCGGATGCAAATGCTTTATTTTAAATATTAAGGAACATCTTGGAAAATTTGATAAGAAAACCGATGAAGGTATTTTCTTGGGTTATCGTGGAATCAAAAGAGGATATAGAGTTTATAATAGAAGAACTCTTGTGATTGAAGAAGCCATACATATTACATTTGATAAGTCTAATGGTGATTCTTCCAAAAGTACTTGTATAGATGATGATGTAGGTGTTCAAAATGAACTTGAGAAGCTTACATTCCAAGAAGAAAACAATACTAAAATGGAGAAAAATTTGAAGGAAATTAACACTCAAGAAGACCGAATGCAAGAAGAGGAAGACAAGGATGATGATTTACCAAAGAATCTTCCTAAAACTTGGAAGTTCATTCAAAATCATCCCAAGGACTTGATTATTGGTGATCCATCCGAAAAGGTAAGAACTCATTCTTCTTCAAAACCACTACTTAATAATTTTGCCTCTGTATCACACTTTGAGCCTAAAAATGTTAATGATGTTTTGAAAGATGATTATTGGATTGTAGTTATGCAAGAGGAATTAAATCAATTTGAAAGGAATAATGTGTGGACTTTAGTTGAAAAACCTCAAGATCACCCTATTATAGGCACAAAATGGGTTTTTAGAAATAAATTAAATGATAAGGGTGAAATTGTGAGAAATAAGGCGAAATGAGTAGCCAAAGGATATGCTCAAGAAGAATGTATAGATTTTGATGAAACATTTGCTCCCGTAGCTAAATTAGAATCCATTAGAATGTTTCTTACATTTGCTTGTTTCAAAGATTTTAAATTGTATCAAATGGATGTTAAAAGTGCTCTTCTAAATGGCTTTATTGATCAAGAGGTTTATGTGGATCAACCTCCCGGTTTTGAAAGTGATAAGTTTTCAAATCATGTGTTCAAGTTTTCAAAAGCCTTGTATGGCTTAAAACAAGCTCCTAGAACTTGGTATGAGTGTTTAAGTGGATTTTTGATTGAAAATAGTTTTAAAAGAGGTATTGTAGACACTACTCTTTTTACAAAATAAAAGTTGAATGATCTTCTTATTGTGCAAATATATGTTGATGATATTATTTTTGGTGCCACTAATGAGCATTTGTGCAAGGATTTTTCCACCATCATGTAAAATGAATTTGAGATGAGTTTGATGGGAGAATTAAATTTCTTCCTCGGACTCCAAGTCCTTCAAACTCATGAAGGAACTTTTATTAATCAAATAAAGTACACAAAAGAACTTCTCAAGAGATTCGGCATAGAGGATTCAAAGCAAGTTGGAACACCAATGTGTACATTTACCAAACTCGAAAAGGATGAAGAAGGTACAAGTGTTGATGAAAAGAAATATAGAGGTATGATCGGAATCTTTCTTTATTTAACCGTAAGTAGGCCAGATATTATATTTGCCGTTTGCTTATGTGCTCGGTTCCAATTTTGTCCCAAAGAATCTCATTTAAATGCCGTTAAAATTTTTTTTGATATTTGAAAGGAATTTTGAATTTTGATTTTTGGTATCCTAAATGTCATGAATTTAGTTTATGTGGATATACGGATGTTGATTTTGGTGGCTGTAGAATTGATAGAAAAAACACTAGTGGTTCATGTTATTTTCTTGGTAATTGTTTAGTATCTTGGTTTATCAAGAAACAAAATGCCATTTCCTTGTCTACAACCGAAGCGGAATATGTTGCCACTAGTGCATGTTGTGCTCAATTGTTGTGGATGAAACATACTTTGAATGATTTTAGATTATTGTATGATAATATGCCTATTTACTGTGAAAACACATGTGCCATAAATTTGACAAAAAATTCCATTCAACATTCTAGGACAAAGCATATAGACATAAAGTATCATTTCATTCGTGATCTTGTTCAAAAAGGTGAAATTTGTGTGAATTATGTTTGTTCAAAAGATTAAATTGCCGATATTTTCACAAAAGCTTTGCCCCTAGATCAATTTATATATTTACGTTCGAAATTGGGAATTTTAGAAAAGAATTCGTAAAAAATTCTGGTCAAATTCTATCGGACGTCCGATCCCGATGAATGGACGTCCGATAATGTTCTTAGCTATTTTCCAGAAAATCCTATTGGACGGATGTGTTGGACACTTCATGTTGTTCGAACGTCCGACACACCAAAAGTCACAACTTATCAGTCACTTCTCTTCATTTCAATTAGTCAAATCTCATTTAATTCGGACGTATCTTCCCAACCACCCGATTTCAAAAACCCAAATTCCGACCTTGACTTGCAACAATTCTCAAAATTGACAGCACAAACTGTCTCACAAGCCTATTGCAAGCTGTTATCCTTCAACATTCCTTACCATAAATCACAATCCCTTCCATCCCCAATCACCTCAAAAACCCTAAAACCACACTTTTCTCCTTTTTTGGGCAGTTTGATCACGACATTATCATCAAACTTGGTGTTTAAATCCTCAACATCTCATTCCTCATCTTAGTCATCACTTAGAACACACACACACAAACACAATGGTTCGAATTCGTGGGGGTTCATCTGCTATCGAACGCAAGAGACTCCTCAGAGATGAAGAAACTTCAACTCCAACTGCCAAGCAGACATCATTGAGGAAGAAAAGAGGTTCTGCAATTACTCAGCAACCTCGAACAACTCAGACTGATCCTCAGGTTACTTTCCAACCCCCTCCATTGCCTCAATTTATTGATGATGAAGCTAAGGAAAGATTTGCCTTGTTCTCACAAAAAAGTTTCATCATTCAAAGGTCCATTAATCCTCTGAATTCCGTAAAATAGACATTGACTCTGTTCTTAAGCTATTTGAATTCCAAAAGTGGTCTCATATTATTACCATCCCCAATGTTTACTATCCTGAGATGCTCTATCAGTTTTTTGCTAATCTTAGGAAAGGTAACTCTCGTGATGAATTAAGATCTCGTGTGAATGGAGTGGACTTGGTGTTTGATTCTGATGTGGTAAATGAAATTTTGAAAACTACTGTTGAATTTGGTTGCGAAAGCAAAATTGCCAATTTTTTCTCCTATGAAGAAAATCCAACTAGCATCAATCATTTCAATGCTGAAAAATTGATGTTTTACTTTCAATCTCCTTTTCAAACTCTTGTTAATGCAAAATTGGAAGACCTCTCTCCTAAAAACTTGATTATTTTCTCAATCATTTCGAAATTGCTTGTTTCTACTGATGGGCATCGTACTGATACAAATAAGATGGAACTATATCTCTTTTACTGTTTTGTTGAAAAAATCTGCATTGACTTTGGTTTTGTCATGTGCAAGTTCTTAATGAAATTGTGCACTGACACTAGGAGAAAACTGTCCTATGGCAAGTTTTTAACACTAATTTTTGAGCATTTTAAAGTTCCAATCACTAGTGTATGTCCTAAGGACACCTCCACTTCTGCTTTCTCAAAATCCTACTTTGAAGGAAAAAATTTGAAATTTTTTGATGGTACATGTTGTACCAAAGAGGCTGCTTCTGAATCTCGTTCAAAAAGGACTCATAACACACCTATTACTCCTATCACCTCTCAAACACTTCGCTTTACTCCTGGGCCATTATTCACCTCAGAAAATCTGCTTCTAAGACCAATTCTCCTCAATCTGAGGTTGTTGATTTGCTGAGAGAGTTCCAGGATCATGTTACTCCTCTTGAACATGGTCTTATGCTCACTATGTCTCCTGAGTAGCAGTCTACGTTTCTCGACAAGAAAAATCTGATTTTCTCCACTGCTATGGTTGAGGATGAATCTCTTGTAAAAGAATCTCGTCCTGATCCTACCCCTGGAATTCAAGAAACCACGGATGCTCAAACTCCTAATCGTGATACCTCTACCTCTGAGAAGGGTAAGGAACCAACCACTGAAGAAACTGAGGAAGAAGATAATGAAGATATAGAAGAAGAAGACCACTCAGCCTATCAAATTTCTAGAAGGAGGCCTGGACCAAAGTCCACTTTCACTCTTTAGGTACTTTAGAAGCACTTGCACTTCACCGTTAGGATGCATCACTTCTATTTTGTTTCACTTTATCATTAGTTGAAGTGTATTCAGTATTAAACCCTTTTGCTACTCTTCTTATTGCTATTTTATATTTCCATTGGAGAATCAGTACCTTGGATGTAAATATTGCTTTTGGTACTCCTCTTGATTTTGTGAGTTTGATTCTCTTGGATGTGTGATGAACTTGTGCTGTATTATTAGTTCCATGTGATGAACCTTGATATTGATGAACTGGTGAATATGTGATGAACCTTGTTGAGATATTGATGTACTGGTGGATATGTGATGAACCTGATAGTTCTGTTGGTTTTGCTGTGTATTAAAATGACTTTAGATTGTCTCTGATAGTGGAAATATGTCACACATTTGGCATTGAAGATTTCAACTTTTTTGAAATCACATTTGGTATTGAATGGCACATTTGTATTGAAGATTTCAACCCTTTGTTATTTTATTGTTTGATTCTTTTTGAGATGGCAAAAAGGGGGAGAAATTCTATGATGATTTGGTTCTATGATTTGATTCTATAACTTATGACTTGGATGTTTTTGGTTGATATTGATATTGACTTGGTTCTATGATTTGATTGGTTCTATGATTTGATTCTATAACTTATGATTTGGATGTTTTTGGTTGATATTGATATTGACTTGGATGCACGTCTTTGATTGGTTGAGAAAATACTTGATCAAAAAGATGATCAATCGAGTAAGGGAGAGTCTGTTATGACCACATGTTTTAAATGCTCAAATTATACTCATTATGCATGCCGTGTACATTTCCAATAAATAGATGGTTAATCGAGTAAGGGGGAGTTTGATATGTTTTATCAATGGTTTTTATCAAATCATGTTCAATTGTTTTGTCATTATAAAAAGGGGGAGAATGTAAATCGTGATCCCAAATTTTGACAATTACAAAACAATTGAAGAAATCAATTTAACATTTTCCATTGAGAATTTTGGTAGCTTAGGTTATCAATGCAAATGGTGTAATTTGAAGAACCCAATCAAAAGGAACAAAAGTCACTAATGTCTATCAGACGCTCGATAGCTTGTATCGGACGTCTAATAAAACTCGAGAACACTCTAACGGACACTGAACTTGAAGTACTGGACGTCCAATAGACAGGGGAACTATCGAACACTCGTATCGGATGCATATCAACCTCACAGGACGTCCGATTGTGACAGCCCCACCTCACCCTAAGGCGTGCCAAAGGGTTTAGTGGGCTATCAGTCTAGCTCTCGCCAGGACTCAAACACTCGAGTAACTAAAACATTTGGAAAGTGAACGTAAATAACCATTCCAAACCAAACCACAAATAATAATATTACTATATTCAACTTACAACTCTCATTCCCAAATTACAGTTCAAAGTACTTAGGGTACAACCACAATACCATCTCACAGGTCCAAATACAACAAAAGTCCATCAATCCATGATACAAATGATACAAGAAATAATCCAGCCCATCATGCTAAGATGGATCACAACTCATACTTTCCTTCGTCACAAGCCCTGTGGGGGAAAAATAAAATATTTTTGGGGTGAGTTAGAAGCTCAGTGAATGTCCAGTAAAAACAAGAAATTCAAGGACCTTTGAGTTAAATGTCACTTTGTAAAACATTTGAGTTTTCAAGCCATCATTCCATCAATACTCAATTTAACAAACAACATACAGTAAACAGTGATTCAATACACATTTAAATCCAGTATTGGAAGGATACAGTATTCTCCGAGAGCAGTTGCAGTCTGTCTTGTCGGTCAATCACCCTCCTACTCCTCCTTATAACACCCAGTGGTAATACTGGAGTATACCGTATAGTGTCCTAAGTACCAACTTACCCGACCGAGTCCGCTTCTGGCTCGAATAGGCCGATAACGAAGGGGAAAAGGTCTTGTTCAACCAATATGGTAAAGTACACATGGCCTACAGCCATGCGCAAGTAATATACAAATAGTGGAAAAGTAAACAGTTGAACAGTATATTATCAATTAGGTCGAGTGCGATAAAGTACACACTCGCCTAGAAACAAGTATTTAACATTTATGAGATCAAGTAACATCAAGTATTAATCACATAAGCATGTAATTCACATAACACACAGGAAACACTCACAAACTCTTCCTAATTTCACTTGTAAAGCATTTCATTTGGAAATGATAGTAAATCATTTCAATAAATCGTTCCTTTGGAAACCATAGCCAGATTTCATTTGAAAGGGGGTTGAAACACTCACAAATCCTTCATAAGTTATTTCACTGGTAAAAACATTTTTACTTGGAAATAGTAGTAAATCATTTCTTGGTAAATACTAGCAAATCATTTCACAAATCATTCATTTACAAACCATGGCAAGATTTTCATTTAAAAGAGAGTTAGAACACTCACCTCGATCCATTTAAACGAGTGAGCAAAGAAGAAGGCTAAACTTCGTTAGTTGGTTCACCCTCGACAAAGTCTTGGCCACCTGAGCCAAAGTTCAGCTATCAGATACTAGCCAAAATATCTAAAACTCAAAGTCTTAACTCAACTACTCAGAATCACCAAACCCTCACTACTACGGTTTCTTGTTCGGACCATATCTAAGATTACTCTTGTTGAAATTAAGCAAGGCTTATGGGTAGGGATGCTAGACTCAAAGAACTACAATTCACTAGAAAACTTCACTTTCAAATTCATTTTGTAATATAGGTCAAATCAAGACGTAAGATTCAGTAGTATTTAAAGCACGGTATTATCACTTTTACAAAATCAGTCCAAATAACACTTTTACCCCAAAATTGGTGAAGACACAACTTTTCATCCTTAAAAATTCAAGATTTCACTCCATTCAAACATGTACTCATAAATAAACATAATACACTTTTATTTAGGCAAAATCCCGCCAAGAAATATCGTAAAATTTTGAAATCAAGCATCAAAACATTCCAAGTGAGGTTCGGCCAGCTCTCACTCTTTTCTTTCAAAATTTTCAACAATAAATGCTACTTTCTAACCATAAAATGTACTTATCTCATACACGACAAATACAACCATAATCAGGTCCTCAAATCCGCTACCTAAAAGTCACCTCAAGGCCGCTACCTAGGTTGGGATTTCAAGAGTCCAACTCAACATTCCAAGCATAGCATTTTCTAACAGAATAAACCATAGATCTACCCCTTTCAACACTAATTAAAGTTAGATTTACAAGATTCAAACTTTATACCTTCAGATCTGACTAGATCTAACAAGATCCGACAAGATCCACCGAGGCTTTGTGATATCTTCTCAAAATTGATCCCTTCCAAACTCAACAACCACGAAAGCTTCGATCTTTGCCTGAGTTCTCCTTGCCTTGAAGATGATCTTCCACAGTTTGCTCTAGATCAAGACCAACTCAACTCACCAAGGCTTTTTCTTCTCTTTTCTCTCTCTCTCTCTCTTCAGCTCTCCCTCTTCCCTCACACTCTCTCTCTCGGCTGCTATGGAGGAGGATGAGCCAAGGATGAAGTCTTCAAGGAAGCTTTGAAGCTTGAAGAAAGTGAAGGAAGGAAAAATGGAAGAAGCAAGGTTGAATTTTTCTCTCTCTCACTCTAGCTCTCGGCCCTCTCTCTCTCTTGTGCTCCAAACTGCAGCTGCAAATGAAGGTTCAAGAAGCAAAAGAAAGGCTTTTATAGGAGGCAAAAAGTGACCATTTTCCTTATTTTAAGGAAAAGTGGTCAAAAGGCCACTTTTTGTCGCGTCGAAGCGCGACAGCCCAATTTTTACTGTATTGACTCATTTCGACACTGATCAACCTTAATTATATCTCTATATTATTCCCACATATACTCGGTTTCAACTTAAAATTACTATTCACACTTCGGTACACGATTAAACACTTATAATCGCCAAAACCACACACCGACAAATAATTCTTGAAAAATCATCTAAATTAGAAAATAATAATTCAAAGTATAAATTCACTAATATTTGAGTGAAAATACATAATATTATTATTATTATTATCATTATCATTCATTTTTTAATAAAAATAAAATTTTCAAGCCCTCACATCCTTTCCCCCTTAAAGAAATTTTGTCCTCAAAATTCTTACCTTCTACTACCTCAGTCGACCCTTGAGTCTGTTGACCAAAAAGGGTATATACTCTAGTTGGCACTCGTGGTCGTTCCTCTCCTTCAATAGCTTGTTGAGAAGTAATTGTAAAATTTCCTAACTTGACTAAGAGTTGCTTGGGACAAGGAGGAAGTGAGCCTTCCATTGTACACAAGATTGATTGAAATTCATCAAATTGAAATTGCTTGAATCGAGATTTATTCTTCAAACTCAAGAGGAGCTTTGAAGAAATTTGGTTTGAATTCTATTATTCTCATTTACAGCTTATTTTACGATCAATCTATTGCTATATCTTCTATTCTTCGCAGTTTGTATTGCTCATGTGTTTGACAAATTGATTGTGTAAGAAGTTGCATTTGTGATTGTAAAAAAAAGGGGCATCATTACTTGATTATTTTTAATTAACCTAATTCACCCCCCCTCTTAGGTTGTTTTTGGGCCTTGCACACTAACAGTTAAGTGAGTCTGTGGCTCAAGTATAATGCTATTAAAACTATATAGCCGATAACCCACTCTATCCCCACACTCAATCGCCCACACTCTTTAGACTTTCCCTAACCCCTGCTAAGGAAAACAAATAGAAAATAGGGTGAGCGAAAAGCTTAGTAAGTCCCAAGAGGGCACACAAATACATGAAGGGTACATTTAACAATAATTCTCATTTAAGCTAGAAAATGAAAACAAATAGGTCACACAAAGTTTTAAGGATACGGAGATCTGAGGAGTTCAATCAATTGCAGTTCATTCTTTTCTTTGCATTGGAGTCAAATTATGAACATGTTGACACTCCGTCAACTACTCAAAGGTCCGTAGAACCCTACTTCACTCTAATTTCCGTCCACCATGTCACCCCGACCAGGCTCGCACTCCAATAATAGTGGGGTGATATTACTCGAGTATACCTAGTGTGGCCAATTCAGTAGCAGTATCAATACCCAAGATTCCCTGGTCGACTTGACCACGCCCTTGCGGGCTCGACTCGGCCAGTTTCCCAGGGTTTGGGCCTAAACAGTTCACAATAATATACCAATCAGGAATCAATAATCATGTATAGTCAACAATAGCAACCAATTGTATAGTTGAGGACGAGTGCGATAAAATACACACTTGTCTCGTCACATATCATAGAACAACTCAAGCATTTGGGTCAAGTGCAGTAAGGTACACACCCGTCCCTTCACACAATAGAACATTAAATGGCATGTAAAAATGATTGCGTACACATATTTAGTATAGCTAGACATGCACTTGAAACTTACCACAGTCGATGGTCGCCTTAGATACTTGTCGTTGGCTTGCGCTCGAGGCCCTCGTGCGTGCCTGTACAATTATGACTTACGTTAATGGTCGTTACCTGATGGCCAACTAGTGATAGTAAATTTAACTAGAATATATGAGTTAACCATAGTTCAAGGTGATCGGTTGCCGATTAGGTTGTATCGGCACCTGTTTGCCGACTAAGTTCCATTTAGGGCTCGCCGGCACACTTGCACCGGTAAGGTTATTTTTAAAATGTGTAACTAGAGTTATGGATGTCGAAAAGTTATATGGTTTATACCATTAGAAACTAGATTCAAAATACAAATAATCATTACAAGACTATTTTTGCAGATTTAGTTTGGACAAGAGCTTAAATTGACCGGCAAAGTGCTGCTGCTACAGTAACCGTAGTGTAGGATGCTAAATTCAGTGATCTTCCTGGCTTTGCTGCAGTTCACAGAAAATGAGTTGTGGTCTGAATTTTATATCTTGGAAATCTCTTTGAGTCTAGTTTCTAACACAACAAATGGAACTCAATTCCGACCTTCCTACACCAAGTTATGATCATTTTTCCAAACCAGGTTTGGGCTGATTGAATCAAAATCTTCTTGGTTCAACTTTAACTCATCTTCTTGGTTCCTTTTGTTTACAATCTTATCAAAATCCAACTCATACAACAATACTAATATCAAACATTTGGTAGGCTATATGATTCAAACTCAAGTACTAGGATATTTCTCATGTAAATTATGCAAAGATTTAGATAAATTTCACACAATCAAACTTCCAACTAAGTAGTTCTAATCATGCATTACTTCACTAAATTTACACCAATTTCATGCTATATGCTTTGCCTCACACACTGCACATACCATAGAGTTTCTAGTCCCAAAATTTACCCAAAATTAGGTCATGAACCCAAACCAACCCTAGTAACATTTCTTGACAAAATTCATAGAAATCATTAACTTCAATCTATCATTTAAGCGAAAATTCAACTAAAATCATTTCACATAACCTTAAATTATAAATATAAGCAAGAGATTAGGGCATGAAGCTTCTTATGCCTTTATATACTTGGTGATTAAGCACAATAAGCCAACAAGAAGATGTACCAAAGTTTCAAATCATTTCTATAGGTTGGATTTTCTAAAGTTTCTAGGTTAGTTGGATTAGCTCTTGGATTTCTCTCAAATTTTCTCCAATTTTTGAGCTAAGAAATGGAACTCTCTCTCTCTCTCTCTCTCTCTTTTCCTTCCAAGAATTTCGGCCAGCATAAGGAATTTAAGGGGCCTTGTTTGTTTGTTTGTTTGTTTTTAATTAAGCTTCTTGATACTTAAAGAAAGTTCAAGAAGTCAAAGAAGCAAAGTATGACTTTGCTTCCTTAATTTCCAATCAAAACTCACCATTTGGCTCTTGTTCATGTTAAAATACTTCTTGCAAGACTTTTCCTTATAATTGAACAAGTAAAATGAATTGTTTTGAAAGAAATGCCACAAATTACTAAAATCACACTACATTTTCCGTAAATTAACCATAATAGCAATAATTGTTATGAGATTCATTTTCAACTTTAAAAAAAATGTGCATTTGACATAAAATGCTTCTAAAGTCACTAAAAGTGAATAATAAAGTGAAAGTCATATATTCAAAATTTTATTTATTTATTATTTTATTTCTATTTATTTATTTTCTAAGGATCTTACAAATGTATTTCATTAGATAGATCTAATGGATTTTTTTTTTCACTTTAAATCATTCATCTTATTCTTTTAATTTTTAGTATAAAAACTTGGTGTAAGGCATCAAAAGTAGGGGAGATTCTATAGTACCTTTTGGATACCATATCCTATATTTAATATCTACCATTGAATAGACAAACATATTATTGAACCATTACATTGGTTCAAGTAAGATACTTACTACTACATGCAACCACCAACTTAAAAATTGGAAATCTATTCCAAATGCCTTCTTTTCCTCAAGACTTTGAACTTCAACAACCTTTTTCATGTGATGATTATTGCATCTTTTTTTCCTTTGGCCAACCATAATTCATGATATTTTTCCTACCAAAATTAGAAATTTAATTACTTTTTGACTTTTGTTTTCTTCAGCACTTTAAACTATCAGTATTTCATAAATGCCCCAAAATTTACAAAGATAAGTAGGACATAATGAAAGTTTTATACTGTAACAGCCCCACCTCTCCCAAGGGCGAACCCAAGGGTATCAGCGGACTGTCTGCCCAACTCTCGCCAGGACTCACTACAAACCCTCAATCATATTATAGGTTTCAAATAATCACACTTCAAGATCTCTAAAATAATAATACAAACATTTGTTCTTAAAGCCTTAATTGAGGTCCAACAATAAATGATAGTTAACTTACAAAGGTAAATCCTCAATAATATCTATTAAAGCTCTCATAACATCAATTTCAGGTACAATAAATCTTTAACTTCGCAATTTAGTATTAAACCTATACAAAATTATGAAAATCCTACCAAAGTAACTAAAACCTCGATCTACGTTTTCCACTTCGAGACCTGTTAAGGAAAACAAACTGGGGTGAGCTAACGCTCAGTGAGGCCAAGGAGAAACATGCAAGCACGTAATCAAGTAAGTAAGAAAGCCAGTAAATTCAGATATAAAAGCATGTAAATCAAACATTCACTTGTACTATTGCAATTTTCACCAGGAAATTGTATTCTCAAGGAATCACTACTCGAGGGCTCACATTAGACAAGAGTCTTGGAGCTGGGTTCAGAGAACCCTCTTCGAGCCTCTCTATCTACAGTGAATTTGTGCAAGCACCATGAGCAGTTCATACAGGAAAAAAAAAATACACAATAACAGGTAAGAATACAGGGCTCTCAGGAGCCAAATTCCACGGTTAAGCAGTTGAGTCCATTCCATCCCAAACGTTGACTCTCCGTCAACTTAACACAGGTAAAGTCCGTAGAAACTCCACTTAATACAACCTCCGTCCAACAGTTCACCCTCTCGGGCCCGAAACCAAACAGGTAGGTTTAAAAGGTAAAGCTACATCGAGCAATACCGAGCAAGACCTTTCCAATAGGTCAAGCTCAAAGAACAGTACCTAAGGTTCACCAAGCTTCCCGACCAAGCCCTTGCCGGCTCGGGTCCCAAGGATCCCCAATAGGTTTGGGCTTCCCCATTTATCACTTTTTAAGTCGATGGATTATTCCAATCGACATTCAGTTACAGTCAAGTCAAGTAACAATCACGTACATGCAAGGCAAGTAAGAGAGGACGAGCGTGATAAAGTACACTCTCGCCTCAACAGTTTTCATTCAAATAAATATAACAGGTAATTCAACAAATCATGCACTTGACACTCATCGAAGTCAAGAGTCTAAGGCAAAAGCACGCAAGATCAATTGAGTTCTCTGGGATCTTCTCGATCACCTGAGACAAATACGAGTATTTTAATTCAAATCACTAAAGAAGTATTTGATAGATGTCTTTTAAAATGTCTCAATGAGACTCAAGTCAAGTTCAATGAAATTCCCTTTTGAGCTGAAATCTTTGAAAAATCGTAACTTGAGTTATAGAAGTCCAAATTTTGCAATCTTGGTACCATTGGAAACCTATTTTAAAGTTCTAAAACTTTGTAGAAGACACCCAGTTAAAATTCTGGACAGAATTAGCCCAGTTTTTAATTTAACGAACTGCTACAGTAACAAAACAGGACATAACAGGCTGTCCGACCAGACCACTTTGAAAATTTACCAAAAATTACAGAAAATGAATTGGCCTCTCAAATTTTCACGGTTTATAGAACTATGTAAGAATTTTCAAATACCACCGACGGAACTCAATTCCAATACTTGAGCAAGAAATTACAGCAGTTTCAACAGGGCAGGTTCACAAATATGAAATTTCTGTTTTCCAGTTTTGCAGGGCATAGTTCTAGGCTCTGTTTGAGTGACGAATTCTTGGTCAAAAACCACCAAATTTGGTACACTAATACTTCCATATATAGGCTAGGTTCATACCAAAATGCAACCCAAAAATTCGAATGGCAAGGAAGTTTTCTACGTGCCTAAAGTGAGCTCAACTACTTCATTCAAAACTGTGAAGTTTCTATCCTTCACTTCTAGCATTTATTTCATGCCTCAAATCAACTTCATTTAGCCTAATTTTCGAAACCAAGCTAGTATTAGTTTTCCTTAACCTAATGATGATAAAAAATGGTCACAAATTTTATCAAAAATTATCACAAATTATCCCCCAAAAATCGGGCAGCATAGCCCCTTGATTTTCTAGATTTCACTTCCAATTTAGCAACCCTAATTGCAACCATTCATGAAGGACTTTTTGTGGGAAAATTAACTGTTTAATCTCCATCATTTAAACATCAAATCCAGCAGTTAACCTAGCCAAAAATTCAGCCACGAAATTAAGCCAAAAATAAGAAAATTTTACCCCCAAAATTCCATTCTTGCTTCTGGTTTCCTCTTGAGGTTTTTGTCCAAAATCCAACAACAACTTTCAACTCAAATTCATACAATGCAACAATAATCATGCTAATTAACACCATTACAAGCTAGTGGGAATCCAAGAGCCCACATCTACCATAATCATCAAATTCCACAAACCACTCCATGAAACTTAGCACATACAAATTTACAAACACATAAGTTAAGGTTTTCTAAAACCTTTCAACATCCCAACCTATCATCATGCTTGTAAATGAAATTGAAGAGACTAAAGTTCAAGTTCTAGGCTTATACCTCTTCCAAGAAACAAGCAAAGTTCAACCAAGAAATGCTAAATTGAAGCTTCCAAGTGCTCCTACTCCAAGCTTCTTATCCAAGTGCAAGCTCAAGCCAAGGTTGATGAAAGATTGTTGGTGATTTTTGTGAGAAAATGAAGAGGAAAGTTGATGGAAAATGAAGAGGAAAATGAAGAAGGGAGTTCGGGTGAGGGAGAGGAAAAAATGAACAATTTTTGAGCAACATTTTTTTTAAGAGTAAGAGAAAAAGGGAAGACAAGACACTAGTCTAGTTTTGCCTCAAAAGTCAAACTTTCATTAATGCCAAACTTATCTATTTGGAGGGAAAATAAATGGCTTAATTTTGCTTGAGATTAGGGGCTCACTTTCGGCTAGGAGGGGAAAGAAGAAAAGAAAAATTTGGTGAGAACTAGAAGGAATTAGTTGAAAGGAATAATGATTGGTTGAAATTCTAAATTTAATGAAGTTAATCCAACTCTTAATCAAGGTCTCAAAATTCTAACTAATCTCTCATTTTAATTCACTTCTAGTCACCAAATTACATTTCTAACCTACGAGTGATCATCCTTACACTCCATCGCTACGTCACTCACTGCCCGAATTTTTACCTCGAAAAACGTGTTTTCTCATTTTCTGTCTAATTAATACAAAAAGAGCAAATTTTAAAATAAGATGACTGGAATGTTGAAAATCTACCTAAAAAATTAATATAGAGCTAAATTAAGTTTTTCTCAAAATGAAATAAATTAAACAACTCAATAAATAAATAAATTGAATTTTCATTTAAATTTTCTAAAACTTCGTTTAAAAATAATTTTAAAATAATTAAATGAATTAATAATAATAATAACATTATTTAAAAATATTAAGTTGTAATAATATCAAAATAAATTTTTTTGAGGCTGTTACATATACAATTGTCAATTAGTGTATGAGAAAATCTTAAATAGTTTAAAGACGGTCACAACATTTTTTTTTATGGTACAATTATCACTGCAAGATCTAAATTGCTCATATCCTTATACATTTCATAAATTTTCTTTAACTACTTCAATTTCAATTTGATTATTGAAATTTATTTTCACATCATTACTATGATAATTTTTTTCAACTATTAAATCATCTAGTTTTTAATTTATAAAAATTTGATGCAATTTTGATATGGGACAATAATCATATAAAGATCGCATATGAAAGTACTAAAATGATTCTAATTTTTTTTTGACAAATCACTTTAGCCTACGTTTGTATGTTATCTCATTATGCTCTAAAATAATTATTAGAGAAATGTAATTCTTTTATGACCCTATAAAGTTCTAGATTCATTTACTAGTTAAATTAGTCCATTATAAATAGTTTATAATCTAATCTTAGTGAATAGTGATGAAATTTGAGATAGTAGTTAGATAAAAGGATAGCACATAGTACTAGTTACATAGTACTATTATGACATCTTGTAACAAAATCTTTTTTATTATATGGCACTGACGCACTAGTTATATGTTATGAAGGCTTTTTCTCATTGGTTCACTCATTAAAGTTGTCCTTACAAGTACCTCTTGATTATTTCAAATTTTTGAACAATTGTTAGTTAAGAAATAATTTTTTTTTGTAATATTTGATATTTATGTTAGCCAAACAATTAAGTAATTTTTTTTTGACATTGGACAGTATGATGCTCTAATTTTGCATTACTTCTTTCAATACTTGATATTGCTAATACCATAATTTATTAATGTTTTGAAAGTCACAAAATTTTGATAAACATTTGGTGCTAATATATATTTATAAAATTTGTCTTTACAACTACTTCATGAACATTAATATAGCAACATTGATGAAATTTTGATATATTACTTTTTAAGAGGTTGTTTCCAAATATATGATAGTAATATCAGCCAACCAATTGGATAGTGATTTTTATCATATCGGTCAATACTATTCTTAGTTTTTACAGTACTTCTTTTAGTAATTGACAATACTAATACCATAATTTACTAGTCTTTTGGATGTTATAAAACTTTTAATAACATTTGGCACTAATATACTCTAGATTTTTTCATAACTCTTATGCATTTTGGTGATAGTATTTATTACTTCTTTATAAAACTATAATTTATTTTTACAATGCTATCACGATAACTGTTTCGTTCAATTGTTAAATACTTTAATATTTTGATTTCTAAAACTTTTATTGAATCAAATATCCATAGTAAAGTACTGAGACTATAATGGACAATTTTTTTAAATTTTTGTATACTTCCTTTTTGTAATTGACAGTACTAATATATAAGTTGATGAAAGTACTAACACTATATCAGATAGTACTAGTAATGTATTGCATAGTATTTGCTAGTACTTTCCTATTTGACTGCACAAGTATTATAACTTAACAACAATATGAATATATAAAGGAAAGATGAAATAAAGATGATGTATAAAACTATAAAATAGATATACAAGGAAAAGATGAGCAATTAAGATTAAACCAAAAAAGAAGGAAAATAAGTGTTGAAACTTGAAAGCCATAAAACACACACCCAAAAAAAACAAGCAAACCAATTATTATGGAGTAAAAAAGAAAAGTAAAATGTAAAAGAAATACGACCTCTCTTCTCAAAAATGAAAAAGAAAAAAAAAGAAATAGAGCTTTCGAATCTCTACCATTCCAAACCAGATTTATTGCCTAAACTTCTAGGACAATGCCTCCTGTTTCACCATCACCAATACCACTTTCTCTTGAAATGCTATTTATTATTACCAATTCCATACAAGACATAAGAAATATCATCACAAAATGATAGGGCAAAAAAACAAAAAAAGTGAGCAATTATAATGTTCAAATAAAAATTGCATAAATCGTCCCTCATATATCACGGATGTGAAAATATAGTCCCTCATAATGAAAATGATCACTTTTGGTCCCTGATAAATTAAAAATGATCAACTTTGGTCCCTAATCAATTTTCGATTCAAATATTGGCCGGAATTAGTCATGAGCAAATCATGTGGCAAATTTTTTAAAGGGTAAATATGACATTTTATTGAATATTGATAAAAAATATAAGAGACTAAAAGTCTTATATTGAATAGGAATAAAAATCAAATCAGTTGGTTTATCAAATTGACATCAATCCCTTTCTTTCCAAAACCCTAAATGCCCTAAACACTTCCTCTCCAATTTCTTCAAAAAAATTATTGATCGAAACTGACAAGAATGGGAGATATGGCATAAAAATTGGCTTAAGTTTCAAGTAATTTATAGGCCTTAAAAACCTCAATTTATGTACAAAGATGCTCTTTGCTCATGGCTGGTACCTCAAGCAAGTGATCTCCTCTTTTACCTCCACCATTAATTCCTTTGACAAGCCCACCACCACCAATGAGGTTCATTCTATCTTTATCCCTACCACCACATTCTCCAATTCCAATGCCAAGGAAGCAGTAGTAGTCTTACCCACCACAGTAGTCGGAATTGTTGGGGCACTCAACTTGACTTGGAAATTTGTAACTCTCCTATTCTCCATCTTTTCCACTAGTCTATGATTAGTATTAGAAGCAATTGGACTCTGAATGTAGGCTGCTTGGTTTGATACTATAGATTATGATGCTTGGTTTGATTAGAGAAATAAGTTCAACAAGAGGATAAGAGTACTGGTGATACTACTTTATTTGACCACGAAAAATGATGATCTTGCCAAAAGATTAACAACAAAATTGGAGAAAGGAGACATATTCTGAGGTTGGGGTTTCATGTAACATTTGTCTGGGGAATCTTGCCAAGGTTGCAATTGCTTTGTTTCATTTGGCTTTCTATTTATTTTGTTATTGAATATTGAATAAAAGTATAGTGAAACTTAAAACAATAATTTGAGATTCTAGTTGGTTTCTCAAATGTGTAGATCAGGAAATATTTTATTCTTGCTAAAGTATATTTTTTATACAAATCTTTTTTCTCTATGATGCAGTCAGTATTCAATAACAAAATAAATAGAAAGCCAAATGAAACAAAGCAATAGTCAAACTTAAAACAATAATTCGAGATTTTAGCTGGTTTCTCAAATGTGTAGATTATGAATTATTTATTCTTGTTGGAGTTTTTTTTGTACAAATCTTTTTTCTCTATGATGTAATATTTTAGTATATGATGAGATTCTTGATCTACAAGATATCATTTCACTTATTGGAGCAAAATAGTTGCATTTTTATTAGTTTTGAGTTGGAAACTCCATTTAGTGCCATTTTTTTCAGATATCTAGCTTTTTTTTTTTTGAAAATTATAGGGAGGGTTTATTTGTAATAAAGAGGTGGATGGAATTAAATATTTGTCCCAAGAACATTTTTTTTGCTTGGTGCACAATCCATGTGTTTTTTCAAGGTGCTTTTGGAAAATTTTAATAGATAAAAAGTGATTAGCCATTTTTGTATAATGCTTAATCAAGATATATGACTTTCAGTTCTTTACATTTTGGTCAATATCACATTGATATGCCACATCTACCCTTTAAAAATTGGTTATGTTGTTTCTCATGATTAGTTCCAGCCAATATTCAAACGGAAAAGTGATAAAGGACCAAAGTTAATCATTTTTAACTTGCCAGAGACTAAAATTGATCGTTTTCATTCTGAGAGACTAAATTTTCACATTAGTGATATGTGAGGGATGAATTGTGTAGTTTTCCCTAATGTTCAAAGTAGTAAATTTGCTATTTAGATAATGGAACCTAAAGCCAACTAAAAGTTCCCTAGGTGACATGCGGATAGTTGTGATGTGTATATTTTCTGATTATAAGGGAGAACTTCAACCCATACTACAAAGGGCAATTTATGAGTAAGCATTTTTGTTCCAAAGATGTGCTTTAGAAAAGAAGGGAGGTAAGTGTGCATTTTTGATAGCACAAGAATGGTTCCTGCAAGAACACCAAACTTCACGGGATGAATGTATAATTATTGCTTTTTATATTTCATTTGTAGATTTGAAGAGATATTTTATTTCTTTATTGAATTTGGATTGAAAAAAATTAGTGGGTATTAATATGGCAAGCTAAGGCTCCCAGAGTCCTAGAAGTGAAGAAAAAGAAAGAAGAAACAAAGAATGGGAGTTTTGAGAAAAAGTGATGATGGAGAATAATTGGGGCAAAACATTGAGTGTTGAAGAAGTGGAGGAGTTCCTTTTCACCCTTAAAAAATGGCATGTTGGTCAGGGGTTGAATTTGAAGAACTAGAAATCCATCAGCAAAAGCTTACAGATGATTTATAAAACATGCAGCCTATGTTGGATTCAACGAATCGATGACTTCTCTTCCTCTTTCCAAATACCCTGAGGATGTCATGTTAGATCTCTATGGCTTCTATAAATAAGTTCAAGAATCAAATTCTGTGCATTTTTTTTTCCTGCATGCTCTTCTCATGTAATTTTGTTCTGTTATTTATATTTTTTTTCTTAGAATTCTAAATCAACAATCCAAAAAAGTTTTGAAGGCTTCAAATTTCAGTAGGCAAAAGAGTTAAACTATTTGAGAGGTTTGCATTCTTATACTTTGCTACAATTATTTTTTTTTATTAATTGTGGATTTGCCTATGAGCTTCATAGGCCATGAACTTCTATCCTTGAAGCCACTAGCTAAAAACACGAATTTCAAACCAAAAAAAAAATGAATTGTCGATCATTAGTTTGATTTCTTGAGTTAGCCATGTCAAATCTCAGACTCGGCCTTTTATTTAAAATAAATAAAAATTTACAAGAACAAAGCCAGAAATGACTTTTTTTTTAAAGTGCTAACAAATTTCTATTTCTTTTGCTATAGCCAAATTCGCGTGCTATCCATACCGCCTACACTCACAATGCAAAACTTTGTGGCAAATATGAAGGTTTGTTGTAGATATCCCTACTATTTTTGCGGATAGTTCTCCTCCACCATTATAACCACTAATCAACTTTCTTATTTTTTGAATAGATAGTAGACACATAATGGCATGCCAACGCATTGGACTTTCATGTTAGTCTTTCTTCAACCATTAAACAATCTCAAATAACACTTTATTTTTAGTTTTTGTTACCTATTTCTATTGTTAAGGTTAATCAAAATATAGACAATATTGTAATCCGAAGAAAGCCAACTACGGTCAAATACCCTATTTTTACCCTAATCAGACTGCTGGAAAACATTTGCCTCCTCTTCCCATTCATAATTTTTTTTACTTTCTCTCATTCAAATTAATCATCATAGTATTAGTCCTATAGCCCCACCATATTTTGTAGCCTTGGTTTTATGGCCTTATTTGATACACACTTCTCCGAATCTTTAAGGTTGAGGCTTAATATATCCATCAAATATGTGGGCTTTAATATATCCATTTTAAGGCCCAAAGACAACCTTAGGGGGGATGAATTACGTTGATTAAAAACTAATCAAGTTATGACACCTTTTTTCTTTTACAACTAGAAATTTACCTTTTTATACACAATGAAATTATCAATAAAGGATCAATAGAATTCAAGAAAGATAGAAGATATAAGCAATATAAGGATCGTAAAATAAATTGTAGAAGAGATAAGAATACGCAAACCAATTGATTACCAAGCTCCTCTTTGAGCTTGAAGACCAATTCTCAAAACAAACTACTTCAAATTGATGAATTACAACCAATGTTGTGTACAATGGAAGGCTCACTCCTCCTTGCCCCAAGCAGCACTTGGTCAAGTTAGGAAGTTTTACAATCACTCCGGATAACCTCTCAAAGTTACACTATTGAAGAATTCTATCACAAGTGAAAAGTTTGCTAACAAGTTCACACCACTAGGATTACAAATCTCACTTTGAGAGTATTTTCTAGTCAAAATCACTCTTAAGAACTTGTAATCTAAGTGTGCAAAAGTTACTATTTTGATTCAAACCAAGAACTATTTAAAGGGGACCAAAAAGAGTATAATAAAGCTGTTAACGGATAGAAGGTAGTTGAAGAGTCAACTAGCCGTTGGAGTTATCAGACGTCCAGTACAATCTTCTGGGTCCGATGCTATCGTCCGAAAGGTTCTTTCAATATTTATCGGATGGCCGATGCATTTTCTGCATTCAATGAAGTCTACATCCGACACTGGTCAGAGAGCTTGGAATTTTTCTTTAATTCGATTGGACGTCCGGTGATGATGATATAGCGTCCGATACGAGTGTCCGACACTCCCCCTGTCTATCGGACATCCAGTACTTAAGTTTGAGTGTCCGATGGAGGTTTTTCTTAGAGTTTTCAATCTTTATCGGATGTTCGGTACAAGCTTTTGAGCGTCCGATAGAGTTGAGTTTCTTTCGCTCCTTTTTGATTGAATCTTTCGTTGTCTCCATTTTCACCAAGGATCCGAGCTGACATTTTTCTCCATTGAAATATACTAGTTTGAATTGCCCAATTGTTTTGTAAATATCAAAATCCGGGATCATGATTGACATCCATCAAATATCAGTATGGATAAAAACAAGCCAAACTACTCCATACATGTATTGAGATTGATATTTGTTCAAAGCTCATTTGGATTTGGTTTACCAATTAATAAAAGCGAAATATAACATTTTTTGCATTCATCAAAATTCCAAACTCGATTTAAGCTTTTGAGTGATAAATAGAAAACTAAAAATTAGATTTAAGCTACTTGATTTCAACTTGACAAAAGCCCATTTGTGTTTAGCTTGAAGATGAATAAGTGAAGTTTGAATGTAATTTAAGACTTGTTAAAGTATATAAATAATTTTAAACACTAGAACATTTAACTTGACAAGACTTATTTGAACATCAAATATTTGTCAAGCGATTTGTTCTCTCTCAAAAATCATTCTCATTAGGAATACCAAAGCATCCGCCATCTTGATTCTCTTCATATTTTTATCTTCTGATTCCCAATCTTTAGGTAGACAAGTTGCATAGGTTTGTAGACCATTCCATACACTTCCATTTTCCTAACATGGCTAAGGCAAGACATTGGCCACTTAGAGGAATTGAAAATTTTATCTAGCATGCTATTGTCAAACAATTTATTCTTAGTTGGTTGTTTTTTTTATCTATAGGGTCTTATACTAGGTCCCATCCCAAGCACTACTAGGACATAATTTAACTCATCAACAAATTCACCAAAATGTTCTCTTCAATGGAAAGGCTATAATGTGTGAGCTGCCGAGCTTGGGGCCTTGGTGAATGCCTTTCGAAATCCTTTGCCACTATAAGAAGAAGAAATAAATGAGAGGTAGGACTAACTTTCCTGGAGCCATTTGGATGCTTAAGTCAATACTGAAGTATAGAGAGCAAAGGAAGCCTACAATGAAGATAGAGCAGATACTTTAACAAGAAACAGAATAGAGGTATTTATAAGGCAATAGGGTATTCTTGAAAATGATGCTCAAAGTGTGTTAGGAGTAGGTTTCTAGTGACACTGACATGGTGCAGAAGATTCTTTGACCTAGTTAGGTGGTTTTGCTATGTTAACAATGTTAGTCGGGGTCATATCACCTTGACAGTTAAGCTCCCTAGTAGGGAATGAGGTGTTCGTCCCCTTGTTAGGACAAGCCAAAGTTGGGAGAGTGTGTTGAGATTACCATTGAAGCAAGGACATCTTTGGAGATGTGAAGGATCCCACAATAAACCTCCCACATTGGTGAAGTTGGGATAAGGGTCTCAGCTTCCTGATATATACTAGTTGCCCTTGAAGGATTAGGTGAGGCAATGGTGATTGGCACGCTTGATGGTTAGAGGGTTCTAGATTAAACTATTTTTGAGGGACATCGAGTGAAGCAACAGGCCATTTATGATAGGATGGGGACAATTGAAAGCACAACAATAGTAATGATTGTAGCTAGAAAGATGGAATTTTTGTATTTCAAGGACTGCCTAACTCCATCTTTGAATAGCCCTTTGTCCTCATGGTGAGGATCTATATTATTTTCACTTCCTAATTCTCCTGTTGAGTATTTGGTAAGTTCTCAAGGAGTTTAGAAAAAATAGTTTAGTATTTCTCCACTTGTGAGCTAGGCCTCATTTTCAAAGACAGGAGTAAGTGCTTTTTTTTTTTTTCAGTTTTCAAAACCTTGGCTGGAGTAGAAGAAATGGCAAGGTCCAACCTTTTGGTCAAGGACAATAGGCAAGAGGAAGCGGTCCTCAATGTGAAGTATTGGAACTTCGACATCGATATGGCAATGAAGGAGTGGGTAGAAGTGCTAAATTTGACTAACATGAGCACCTATGAGCCCTCTGCACTAGTAGACTTAAATTTTATGCCCTATAGCTTGGTTCCCAACTTTGAGAGCCATATGAAGGAGTGGAAGGCTAAGATAATACTGAGGAAATACCCCTAACCTCCCAGTGTGATAATAATATGGTCTACCAAGCAGTAGGATGCCACCTATCCTTCTGTGAGCCAAGATAGATCGAGAATAGTTGATGGTCAAGTTCCGACTCTCTTTGTCTAGGTTCTTAAAGTTAAACCTTAGATATTGGAAAGTATGGATTACACAGTTCACTGCCAATGCTGTCAGGATCTTGATAGGTTTGAGCTACTCTGCAAGCATACCGCGATCAATGCTTTAGTGACACTCTTTAGAATATTCTATTTTGTGAAGAGGAGTGGGAATGATGGGGGCTGGTTTTACTTGGGGAACTAAAACAGGGTTCAAAAGTTGGTGGTAGACTATTTGATGTCTGTCAAAGGATGGAAATATCAGTAGGATTTGTCTAATCTAACCATTTCCCTATCAGGTTCATGTAGAGGCTGATAGACCCTAAACCTTCTGAGAAGGAAAACTTCTAGAAGTTGAATAGGGTGGACCTTGAGATCCATTGTTGGCTCATCCCACAAGCTATCTTAGTGGATGGGGGCTTAGTCAAGTAGTCTTAGATCCTAATAAGCCATCTATTATTGCAAGAGATTCAGAAAAGACCATAATCTTCTTTTGTTAGTCCTTTTTTATGACTCACAATGACTAACCAATACTTTTGTTTCTTTTTAACAATGGCTGGATTTTCAAATCTGGTAACTAGTGGTAGCATAACCATTGTGAGGGAAAAAAAAAAAGGCAAGGCCCAGCGAGAGCACGAGTGCATTGGGGGAGAGGATGGCCTAGATAGCCTGCATCTTAATCAGGGCCGCCATGATCATGTGATAGGAATCTGATTACCATCAAGGGTTCAAGTTCTAGCCTTTTTTACAGTCTAAGTTCTTATCATTTTTACATTCTTGCTAGCTTAGAATCAAGTGTTGCGTCAAACTATTTAGAAAGTTCTTTAGATGCATATTAAGCATTAATTTGTGCACATGAAGAATTCAATAGAGCTTTGCAATATCACATTACTTAATCTATTGGAGAAGTTGATCTAGAGGAAATTATTGTTTGCATATTTATTTGGATAGAATGAGATGGGCAAAACAAGTCAAAAACAAAGTTAAAATAGAGGACAACAGGCACAAAGTCTATTGACAAGACCGGCACCAATCATCAATTCACTGTCGAAACTAAACAATGTCCGGTGTCAAGACTAGTGCTAGCTCTAGTGCCGAAAATTATCATCCTTCCTAGGGTTTTGTAGATTAGTTTTTATTTGGTTTTATTTAGTTTCTTATTTAGCTAATAAATAGCCAGCTATGTTAGTTAATTGGGTCATTTTTTAATTTATTAGATTAATTAGTTTATTAATTAGTAGAATAAGTGACATAATCTAGGTCCATTTGGATTCATCTAAGTAGGCTTATTTTGGCCATAGATAATTGTTCTCTTTACTAGTAATAATTAGATAGATTTTAAGTAATAAAATTTAGAGAGCTTTCTCTTTCTTGTTCTTTTGTGAACAACCTTGATACAGTGTTAAGTGTGTTTTCTTCCTCTTTAAGTTTGGCTTATCAATCAACAACCATGATTGATTGTGGCACCTTTCTACCTTCAAACCAAAGGATCGCTAATTTGTTTAGTTCTGAATTCACAACTACGGGAATTAGAGGGGTCTTACGGGTTTGTCCATCTAATTTGCTTGATAACCTAATTAAGATAGATCCTCTTGCTACTTGATTGGATCGATTCTTTAAGAGCGGGAGTTTGGGGATTCGGGTTCACATCATCGTGATAGCTCCTTCTCTTTCTTTTCCTCTACTGACCCCCAGTAATCTTGGTGGATAACCCCCTAATATCTATCCCTGTATCTACTTCAATTTTAACAATTGTGAGTTAGGTACTGTCCTCGACCTCTGCCTCTAGGGTCTCAAGGCAAGGTTCTTTTCTAATCCTTCATTTCTTACAATCAATGATTAGGGGTGCTTTTGTGGAGTCAGCAAGTAATTCTATTATTATCGATTCCTGTGCAGGGAGTTACCCATTTGGTCGACTGCTTTTGCCTTAGGTGATAGCTCAGGATTCACGATTCTCCAATTGTGCATGCATGCTCGTCTTTCTTAGAATTGCACATACTCTTATTCACTGACCACCTTGAAGTTAAGTGACCAAATGTTCCTTGCTCAAGTAGTGATGAGCACTTCTTGATTTTCTATTTCAGGCCTTGTATCTCTTTTAAGGCTAAATATTTTTCATGCAGGTTGACACATTCTTTGCCGAGGTCATGCATTGGTCTATCATAATAGTGGAGGATTTCAATTGAATTGATACAAGAAACTAGCAACTGGAGGTGAAGATGGCCAAGTTGAAGGAATTCCTTGCTTAGGAGGTGCAAGAAATAGCCCATGAAAAAGAAAAGATTGGGAGCAAAAGATAGAACGTGATGATGGAAAAAGTAGAAGTGGACTTCTTCAGGATTGCCTTGGCTTAAGAGAAAAAATGTCAGGTCGATGAGAGGGAACAGGAGCACATTGCCATAGAAATTGTTAGATCCATTAATGTCAAGGTCCACCTTGAATCTAAGGAGTTCTTTGAGGACATGGTAGAATTCAGAAGGCCCAACTTCATACACAGATTCACCTAAGTCGTGGACCTAATATACCATCTCGTTTCCAACTAATACTGAATAAGCACAAGGAGTATCATCCTATTGCAAAGGAACTCGTTGATCACATAGTCAAAGGGCTACAAAATGAGAAGAGATCTCGAAAATTGATTATAGCCTTTAATCCTAAGGTTGAGGTGAAATATGGGGAACTTGGCTCTCTAGAGGAAGTTAAGAGATGCTATAGTAATAGGTCAGCGGCGGCCAATAGTCCGAGGGCACCAGGAAGTAGTGCATGCAAAGAATATGCAGTAGGCTATAGTTCTGGTTTTTTTTTTTTTTCCTCAAATCTTTTGTAAATCTCCATCAAATTAATTAATGAAATACAAGTCTTGTTTGTTTTAAGTTCTGTCTATTGCCTTTTACCTTTTCATTATTGTTCTTCATGTGACTTTGGCTACTAGTGCTTAATCCATTGTTTTTTTTTGTTTTAAGGAATAGTGGAACTAAAAATAAGATGCTTCAATAAATAATAAAAAATATCCTTCATATTTTAGATCCACTTTTTGGGCAATCTAAAATGCTCAGTCAAGTCATAACAATGAGATTTCAATAAAGATTACAGATGGAACTTTCTAAATTTTTTTGAGTCCTATATCCAAGGTACAAGGATTTCATCTTGGTAGGCAAATTTATAATATCCTATTTTATTGGCCTCGACAACGTAGTAGGCCCTTCCCACTTGGAGTTTAGTTTTGCTTGGCCAGGAACTCGACTAACAAAATTTTTGTGCAACATTAAATGTGAGGACCCGAAAATTCATTTTATTCGACCTATTTATGTAATTAATTATTTATTTTCTCTGAATAATTAATTTAGATCATTTTAATTGCAAATACTCCATACATTACTTCCTTTTATTTTAAAACCTTGTTTAATCATCAATTTAATTTATAAAATTGCAAAGTTTCATATTTTCATAAAATTACTCCATCAAAATTAGTTTGAGTTATTTGAATGTCGTTTATCAATTGTAACGGCACGAAAAGTTTTAAAATGTATTTTGTACATTTAAACTATTTTTTTTCAATTTAAACTATTTGAATGTTTAAATTTCGCACTCGGGTCTAGGATCGACTATTAGACGTAAGTTTCGAATGTTAGAATATGTATTTGGAGTATAAAAATGAGAGAAACCGGGATCGTAGTGTTTTGTCATGTGAATCAACCCGACACGAGAAAAAGAGACTTTATGTTCAATCGGTAGTTTCATTCATTTCTTCCATTTTTCCATAAAAGCTCCAAAAGTCAAAATTACTATTCATTTTCTTCCTTTTCCTCCAAGCTTGGCTGACCACTTGCTCCTCTTTTCCTTTCATTTTGTCTTCAAACTTCCATCTTCAAGAAACACCACAAATCACCATTTAAGCCAACAAAAAACTTGAAGAACTTGCTAGTTTCTCTTGGAGCTTCGGACCACCTTGGAGAGAGAGGAGAAACCGGTTGTGGAGCTTGAAGATTGAGGGTTTTGTGAGCTAAATCATCCACCATTAATCAAGCTTTTTGTTGGAATTGGGGGTAAGCTTTCTAGAGACTAAAATCTTGTTCAATTGGTTTATTTTCCTAGGTTAAGAGAGCTTGTAGCTCTTTGAGTTGGATTTTGTTGTTGATTGATGAGAGTGGGCTCTATGAAATCCCACCATAAATGAACTTGGGGCTGTTGATGATCTTATGTGTGTGTGTGAGGTGTTTATATGTTGAGTGGTTGCTAAAAATGAAAGAGGGAAAAGAAGAGGAGAAACCGAGAGGAAGGAATGCTTGCTGCCCTGTATTTGGTTGTTTTGATCACAGCCTTTTGATGTGAATTTTTAGCTGAAATTTGGTGAAAACGTAGCTTACATACTAAGGTTGTTGTCTGAAAAATTTGGTGTTTTTCTAGTACCATTTCATTGCTCAAATAATGTCTCAAAGTTGTTCTTCAAAACTGGAATTTCTGGAAATCAGGGTTGGTCTTGCAGCCTACTTCCAACTATTGTAACTTGGTGTACAAAGGTCCAAATTGAGTTCAATTTCTTGTGTTTGAAACTAGAATCTGAGTTATTTTAGCAGTGTAAATTTCAAGGGCTAGTTCAATTTCTGTGAATTTTGGCAAATTTTCAAAGTTGACTGAAAATCAAAACTGATATGCTTTGTTCACACTATGACAGCAGGTTCAAGCTGAAATTTGATTAGTTTTCAATTCGAATCTTGTATAAGTGTCTTCTCAAGAGTTTTAGTTCATCGAGTCTATTTTCCAACGGTATAAGATTCATAATTTTTGGACTTATAGAACCCAAGTTATGATTTTTAAAATAATACTGCTCAAAACTGAATTCTTTTCCAAGAAAGCTTAGCATTTGGAATTTGAGTGTTCAAAACTGCCACTTGTCTTTTGGGGTCATTTTGCCCTGTTTTAACACCATTATTTCATGATTATTCACTGCTAAGATGATGGTCTAGATGAGGGCTAGACTCTTGGCAAAAATGAGCATTTTTGGTGCATAAAAATGTTTAACGAAAGCATGTGAAAATTGAAGAGCCAAATCTGGAATTTTGCTCTTCACACAAGCGCCGAATTATTGCCTTGTTTTTGAAATGTTTTGATTCAAGTGTTTGCTATCATTTTGCTTCCATTTGATAAAGGAATGATGCTAGAGCTTTTGTGTCAATGTTTGAGTGATTTGGGGCTGTTTTAGTTGAGCAAAATGTTTGAAAATCAAAAGGAAGAAAATCTAGCAGCTTAGGTTTTAGATTTCTCGCAAATTTTGGCCATCTAAAACGTTATTTTCCCGTGTGATTTTTTGGCTCAAATTTGGTACACACATAGTGCACCTAGTGAGTATTGAGTGTACAAAATTTGGTGATTTTCCAGTGGCATTTCGATGCCCAAATGCTGTCTCAAAATTAGCTTCTCAAATCTGGAAATCTTCCCGTCAGTCTTGTCAACCCCTGTACTTCTGTCGGCTATAACTCTTTGCTCGGGAATCAAAATTGAGCGCTGTCAGTGGCGTTTGAAACTAGACTTCACAAACTTTCTAACGGTATAAGGCTCGCACACTAGTTCTTTTCCTATCAATACCAGAAATGTCGTAAAAATGGCTGATCCACCAGCCTGTTTTCCTGTTTTGTTATTGTGCTGGGTTTTCTGGTTCGTTTTAGCTCTGCCAACTTCAGGAATCTTCAAGCTATGTCTTCTAGTGATTTTTAGTATGTTGAATCTAGTTTCCGTAGCTTTAAGCCTTTTTTCCGATGTATCTTGAGTGAGTTGTGGCCTAAGAGAGAAGCTTTAGTTGAGTGATTTTTGGTGAACTTGTAGAGTTAGGTTAAATCTTAAGTTTTAACCGTTTGAATTAAAAGTGATAGTTCCATTTTGGCTCAGGTGACCAAGAGGTTGCGGAAGTTGGCCTGACTACCGAAGTTTAAGCTTCTTGCTCGTTCACTTGTTTTCGGGACTTCGGTGAGTATCCAAGTGCATGTTATTAATGTTTTAATTAATGTAAATGATTTGAAAAGCATGATTGTATGCCTAGGTGAGCGTGTACTTTATCACGCTCACCATAATTGGATTGCTTCTAAGTGAATTCTACTGCTTGAACTGTTAATTGTTTGACCGCTTGAACAATTGTTACTTGAATTACAACTGCTTGAATTGCTTGTTATTGCTATTAAAAAGTGTGGGGACACCCAAACCCCATTGGGAAACCTTTCACTTTGGCCGGAAATAGGGGTTTAGTCGAGGGATTGGTGAACCATGGGTCTTAAAAGTGTTATGTCGGTTGGAGTGCGCTCGCCGACCAAGGTATACTCGAGTATTACCAACTTTATATATTTTGACGAGCGGGCTCGGTACAGGGGGTGTAAGTAGACGGGTGAGGGTTTCAAGTGGTGTCTACTGGATGTGAGAGTGTGGTTGACGGAGTGTCAATATTTTGATTTGAAAGTCGGAGCTCATGAAATGGAACGGATGTGATTATGGAAATATAGAAATTTGGATCGGGGGTACGTGCTATGTCCCTGAGGACGGTAGTCACCTCTCCCTCCCGTAACCACCTGTATCCTTTATATGGTATTATTGAATTGCCTGATGTGAAATATTGCTTGTTTTACTTTAAATTGTTTTAATTGTTGATGTATTGTTCTATCTTAATTGCGTGCATGCTTTCTTGGCCTCACTGAGCATTAGCTCACCCCAATATATTTGTTTTCCTTAACAGGTCTTGAAGTGGGGATCGTAGATCGAGGTTTTAGTTTCTTTGGTAGGATCTCTGTATTTTTGTATAGGATTAATATTAATTGTGAAGTTAACGGTTTATTGTACTTGAAGTTACTATTATTGTAATTTAAAAAAAATTATGGAGGATTTACTCTTGTAAATTTATTAGTATTTTTGGTTGGACGTTAAATAGGGTTTTAGGAATGAATGCTGGTAATTATATTTTGGATTTTGTAGTGAGTCCTGGCGAGAGTTGGGCAGGCGTCCCGCTGATACCCTTGGGTTCGCCCTTGGGAGAGGTGGGGGCGTCACATTAAATCTCCTGGTTGGAAAAGTCATTCTTTCACTTTAGAATTGTAGTATTAGGTAAGAGCGTTCTTGTATCAAGTCATTTAGATAATTGAGATCTCCCTCTTCTCTTTCAGCAAATCAAAATCTACTCAAGTTTACAGTAATTGGTCTCTACCAAGGAGGCTTATAGCCCTGGGTTGGGTATGACTACCTCAGTTAGGACTACCATCTTATTTTTGTATGTAATAAGAGTAGGGTTTTTTGAGTAGTCGATCTAAGGGTTGTACGGTAGATCTAGAGAATATTAGGGAGTTCCTCCATCCATGAGGTGTTAGTTTGCTTTAGACGAGTCTTTATTTCATGCAAGACCAGCAGTTAACATTCTCACCTTGTCTATTGGTTTGGTGTACCTAATTGAGGTGAAATGCTATTTAATATGCAACTCTTCACACTATGCTTTAAATGATTTTTTGGCAAATTGCCTATCATTATTGAATATAAGAACTCAAGGACTATTAAATTAGTAAATAAATTTTTTTCAGAAGATCTTTTGAATAGCTTGACTAGTGATCATAGTGAAGGGTTCGGTTTCGATCTATTTTGTGAAATAATTAATGGCTACAATTAGCCATTTGAAATCCCATCTGACCTGAGGGAAAAGGCCCAAAACATCCATGCCTTATTGCTTAAACATCCAGTAAGAGGTGATTGGGATCATCTTGGTGATCAGCTAGTGAGTTTCAGGAGAATGGGTCTAGCAGAATAGGCATACTTGTATCAGTTTTTGGGAATTTAGCTACATCGTCGGCCAGTAATAGCTAAGAAGTAGAGCTTTTCAAGCAACAATCCTAGGTCCCACATCTTAAGGCCCATATGCCCCATTAGATGCCTTTATATATTTCTCCCCAAGCATGTAGCTTCCTTCTTTAGCACTGACACGTATGAGCAATAGGTTGGTGTAGGACCCTTTATATTGAATCTCATCCCTATGAGCATAATCCACAGCACGAAGTTGGATCTTTCATATCTTAACATATTCTTTGGATAGAATTATTTGGGTTAAGAATAGGATAAGTAGATCTATCCATGTGGGAGCTTGGCTACTGGGTAAATGAGGTTATTCTCAAAGTCTGATTTGGAGAGCAATTCCACTAAGATGGTGAGGTAGGCAAATAGGGTAAAGGCTAGTTTGGAGAGAGCATTTGAGATTGAGAGACCTTTAAATCTTAAAGGTTTTAAATTCACTCACCACTCTTTGACTTTGGTGAGGTATTTCTACATTGGCTCCTCTTGTGCCTCGTATTCCCCAAGAACTTATTAGACCATGAGTTGTAAATCACTATAATTCTTTAGGTGCTGAGCTCCTAGTTTCCTAGTGAGCTTTAACCTAGTGACAAAAGCCTCATTCTCAGAAGCATTGTTAAGAGTTATAAAATCAAAATGTAGGGTTTAAATGCATTTTTCCTTATCAAGGCTGATGAGGAGCCCAGGATCACTCCTATCTTGGTTGGAAGATCTATTAATATATATGCTCTAGGATTGTGGGGGCCTTGGTTTTAGTTCTCAGGAGTTAGTTAGGGTCATCTTCGTAATAAAATCAATTAGGGTTTGTGCCTTAATGATAGTTCTCAGCTGATAGGTGACATCAAATTCTCCTAACTTAATGGCACACTTGGCCATTTTTTCCTTGTCAGATGGACTGATCAGACATGATACAAATTATGTGTGACTGAAACTAGGGCTTCAAACATGGGGCTGTATGAATCAGACATGACACCAATAGGTCATAGATATACTTTCATGTTCATGCCAATTTGAGTCTAGAAGAGCTTATTTACTAGACTTTGATGGGTAGTGCCGACATTCTTTAGGCCAAAGGGTATAGTTGTCTAGCAACAAACCTCTCGATTTGCGATAAAGGCAGCTTTTTTTTTGGTCCTCCTCATCCATCCCGATTTGATAGTGACTCTTGATTGCGTCAAAAAAGTAGAACATCTTGTTTCCTATGGTGGAGTCAACTAGAGCATCAATCTGACATAAGGGAGTAGCAGTCCTTCGGGTAGGCTTTGTTGAGGTCAATGAAGTCTACATGTATTCTCCAATCCCTTCTGTCTTTCTTGACCATTATTGGGTTGGCCAACCAAGTAGGATATTGAAATTCCTTAATTATTTTGGAGTCAAGGAGCTTGTCAACCTTCTCAAAAATGGCTTTGTTTCTTTCTTGCGCAAAATTCCTCCCCTTCAGTTATATGGGTTTGGCACAAAGATATCATTAATTCTTAGAGAATCCCGAGCCTATTAGATGTTGTTCAAGCAAAAACCTCTCTAAACTCTTGTAAGAGAATGATTAACTCAAATTGGCAACCTCCCTATCAAGCAACCTCTTTAACCTATCCTTCTTAATGTTAGGGGACTTGCTGATGTTAATGGTCAAGGTGTTCATTTCTTTAGGATCAATCACCTGGCCTCCTAACCCTATCAAAGGCTTTCGAATTGGTTCATCTTCAAGCTCCATTTGCTGGAAAGGATTGCAATGAAAATGTCTATGGAGCTCTTGGGATCAATGTAAACCTTCTTCACCTTATAATTATTGGTAATGACATCGATTACCAAGGTCTCATGCTGGTTAGAAATAGCCAAAATAGGGTCATTTGGGCCGTGGGTAATTTCTCTTTTTAGCTAAGAGCTCGGTGCCTTGTGATCAAACCCTGCTTGTTGGGAATTTTTTTTTGAGAAACTTGACTATCCCCTTCAATTGGTCTCCTGGCTATGGTATTAATGACTCAACCGAGATTTTGCCCCGGGTTAGGGGAAGGATCCTGGGGCAGTTGGCAATCTCAATGATGGTTCCTCTCATCCAAACGGTCCTCTTGACAACCATTCCTCCTCTCATCTTGTCTATCATTTTTATAGTCTTCTTGACTATTGTGTCTAGCAAATTGCCAGAGATGCTCCTACAAGATAAGGCATTTGATCTCTTTCTTCAAATTGTTGCAGTTCTTAGTTTCATGACCAATATCTTTGAGACAAGTGCAATAGAGGATCATGTTTCTCTTCTCTCTCTTCCCTGTCATCTTGAGGGTTGGATGACAAAATTGCTCAATAACTACAAGGATATTAATTTGGCTGGCAATTGGAGAGGTCAATATGTTGTCTGGAATAGAGTTTGCCCTTCCCAATCCGGTCAAAAACGCTTCGTCCGTCTTGATTGATTGAGGGATTGCCCAAAGTACTAGCTTTGAACTGGTTCCTTCTCCTGTCAAAGGCATGGTTTTTAAAATTGGGATCCTACTTAAGATTGTTTTTATGTTTACAGAATTGGAACGTAGGATCGTACTATCCTATAAAAAATGAAAAAAAATGCTTATACTAATACTTTTTAAGTTTACAATTCATGTATAAAGCAACAAGTAATATAACTCATATACAATCACCATAATAGTTTTGTCAATTAAGATTAAAATTGTGCTATCTAAAGTATTTGGGATGATCTAAAATCAAAATAAAAATTTTTGGACTCTATGTAATATATTATAATGCACATGATCAAACCAAAAGTCTTGTTCTTTCTTATTATGAAATCCAAATGTAATTAACGAATAAGAGAGCTGGAAAAGTTGAATTTATATATATGTAGATCATTTAAGTATTTATTAATAAGATAAATAAATATTACGTATTTAGTTAATTATAATATTTATCAATGATTACATCATTTGTTATATATATTAGCACAATCAAATATGCATAACTATTGGTTTTAAGGTACAAAAAATTATTAATAAGAATTTTCATCACACTAAGTTACCATAATAAAAATTCCAAACAATAACCCTAAGTGATAACTTATAAAAGACTATCTTCTTAATTTAGTGAAATACATGGGTCAATTTTAAAAGCTCCAATTTTTATAGGTAAGAAATTAGCATGAGATACGTAAATGAGTTTAAATTCTTGAAATCTTGTATCTACCACGACAAACGACATTCAATTTTGAGTTTTTTAGACAAAGTTATAGTCAAAATACTAAAATTTTTATAGTAGTATTTTGAAATAGTAGGATCGTATGATTGTACGATCCTACCATGATCCTACTGATCTTACTAAAATTAAGCTAAAATTTGATTCTAAGTGCGATCTGGATCGATTCTCATGATTCGGATCGTAGGATTGTATGATTTTGACAACCATGGTCAAGGGCAGCTCAGGTGGTGACCACATTATCTTTCTTCATTGAGATCGCCTCTTCCCCTCGGATGTTCTGGCTCACACGCTCTAATAGCTCATAAATGTTTTGTGACATCCTTTCATGGAGATTGGTATTGAGCCACCTTACTTTAAGGTCTTTAATAGAGGCATAATGGATACCTATTTGTTAGGGTTGGGAATCTAAAGAGATTCTCTCCAGAAGCATTCCAAGTATGATCGAAGAGATTCTGCTTGATGTTACTAAATATTCACAAGATGGATTGAAGTCTTATTAATTGGTCTGGATGACGCAAACCTCAAAATGAATTTCCTTGTCAACTGGGACAAAGAATCTATAGATCTTGTCTCTAACTGGTTGAACCATTTATGTGTGTGGCCTTCTAGAAACAGCATGAATGTTCACATAACCAGGTCAAGGGCATTATAAAAGAACAAAGTCATGGTGAGAGATCTTAAAATTGGAGGGTAGGGGGTATTCATTGATCTTTGGGGTAAATGGCAACCCTTCATCATATTATCTTTGGGCCTCCACATAAATCAGGATCCTCTTGATCCATCCCTTTGCCTGGATAGATTTTGAGAGAGAGAGAGAGAGAGAGCACAACCGAGAGAGGCCACTCTCAAGGGTTGACTCCTTTGTGGGGTTTAGAACTTCTCATTTCTCTTCTTCGGGTATATCCTCTCAGATTTACCTAAAAGGTTAATCGCACTTTATCCCCTTTAGGTTTGGGTTGTTTCTCACTTTACCCCCCAACATTTTATTTTCCTCAATTTATCCCCTCCGTTAGTCAAACTAAGCAAATTGACCGTTAACAATTTCAACATACCGAAAATGCCCTTCACAATAACCGTTCGATTTTTTGATGACCAAAACGCCCTTTGGTCTAGTCAATTATAAAAGGGATCCTATCTGATGCTTCATTCCAAACATCAACATTTTTTCTCCTTCATTCTAGTCTAACATCACCTCAAATTTTTCTTTATCAACTCAGAAAAAATGTCACAAAATTTTTCAAATAACGGAATTGATAATCGGAGTACATTTAGATGATACTAGCAATCAAAAAGAAAATGACTTAAAAAATGTCAGAATTGAGTAGTTGATATTAGCAATCAAAAAGAAAATGGCGCATTTTCTTTTTGATTGCTAGTACCACCTCAAAGAAAATTTTGAGGTGACATTAGACTAAAATGAATGAGAGAAAATATTGATATTTGGGAGAAAGCATTAGGTAGGATCCCTTTTATAACTGACCAAAGGGCATTTTGATCATCAAAAAATCAAACGGTTATTATGAAGCGTATTTTTGGCATGTTGAAATTGTTAACGGTCAATTCGCTTAGTTTGACTAACAGAGGGGATAAACTGAGGAAAACAAAACGTTGGGGGACAAAGTGAGAAACAGCCCAAACCTAAAGGGGATAAAGTGCGATTAACCCTAAAAAAAACTACCTATTTCTAACCTGCCAGAGGCCTCTACTGTCATGCCCTTCCCTTTGGCTTGCCTGTCTAACTTTCAAAGAAAGGCATATTATTGTGGACAAACTTGACCATTCAAGTCACACCTCTGTTATCTCGCTTTAGGGCTTTCTCTTGGCTCTCTAGGTGGGATCCAACCTCATCATTCTAGGAAAGGGTCCAAGAGTGCAAGGTCTTGCACATTGAGTATCTAGATCGAGCAGTGGGAGCCATAAGGAAATATAAACTGAAAATTGTAGTTCCTATAGATGGTGCCAATTGTGTAAGCAAGGACTCTACCAAGCTTGGGGCCTCAATGAATGCCTTGTAAAATCTTTTGCTCACTACAAGAAGAAGAAATAAAGGAGAGATGGTGATAAGTCCCCTAGGGCCATTCTGATACTTAAGTCTATACTAAGGTACAAAGAGTAAAGGGAGTCTGTGACAACCCCACTTCTCCTTAGGGCGTACCCTAAGGTATTCATGGAGCGCCTACCCAGCTCTCGCCAGGACTCACTCACTAGAACATCCAATAATACTTCAAATGTGAACATAAACAACCATTCCAATCCAAATCACAAATATTACATAACGAAATTCAACTTACAACTCTCATTCCCAAATTACAGTTCAAAGTACTTAGAGTACAACCACATTACCATCTCACAGGCCCAAATACAATGAAAGTCCATCCATCCATGATTACAAAGGGATACAGGAAATAACCCAGCCAATAGCGCTAAGAAGGATCACGACACACGCTATCCATCGTCTCGAGCCCTGTGAGGGAAAAATAAAATATTTTTGGGATGAGCTAGAAGCGCAGTGAATGTCCAGTAAAAACAAGAAATTCATGGACCTTTGAGTTAAACATCATTTTGTAAAACATTTAAGTCTTTAAACAGTCATTCTTGAAACACTTATTTAGCAAACAACATACAGTAAGCAATAATTCAATAAACATGTAGTTCAAGTAATGAAAGGATACAGTGTCCTCCAATGACAGTCACAGTCTGTCTTGTCAGTCAACCACCCTCCTACTCCTCCTTATAACTCCTAGTGGTAATACTCGAGTATACCATACAGTGTGCCCTAAGTACCAACCTACCCGACCAAGTCCGCTTCTGGCTCGAGTAGGCCGATAACGAAGGGGGAAAGGCCTTGTTCAGCCAATGTGGTAAAGTACACATGGCCTACAGTCATGCGCAAGTAATATACAAACAGTGGAGAAGTAAACAGTTGAACAGTGTATTCACAGTTAGGTCGAGTGAGATAAAGTACACACTTGCCTAGAACCAAGTATTTAACACTTATAAAATCAGGTAACATCAAGCATTAATCACATAACATACAAGAAATACTCACAGACTCGTTTCTTTACAAATATGAGTGCAGTAAATCATTTCACAAGTCATTTTCACGTAGTAGTAAAACTTTTGACCTAAAATGGATTTGAACATTCATAAACTCTTCATAAATTGTGTCACTTGTAAAAGCATATTACTTGGAAATGGTGGTAAATCACTTCATTAGAATTACTAACAGATCATTTCAATAAAGCATTCATTTGCAACCAATAGTAAAGTCTTTCATTTAAAAAGGGGTTGGGACACTCAACTTGATTCGATTAAACGAGTGAGCAAAGAAGAAGGCTAAACTTCGTTAGTTGGTTCACCCTCGACAAGGTCTTGACCACCTGAGCCAAAGTTTATCTATTAGATACTAACCAAAACATCTAAAACTCAAAGCTTAACTTAACTATTTAGAATCACCAAACTCTCACTACTACGATTGCTTGTACAAACCAAATCTACAATTACACTCGTTGAAATCAGCAAGGCTTATGGGTAGGTATGCTAGACTTGGAGAACTACAACTCACTAGAAAACTTCATTTTTCAAATTCATTCTGTAATACATGTCAAATTAAGTTGCAGGACTCAGTAGTAGTTAAAGTACAGTATTATCACTTTACAAAATCAATCAAAACTCACATAGGAAATCAAAGTTCTAGACGACTAAAATCGCTCCCTAATTTTTTCAAAATTACATGCTTACCCAAAATTAGTGAAAACACAACTTTTCACCATTAAAATTCATAGCTTCACTCCATTAAATCACGTACTCATAATTAAACATAATACACATTTATTTAGGCAAAATCTCTTCAAGAAAAATCACAAAATTTTGAAATCAAACATTAAAAATCACCAAGCATGGGTTTGGCCATCTCATACACTTTTCTTCCAAAATTTCCAACAACAAAATCCTACTTTCCAACCATATCAAGACTATTTCATGAATATCACACAAATCCACAATCAGGTCCTCAAGTCAACTTCCTAAAATCCACCTCAAGTCCGCTACCTAGGTTGGGATTTCAAGAGCCCAACTTCATCTTTTCAGATGAGATCATTACACCAATATCAATCATAGATCTAAGCTATTTAACTCTAATAAAGCTATATCTAGAAGATTTAGAGCTTATACCTTTAGATTTGACTAGATCTGACAAGATCCAACAAGATCCACCAAGGCTTTGTGATATCTTCTCAAAATTGACCCCTTCAAGCTCAACAACCCCAAAAGCTCCAATCTTTGCTCGATTTCTCCTTGTCTTGAAGATGTTCTTCCCAAGATTAGCTCTCAAGATCTTTTTAGATCTGGCAAGATCCAGGATAGATCTATTCAAAAGTGAACCTCCAAGTCTTGTTCCTTCAAGTATCTTCGAAATTGGCCAAAGTTCTCGTGGATCACTTGATGGTTTCCTTCCCAAAAGCTTCAAGGATCAAGATGACGGCTCTTCCTTGGTCTCTCTCTCAATCTATCTTTCCAATGGAGTTGCAAGGAACAAGATGAAGAAGAGATGAAGTTGATGGGTTGCTCTCTTGATTTCTTCAAGAAACATGAAAATAGACAAGATGAAGCTTACCTTTCTCTCCCTTGCTCTCTCTCTCTCTCTTGGCCGGCTGCAATGAGGAGGATGAGCCAAGAATGAAGTCTTCAATAAAGCCTTGAAGCTTGAAGAAGGATAAGGAAAGAAAAATGGAAGAAGGAAAGTTGGAATTCTCTCTCTCTCTCTCACTCTAGCTCTCGGCCCTCTCTCTCTCTCTTGTGATCCAAAATGAAGCTGCAAAATGAGGAAGCAAGGATGCAAGAAACAAGGCTTTATAAGGACAAAATGCTTGGTTGTCCTTAAATCGAGGAAAAGTTAGTCAAACTCCACTTTTTGTCGCAGCGACACTCTAACTTAAACTGTTTTATCTCATCCCAACATTGTCCAACCTTAAATATATCTTTGTTATATCCCTACATATGCTCGGGTTCGATCCAAAGTCACTAATCACTCTTCGGAACATTAATTAGCGCTTAAGCAGGCCAAACACGTACACCGGCAAATAATTCATATAAAAATTTTCTAAATTGGAAATTAATAATTCAAAGCATAAATTCACTTATATTTGAGTGAAAATTCATAATAATAATATTATTATCATTATCATTCATTTTCTAATAAAAATAAAATTTTCGAACCCTCACAGAGTCTAGAGTGAAAATAGAGCAGATACCTTAACAAGGAGTGGAAGAGGAGCATTTATAGTGATAAAAGGTAGTTAAGCCTCTTGGTAGGGAATGAGGTGCTCCTCATCTCCTTATGGCAAGTCGAAACTCAGAAAGCGTCCTGAGATCTCTTGTCGAGGCGAAAACATCTTTTGAAATAGGAATGATCCAACATGTAACAAATATAGTTTTTAACAATGATTCATATTGCTATGATGATAATAATGTTTTTGAAAATTAGCCCTCACATTGTACAAGTGCATGCCCTTGTTAGCATTAAGTACAAAATATTCTTAGGGGCAAAAATTTACACTACTAGAGTTTTAGATAGTTGGATGAAATTCTTAATAGTTGAGTGGCTAAAATATACAAATGTGAAAAGTTAGAGAGTGTCATTTCAAGGGCTTTCGATTGTTGTATTCCGTCATGTTAATGTCATACCATATCTATACTTGTCTTCAATATATCAAAACCATGCATGATATTTAACTTTCATTTTGTATCCATGTCATAACTTATTCATTAATGCATGTCCTATCTTGCTTTAACATAGTTAATCAATTTAAATTGTTACCTAAAAATTATAGATGAAACATTAGCAAAGAATAAAATGTGTAATATTCTCTCATTCTTTTCAGTCTTGATTCCTAATTACACATTTCTTAACTGAGTTTTAAACGCTTTATCATCTTCTTAATGTTAAAAAAGGACTTTGTTTTCATTTTACAAAGAACGAGAAATTTTAGAGAGAAAAGAATGGGCAAAGCTATGCAAGAAAAAATAATACAACCAAGAATAGATCAAAAAATTAGAAAAAAATATAGCAAGTTTACAGAAAATTGTCAAAAGATTGTTAAAACTTATTTAAAATAAAAAGCACATTTGTCTATTTGATCATAGTAGGAGGAAAATGTGAGGCCCCGTATCATCAATTTAATTTATAAATTTGCAAAAATTCCATATTTTTCATAAAATTATTTTATTATTTTAGTTGAATTATTTGATTTTCGTATATCAATTGTAACGGCACGAAAAGTTTCAAAATGCATTGAGCACGTTTAAATAATGTCCTTAATTAAAATAGTTGAATGTTTAAATTTTGCATTCAGGCCTAGGGTCGATTACTAGACGTAAGTTTCGAATGTTAGAATATATATTCAGTATATATAAATGAGAGAAATCGGGATCGTAGTGTCGGGTCGTGTGAATCGACCTCAATGCAACAAAAGGTGATATTATATCAAATTACACAACTTTCTTCCATTTCTTTCATTTCCCATAAAACTCCAAAAGTCAAACAAGCCTCTCATTCTCTTCCTTTCTTCTTCCCATGGCCGGTTCTCTTCCCCTCTCTTCTCCCTCCATTTCATCTCCTAGAATCAACCACAAAACCTCCATTGCTCCTCCACCCCTCTATCCTTCCTTGCAATTTGAAGACTTTGAAGACCTTGAAGACTTATCCTTTGCTCCCTTGAAGGCTCAGCTGTGAGGAGAGGTTTAGAGGGGCTTGTGGACTCTCAAAACTTGAAGGATTAGCTTTGGAAGAAAGGTAACCACTCACCCAACCTCCCTTGCAACTTTTAAAGCTTAAATCTTAGGAAATTTATGGTTTCTTTGGCAAAGAGTGGACTGTTTTTGGCTTGCTCTGGCATGTTCAAAAGTTGGGCTCATGGATTCCCAACCTAGGTAGAGGACTTGAGGTGGATTCTAGGTGGTGGCCTTGAGGATTTCTCTTTGTTTGATGGCTTGATTTTGTGGTGAAATGGATGGACAAAAATCGGGAAATGTGGGGAGGGGGCTGTCCGAATTTTTTTTGCTGGAAAATTCCCCTATTTTGAAGCTTGAGTTTTTGATGCCTCTTGATGCTAAAATACACACCATATGTTAGGGGAAATGTATGCAAAATATCTCTCAAAAATCTCTCATTTGGTTAGTGAAAAGTTTGGTTAAAAACTTTTTGGAAAAGAAGACAGCAATGCTACCGGTTCTGCATGGACGTTTGTTTTTTTTTTTTCCAGTTTTGAATTCAAACTTTTGGGGTGAGATTTGATGCTACAAGACTTGTATTATGTTGGCCTATGTGTGTACTGAATGTCTTTCAAAAATTGTGTCTTTTGGTTGAGTAAAACTTGAGTTAAAAGAAAGGAACAAAAGCTGGAAAATTTTTGGTTCAAAACTGTCCGAAACTGTCTTCCTTCCTTGGCTTGGATTTTGTCAAAAGTTTTGGGGTGTTTTTGTCACAAACTACTCAAGAAACTTTTCTAGATATGTGGCTTCAAGTGTGAATAAATTGAGCGCTAAAAACCTGCTCAACCAATTTTTAAAAGAGGACCATTTTCGTACACCTTTTCTGGAAAATTCTGGGCGCAGGGTTGGTGAAATAGTCTTGTTAAAACTGTTGTAACTTGGTGTAGGAAGATCCAAATTGAGTTCTGTTTGTTGTGTTTGGAACTAGAATGGAGTTATTTCAGTGTTATAAATTTCAAGGGTTGGTTCGATTTCTGTGAATTTTGGTGAATTTTAAAATTGACTGAAAATCAAGACTGTTATGTCCTGTTTTTACTGTAGCAGTGAATTTAAACTGAAATTTGATTGGTTTTCGATTTGGATTTTGTATAAGTGTATTCTCGAGAGTTTTAGTTCATTGAGTCTATTTTTCAATGGTATAAGATTCATAATTTTTGGACTTATAGAACTCATGTTAAGATTTTTCAAAAAATACTGCACAAAACCAAAACTTCTTCTAAGGAAGCTTAAAATCTGGAATTTGAATGCTGAAAGCTGACAATTCACTTTGCCATTTTCAAGCTCAGTTTTGAATTTCTATTTTCATGGATTCCTTGGTTTTTTGAAAGCTTAAATGTTACACTATGTGTTGGTAAAATGTTTTGCAAATGTAAGATCATTTGGTGTATCAAAAGCTCTTGAATGTTGGGTTAAAAATCTGGAAATTTCATCTCTTTTTCACTTTGCCAAACTATTGCCCTGTTTTGAAGCATTTTGATTCAAAGTTTACTACCATTTTGCTCTCATTTGTTAAAGGAATGTTTCTAGAGCTTATGTATTAAAATTTGAATGATTTGGGGCTGATTTGGTTGAGCAAAACATTTACAAATGAAAGAAGGAAAAATCTGGCAGTTTGGTTCCAAGATTTTTCACAAATTTTGGTCATCTAAAAAGTTACATTCCCATGTGATTTTTTGTCTCAAATTTGGTACACACATAGTTCACCTAGTGAGGTATGAGTGTACAAAATTTGGTAATTTTTTAGTGGCATTTTGATACCCAAATGTTGTTCCAAATATAGCTTTTCAAATTTGGAAAATCTGGCTGTCAGTTTTGACAACCCCCTGTACTTCTGTTGGCTACAACTCTTTCCTCGGGAGTCAAAATTGAGCGCGTCAGTGGCGTTTGAAACTAGACTTCACAAGCTTTCTAACAGCATAAGTTCTGCATGATAGTTCTTTTTCTATCAACACTAGCGAAGTCGCAAAGATGGTTGATTCTTCAGCCTGATTTTTCTGTTTTTGATGTTGTTGGATTTTCCGGTTCATTTTAGTTCATTCGACTTCAGGAATCTTCAAGCGAAGTCTTTTAGTGATTTTTAGAGTATTGAATCTAGTTTCCGTAGCTTTAAGCCTTGCCCAATTCCGATATATATTGAGTGAGTTACGGCTTAAGGAAGAAATTATAGTTGAGCAATTTTGGCAAACTTAGATAATTAAGTAAAAATTTGACTTTTAGCCATTTAGATTGAGTGTAATAGTTCCGATTTGACTCAGGTGACCTAGAGGTTGTAGAATTTGACCCGACTGCTGAAGCCTAATCATCTTGCTTGCGTGTTTGACAAAATTCATAGGTGAGTGTTCAAGTGCATATTACTTAATGCTTTATTTAATGTCAATGATTTGAAAAACATGTTTGTTTGACTTGGTGAGCGTGTACTTTATCGCGTTCACCTTTATGTGAAATGAAATTGTTAAATGCTTGTACATGTGCTTGTTCTTGAAATGTTAATGCCAAACGGTTGAATGTACCACACTCAAACGAGTGGGAGGTACCTCTCCTCCCGTTTTGGTTGTTTTTGGCCAAGTCGATTGGAGCGGTGTCTTGTCGACTTCTTTTGCCAAGCGGTAGTATGTACTACACTCTAGTGAACAGGAGGTGCCTCTCATCCCGTCTTGGTTTATTGATAATTTCTATTTTGACGAGCGAGTCCGGTACAGGGGCTGTAAGTAGACGGGTGAGTGTAAAGTGATGTCTACGAACAGTGAGATAGTGGTTGACGGAGTGTCAACATACCAATTGAAAATTGTGGCCGGAAAGTGGACCAAAGGTGATTGTGGAAATTTCGGAAAATGTAGAACAGGCCAACTATATCCTTTTATATTGAATTCTTTAAATTGTTTTGTGTGAGTTTTGAGATTTTCTACTGTTTTAGTATTTTAATAATTTTGTTACTGCTTTAACTTGCTTATGTGTAAATTCTTGACCTCACTGAGCGTTAGCTCACCTCAATATATTTGTTTTCCTTAACAGGTCTTGAAGTGGAGATTGTATATCGAGGAATTAGTTTCTTTTGTAGGATTTCCGTACTTTTGTATAAGACAGAAATTATTCACAAAGTTGGTGGATTATTGTATTTGAAGTTATTATTATTGCAATTTTGATAGAATTGTTGGGCTTGTACTCTGGAAAGTTGTAGTGATTTTGATAGACTTTAACTAGGGTTTTAAGAATGAATGCTTGTATTTATAATTGAATTATGTAGTGAGTCCTGGAGAGTTGGGTAGGCGTTCCGCTAATATCCTAGGATACGCCCTGGGGAGAGGTGGGGACGTCACAGAAAACAAATGAGCAACAACTAATGTAAAAGGTAAGTAGTCATCAATATGACGAAGTAAGAATGATGACCAATATTGAAATCCAGAGGTTGTATATAAACGAGGTTGTGGAGTCTAAATCTAAATATGAGCTATGCATGTATGCATGGAGGAGATAATTTCACTCTTTTGACTCTCAAACTATAAAATTATGAAGAAATTGCCAATTTTTGGTATAAATTTAGGAAGAAACTGGTGGGTGTCAAATCGTCAAAAATAAAATACCTACTTTAAAATATAAATTCAAGTATAATGATGAGTAGGGTCGTATCCTCAGGAATTGGGTGATTTATTTTCTACAGAGAATTTGGGGGGTTTTTGAGAAGGAAACAAATAATTAAAAATGTGCAGTAATTAAAAAACACAATAAACAATAAATTGACACAACCTAATCAAAGAACCAATCTCGGCACCGGTGCACACAACTGATCATAAATACATGGAAATATTCATACGTTCATGAATAAATTGGTTATAGTGGTCAAATGACGCGCCCAACCACCAATCTTTCCTTAATTATATAGTAGTCCAGAAATGCTCATAAACTACCCTCTTGTGAACTAGACAACCCTAGAGACGCTCATAAGATTTAATCTAGCCACAACATTAGAAATTAGAAAGACCCAATTCTAGATGACAAACACACATACAAGTTTATTTAAACTAGATTAATTATCCCCATGATTCAAATTCTTGCGAGGTGGTGAAATTGTCTCGTTTGCCATTAATCAAGATGCTTAAAGGTGACGCGCCAACACCCTAATTGGCTATCAATTATTTAGACAATTGAATAACTAGCCATATTAATCAATAAATCCAAATAATAATAACTCAAGGAAAAATAAATAATAATTAAATATCCATGAACGTAAAAATTAAAAATAGACAATTAAAACGATCTCACAGTTATGGTGCCCCAAGTCTTGATAATTCCTCAACTAGAAAAGGAATTTAGCCACGCCTCATGATGATAACACAACCAATAGTCTTCATGAATTCGGATGTCAGCAATAACAACTATAATTTAATGGTAAAACTCCAATTAGCCAAAGTCGTCACTAGAAAGGAAAAGCCAAACCAGCCAGTAGTCGTTGTGAAGCAAGGCAGTAGCGGAGAAAGGACAAAAAAACGCAACGAATGACGGAATATGAAAAAGCTCTAAAACTCAAAGCGATGTCAAGTACTAATCTATCATTTTTGCCTTAGGCGGCGGAAAAAAAACAAAAGCAAGACAACTATCAATTGAACTATCGAGGCTAAAAGATTGGTCCCCCAACAAAGGAATAAAGGATTCTATATATACTAGTTACTCCTGTTGCCTTCCGGAAGCCAGTAGATGCCTTTTCCCAATGGACTCGGAATTCCCACGCGATAAGGAAAGCATCTTAAGCTTCCACGTGAATTTCCAATTTGCGTGGCGTGTATTTCTCTAATTCCGCTGCCTATCTTCCTTAAAGAGCGACTCCTCCCTATAATGAACTTCCAAAAATATCTCCAAAACTAACGGCAAGTGCCCAGAAATTTAGTCCTGAAAATCGCCACTTCAGCCTTGCTCCCCACTCTCTGGCACAAGCATGCCCTGGAAGTACAAGTCTTTTGAAATTTCGTCAATAAACACCAATTTGCACACCAAAGGCCTACACATGCCATAGAAATAATTTACCAGCAGTAATCTAATTCTTTGCACAATAAATGGGAGGAATTTAGTCCAAATCACCTCAATTAAAATGTATAAATATCTCCCTATCAAATTCCCCCACACCAAAACAATACTTGTCCTCAAGCATTTTAAAACTCAGATAGGCAATTACAAACACTAGCACATGGCAGTTCAACAAATGAGTACAAATATCTCATCCCTCAAACCATGCCATCAAAGTCAACACATGCAAGAGTTAACCCTCTCTCTTATAGTATGATGTATTATTACTCACCACTCAGAAATGAAACACAGGGGTCACTCTTATCACATGATGACATGATGTTACCATATACTTGCTAATATATCACATCGCCACCTCTAAAGCTAAATTTAATGCAAAAATTAAAGGGTCTTGATATGGGTTGTAATAAGGCTTAGGTAAAGGGTTGGATAAAAAGAGGAATTTAGGCTAAACACATCAAAGAAAACACCACTGACCTATTGCATGAAAACACCTTTTCTTTAATCCCAGTAATCTTTCCAAGGCATACTCAAAATTTTTCACGATGGCAAGTGCAAGTACACTGGCGTGCCCCACTATTATGACACTACACCACATGATTCTCTTTATTGGTGTTTTGTGCTCTTTTTTTTTTCTTTTTCTTATTTTTTCTTTTTTCCCTTCTCTTCTTTTTTCTTTTTTTTATTATATTTTTCTTCCTTTTTTTTTTGAACAAGGCGTGGGCACGCCAGAGAAGCTCTAGTCTTCTGTTCAACACATCGTTTACCTCTTTGAAATTTCAAATGCACTTGCCTACTCAAATCACAACCTTGTATGACCATTCAAAAGTATCATGTAACAAACCAAGACATCCCTCTGACACAGGGTTCAAAATAAAAACGGTTTAACAAAGAACGGATTAAAGATAACACAATAGGCTATTAAACAAACAAAAAGTCTAGGTTCAAATATAGTTAATTAAGGGATATACAATTAGGACAGGATGTTAGACAGTCAAACAAGAAGAAAACCTAAGTGCCCTTATCATTTTAATTCACCAAATTCAACAATTGAGGTCTTGATATGCACAACATAACAAGTTCTAGAACAATCAAATCACATGAAACAGCACTCAATGAAAGAAAAATAGAGCAGATATCAGTAAAATGCTCATAGGCTCAATAGCTCTCAAATATGGTTCAAAATTGCTAAATCTTGCAAAGTGCATCATTCAATAACATTGTCAAAAAGACAAGACATTTAACTACACAATATCACTGCTCATACTTGCAAAGTGATTACCAATATCATCATAGCATCCTATTCTAACCAACAGAATTCAAAGATTTTTTTTTTGTTTTGTTTTTTTTTTCTCTTTTGGGTGAAATCCTTCTAAAGCGTGGGCATGCCTTAGATACCTAAGTCTCCTGATCCACAACCCAAATTTTTTTGCTTTTTTTTCAAAAAAGCAAAAAAAAATGAAGCAAAAACTAAAGCAAATGAAAACTAACATTACACCCTCCCATACCAAAATTCTACATTGTCTTCAATGGAGTAAAGAAAGTGCAAAACAAGGACAAGGGAATAGGAACTTCCCTGAAGGTGTAGGGGCACCAGCAACAATCCTAGGGGTGTGGAGGATGAGGTGGTTGGAAGCCAATGTGAGCAAAGAAAGCATCCAAATTCTGGGACTGGAGGGACGACAAGACATGCATGCTGGCGAAGCGCTGATTCAATTAAGAACTCTTAATCTTCTGATCGTGCCGAGTTTTTTTTTTTGTTGGAAACCGCTTCCTAATAAGGCATAGGCACACCACAGAAGAAAAAGTCTTCTGACCATCGTTCCTTTGCATTGATTTAAGGCAGGTGTGTAAGGCGTGGGCACGCCTTGCAATCGAGAGTCTTCTGATCCTCGTCCAAGCTTGAGCATCTAACATCCACTTAGAAGGCGTGGGCACGCCAGATAAGCAGAAGTCTTCTAATCATCACCTCTTTGCTTTGCCTTTAGACGGACTCTCTGGCATGGGCACGCCAGAGAAGCTGAAGTCTACTGCCCATTACTATTGCAACATACTCAAAGATAATTGAAGGGAAAAAAACTATTAATAAAGGAAAATCTAAAGATGAGAAGAACAAAAAATTAAATCCTTGAGTTGCCTCCCAAGCAGCACCAGACATTTACATGCTTGGTCATGGAGGATAAAATCGTATAGCTCTTTTCATTACATTGTTTTCATACTCATGATATTTATCATGAATAGAGAAATCTTTAAGCACGTGAGCTGTTTTTTTCTTTTGACTAGCAGATGGTTGCAAACATGCAAGTAATGCTTTCAATTCTTTATTTACTCCTTCATCACAATCAATTAATAACCTAATAGTCTTTGCAACTCCTAACTTATCTCTATCGTGAAACTCAAAAATTTTTGGTATAACAAAGCCAATCTCACTAACAGAAAATATAGAATGAGAGATAAGAGTTAGGGATGAAAGAGATGTCACCACAGTTGTGATTTCTTCATTGAACTTTTTCACTAGAGAGGCTATAGGTTGGGGTCCCCTTGTTTCTTTCTCAACTTTCTTTTCAACCACAGAGTTAGATTCTTCCCTTTAGATCTCTTGCCATTCGTCACCACTTCTCAAGGTAATTGCACTCATATCTGGTTCGAAATTGACAATGGTCTTTGAGTGCAATGTTTCACACTTTTGAGACATCAATTGGCTCACAGTAGATGCCAGTAGACATATTTGATTCTCCAAATTACGAATGCTTGTCTTTGTCTAGTTGAAATTGAGTAGTGCTTTGTTGGAATTCAGCAGTGCTTGTGGCCAAACTATTAACAAGATCTTCCAGGGAACTCCCCGCTAGAGGATGAGAATTGAGATATTGGACTCACTGCATGGTTATAGTTGGGGTAATCCTACCATCCTTGACCATACACATTTGAATAAGTATCAAATATTGGTGGAGATGGATTTTGGAATACTCCAACATCACAAGTTTGATCATCCATGTCATCTTGAAGTAATGGACACCTATCAGTCAGATGATCCAACTGACAAATTCTACAAGTGTTGACTTGCGGTTTCTATCCATCACTCAATTTTTGTACAAGAGAAGCCAGATCATCTAAACAAGGATTACTAATAGAATAACTCTCATTAACTCAATTAGGAACGAAGTCCAATCTATCACCAAAATATTAAAAATTAGTAGCCATCAACTAGTAAGATAAATAGAAGAGAAATAAAGGAGAAAATAATTTGAGAAAATAATTCAAACACCAGTCCCCGGCAACGGCCAAAATTTGGTGGGTGTCAAACTACCAAAAATAAAATACCTACTCTAAAAATATAAATTCAAGTATAATGATGAGTAGGATCGTATCCTCAGGGACTGGATGATTTATTTCCTACAGAGAATTTGGGAGGTTTTTTAAAAGGAAACAAATAATTAAAGATGTGCAGTAATTAAAGAACACAATAAACAATAAATTGACACAACCTAGTCAAGGAACCAATCTCGGCACCGGTGCATATAACTGATCATAGATATATGGAAATATTCATACGTTCATGAATAAATTGGTTATAGTGGTCAAACGACGCGCTCAACCACCAATCTTTCCTTAATTATACAGTAGTCCAGAAAAACTCATAAACTACCCTCTTGTGAACTAGACAACCCTAGAGATGCTCATAGGATTTAATGTAACCATACCATTAGAAATTAGAAAGACCCAATTCTAGATGACAAACACACATGCGGGTTTATTTAGGTTAGATTAATTATCCCCACAATTCAAATTAGACCGCTTGCGAGGCGGTGAAATTGTCTCGTTTGCCACTAATCAAGATGCTTAAAGATGACACGCCAACACCCTAATTGGCTATCAATTATTTAGACAATTGAATAACTGGCCATATTAATCAATAAATCCAAATAATAATAACTCAAGGAAAAATAGAGAATAATTAAATATCCATGAACGTATAAATTAAAAATAGACAATTAAAACGATCTCACAGTTATGGTGCCCCAAGTCTTGATTATTCCTCAACTAGAAAAAGAATTTAGCCACGCCTCATGATAATAACACAACCAATAGTCTTCATGAATTCGAATGTCAGCAATAATAACTATAATTTAATGGTAAAACTCCAATTAGCCAAAGTCGTCACTGGAAAGGAAAAGCCAAACCAGCCAGTAGTCTATGCGAAGCAAGGCAGTAGCGGAGAAAGGACAAATAAACGCAACGAACGACGGAATACGAAAAAGCTCTAAAACTCAAAGCGATGTCAAGTACTAATCTATCATTTTTGCCTCAGGCGGCGGAAAAAAAACAAAAGCAAGACAACTATCAATTAAACTATCTAGGCTAAAAGATTGGTCCCCTAACAAAGGAATAAAGGATTCTATATATACTAGTTACTCTTATTGCCTTTCGGAAGCCAGTAAATGCCTTTTCCCAATGGACTCGGAATTCCCACGCGATAAGGAAAGCATCTTAAGTTTCCACATGAATTTCCAATTTGCGCGGGGTGTATTTCTCTAATTCCGCTGCCTATCTTCCTTAAAGAGCGACTCCTCCCCATAATGAATTTCCAAAAATATCTCCAAAACTAACGGCAAGTGCCCAGAAATTTAGTCCTGAAAATCGCCACTTCAGCCTTGCTCCCCACTCTCTGGCACAAGTACGCCCTGGAAGTACAAGTCTTCTGGAATTTCGTCAATAAACACCAATTTTCACACCAAAGGCCTGCACATGCCACAGAAACAATTTATCAGTAGTAACCTAATTCTTTGCACAGTAAATGGGAGGAATTTAGTCCAAATCGCCTCAATTAAAATGTATAAATATCTCCCTATCAGAAACCAAAGTAGCATTTTATTTTTAAGTTTTTATTTATGTTCAGGAAAGAAGTCAATGAAATAAAAGACCTAAAATAATTGTTTATTCAAGTTATAAGCATATATTCCATTACAAGTTTCTATTAAATATATCAACTCACAACTTTTAACCGTTTAATAATGATCGATCACACCAATTCATGAGTTACCTATTAAGATCCCTCTCATTTGTGTATCGTACAGTGTGAACATTTAGCGGGAGTGATAGGGGGGAGGGACAGGCAGGGGTAGCTGCCTGCCAAAATTTTTCAAAAATTCTACATAGAGTATTAGATTTAAGTTTGAATTCTATTTTTTTCCTTAACAATTTTTCTATAATTTAACATGTATATCTCCTTTAATTATTTTTAAAAAATTATTTTATAATACCTACATTCTAGTTACATATGTACGTGTGTGTGTGCACATGCATGTGTCTGTGTGTGCGTGTGTTGGTGAGTGTGTGAAGGCCTCAAAATTTATTAATTTAGATATTATTATTATATTACCACCATTAATTCATTTGAGTATTCTTTTATTTATTTCATTCTTATTATTGAGTTAATTCTTGTCTTCAAAAATTTAAATATATATATATATATATATAGTTTGTTTTTATTTATCTATTTATTCATTTATCTCATAAAATTCAAATTTTACCTCATTTATAATTTCTCATTGAATTTTAGCCTTAATTTACCTTTTTAATATCGCCTTATAGCGTCTATTAGTGAAAAATGTAAAAACACATTTTTCGAGGTAAACTCGGACTGTGAGTGAATTAGTGAAGGAGAATACGGATGATCATTGGTAGGTTAGAAGTGAAATTAAATGACTGATATTGGGTTATTGAAGGTGATCAATTAGGGTTTTGAAACCTTGATTAAGAATTGGATTAACCTCTTCAAATCTAGAATTTTAACTAGCCACTATTTCTTCCAACTAATTTCCTCCAGTTCACTTAAAATTTTTCTTTTCTTTCCCCTCTCCTAATCGAGATTTTCTCCTTAATCTCAAGCCAAGTGAGACAATTAATTTTCCCTCCAAATTGCTAATTAAGTTAACTATTGTAGTGTTGACTTTTGGGGTTGAAAGACAAGTTTGTGTCTTGTCTTTCTTGTCTCATTTAATTCACTCTAAAATTGGCCAAAAACTCTCTCCCTTCTCTCTCCTCTCACCCGAACTGCCTTCTTCTTCTTCCTCTTGTTTTTCCATCAAATTCTTCTCCATTTTCCTCACTAAAAACCTCAACAATCTAGCACTAAACTTGGCAATAGCTTGGAGCTTGAGCAAGGAGCTTTGAGGAGAAAGTCTTGGGTGTTAACACTTGCATTTTCTTGGTGCTTTGCCAACAACTAAGGAGAGGTAAAATCCTAGCAACTTCATCCTTGTACATTCTTTAAAACTCCAAGCATGAAAGTAGGACTTGGGTGGTTGATAGGTTCTTAGGACCTTGATTGATGTTGATTATGTGGTTTAAGATGCTAAGCTTCATTACTTTGCAATTTGATGATTATGGTGAAAATGTGTTTTGGAATTCCCACAAAATGTGTGAATTTGTCTACTAGTTGGTTAAATGGAGATATATGTGTGCATATGCTTTAAATTGTTGCTAAGAAGATGGAAGAAAAACCTCAAGGAAAACCGGCTAAGAGAGGGTGAATTTGGGGGTGGGTTGAAATTTTCTGATTTTTCTTTAATTTCGTGGCTGATATTTTGGCAAGTTTGAAGGATTAATATGAGGCTTACATGTTGGAGGTCAAGTGGTTAAATTTTCCCCACAAAAGCCCTTTAAAAGTCATAGCAAGAATGAGTGTTGAGTTGAAGCCAAAATCTGAAAATTTGGGGAAGCATGCTGGCCGAATTTTGGACTGCTTTTAATGCTAAAAATTGATATAATATTCTATCATTTTTGACCAACATTCGGCTTAGGAAGTTTAATCCTAGCTTGGTTTCAAAAATTAGGCCAATTGGTGATGATTTGAGACATGATCTAGGTACTTAAAGTAAGGGGTTAAAATTTCACAGTTTTGAATGAAATAGTTGAGCTCACCTTGGGTGAGTAGAAAACTATCTTTCCATTCAAATTTTTGGTTGAATTTTGGTATGAATCTAGTATATATATGGAAGTATTAGTTTACCAAATATGGTAATTTTTGGACAAGAAATCGTCACTCAAATAGGGCTTAGAATTCTGCCCTGCAAACCTGAAAAACGAAAATCTCAGAATTTCGAACCCCCTCTGTTCGAACTGCTATAATTTATTACTCGAGTGTCGGAATTGAGTACCATTGGTGGCGTTTGAAACTTATTACATAGAAATTTAAAATATATAAATTTGAGAGGCCAATTCATTTTCTGTAATTTTTGGTGAATTTTCAAAATGGGCTAGTCGACCAACCTAACGTGCCCTGTTTTGGTACTGTAGCAGTTTCTTTCTTGAAAATCTGGGAAATTTCTGCCCAGAATTTTAATTGGGTGTCTTCTACAAAGTTTTAGAACATTCAAAGAGGTTTCCAACGGTACCAAGTGTGTGAAATTTGGACTTGTATAACTCAAGTTACGATTTTTCAAAAATTTTAGCTCAAATTAGAAAGTTATCGAATTTACTTCCTTTTGAGATAAATTTGGTCGGTGAACTAGGAAAACTTATTTCCGTTCTCTTTTAATTATTTTAGGGCGAAGTGCTGATTTTCCATTTGATCAAAACTTGGATTCCGACCCCTACTTTGTCGGTGAGTTTTCAATGCATGTTAAATGTTTTCATTTGAATGCTTTGTGCGTGCACGTGCTCCAAGACATATTACTCGTTTAAAATGTGAAATTTGAAATTTGTTGAACTGCTCACTTAAAGGAGAGTATACTTTATTGCTCCCTTCTAAGTAGACTTACGTGTGAGAACCTAGAAAAAAAATGATGAAAATGAAAAATGGCTTGATTGAACCATGAAAGCCTTAAGTGCATTATTCTCCTTTAAATACTTTATTTTGTATGCGTAGCATGACATTAATTTGGAATTGCATTTTACATGTTTTATGTAGCCAAATGCATAAAATTTATGTGGCATTAAGTAGGTTACATTTTAATTGAGGGATTAGAAGCTAATTGCCTAGAACTTTAACCCAATTTATGGCCAAGACATTTCCACTTGTCAACCATCCAACAAGTCTTGACTTAAGCCTTTCTATTTAACCTCCTCGCCAAAAAATTTGAACCAAAAACTCCCTCCCTTCTCTCTCCTCTTGGCCGAACTCCGTAAGCAAGAAAACAACAAAACCTAAGCTAGAGATTTGGTGATTTTAGTGTAAAAAAACAGCTTTAGGTAAATTCCTCACCTAGACTACTACTTCAACTATAAACTTGGTGGCAAGGGAGTGGAGTTTTGGGTGGTTTGCTCACAATTTTAGCAAGGTAAAACCCCTTTTAATTATGCTTTAATGATATTTAAATCCTTAGGGGATGTTGGTTAGATGTCTTGAAGTACTTATTGTTGTTTGGAAGGATTGATTATGGAAGGAAATCTTGTGGTTGCTAACTAGAGTTTGGGTTTTATTTGTTGACCACCAAGTGTTTGAGAAATTGATTGTTGTTTTGTGATGCTTTGATGATGGAGTTAATTTCTATTTTATCTTGTTAAACACCTTGGCAAATGATGGAAATAACCTTAAGAGGTTGATTGAAGAAGTTGCTTCAAAGCTGGAAATTTTCACGGAAATCAGAAATGGAAATCAGTCCACTTCCCGAACTTACTGTTGACTATAGAAAATGAACTAGTGCCCTAGCCTTATACCTTTAGAAATCTCTGTGAACCTAGTTTTAAATGCCGCTGACGGAGCTTGATTTCGATTTTCCTACGTTGAGTTATGGCTGTTTTCCCGAGACTGCTCGGCCAACCTGTCACTAATCTGGCAGTTTTCTTGCGACTCTGAGATTTGTCATTTTGACCCTGAATAAGTATGAATTGATATCTGACCTCTTCATGAAAGTTGTAGGGCTATGTCTTAGCTTCGAAACGCCATATAGTACACCCTAATCCGATAAGTGTGGCCACAGTTATGATCCAACTTCTGAAGGGCGGTAAAGCTGTCACCCTTAAATCTTCACTTGTGAATCCTCATTCTTCACTTTCCACTTTTCTTGGTTCATTATGCCCTTTTTTCCGTGCCATAACCTACTTGACTCATTGTTCTCCTGTAAATATGACATTTTCCCTTGTTATATACCCTTGATTTGAACTTGATACATTGTGACTGTTTGGATTAGCAATTTAAGTGACGATTAGCATGTGCATTTTAGTTGACCTAAGTTTGGGATAGCCAAACCTAAATGTCTCTTATTTGCTTGTTATTAGGCTTGACGGTGGACCTAAGGGAATCTCGGAGTAGATACTTCAAGTTGTTTTGAGTACAAAGGTGAGTGTTCCAATGCTTGTTTGCTTGTTAAATGTGACTAGTTAGATTATCTGATATTGACCTACTTGATTATGTGAACTACTTGAAATCTGTTGGCATGAACACTCTCTTATGTTATTATGATCGAGACGAGTGCGTATCTTATCACACTCGATCTCTTTTGCTTGAACTGCATATCCATGATATCATGATACTTGTGGATTTGGCCCTTGCCTATATTTGATCTCAGTCGCTTGGGTAATATCCCATCGCACTAATCTGCTTAGAAGCTTGTTTACCCGTGCTTGTTAACTATGCTCTGAAATGGCCACTTGTGTGATATCACAAGGGCTAATCTTGTTATCGGCCTGGGACTCGTGATCGAGTCCACCCCATAGGCTCATTGGTCGAAGCTAGTTGGGCTTGGTCGGAGACTAATGCTGCCTTTGATCCTATTTCTTGCTTTTGGTATACCTCGGTATTACCTCATTGGTGTTCGCCCGTAAGATGGGAGAACGGGTGAATGGGAATGGCTGGTGAGTGGGTTCTACCGACATTAATTTTGCATTTCCTTGGTTGACGGAGTGTCAACGGACTTGGATCAAGCTGCTGCCGTGGAACTTGGCTCCTAAGAGCCACCAGATCCTTTATATTTAAATTGTTATTTATGATCCTTGTGCACCGATCTTCCAAGAAGAGAAGCTTGAGTGCTGAACTCCTCGTGAGCACCGATCTCCGAAGTCGAAGCTGTTTGAGTAGTGCATGAGCACCATCTCCTGGTTGACAAGCATCGTGATCATTCCCTGCATTCTTATACTTGAAATTCCAAATTTTATGCTAATGTGCTAGTGTGATTATTTATCAAAAGCCTCTGTGCAAATATGCTAATTGCTATTTTACATGCCTGCCTTTTGAACCTCATCTGGCTTTTAGCTCACCCTATTTTCCCTTTGTTTTCCTTAGTGGGGAATTTGCTTGAGTTTAGGGTTAAAGACGCTAATAGTATAAGTTTTTGTTGTTATTTTGTTTAAGGATGATATAATCGTGAAACCCTATCATGGATAAGTTAGCTTTTGGTTTTGTACCCTTAATCCCTCGTTGAATTTTAAGTTTGAACGGTGGTGTGAAACTTATGTAACTATGTTGGATGACTTTGAATTTGGGAGAATTGAGTTCGTAAGTTGGGTTGTTGGTTTATATTACTATCAAGTCCCGGTGAAACTGGCAGTGGTAATCCACCTAATCCTCCTGTCCGCCTACTTTGGGGAAAGCTGGGTCACATTACGCGGTTTTACCTGTGTTATAATTTGGAGAAGAAAGTGTTACACAACCACTCTTGGTCGTGTCCTTGAGTGGTTAACTACTTCACCGCTTAAGTGTTTTATGCGCAAGGGTCCGATAGGGGAGTTTATGCGAAGAGTCGCTCACTTGATTGAAAGTCGACTGAGTGTCGACTACTATAAATGTTCGTGAAACGTGGAGTTAGGTCTCCCGAGAGCCATCAGATCCCTCTTTGTGTGTAAATTTAATTTTTCCTATGTATTTCATTTATTGTTTATTTTATTACTGTTTTAAATGCATGTGTATGTCTTTGAAACTCACTAGTTTTTTAGCCCGCCCTGCTCCTCGCTTGTTTTTCCCAGTGATCTAGAGTCCGAGGCCTAGATAGGGCTAGTGTTTTATCTCTTTTGGCTTTTGTCTCGAAATGGAGAAATGTTTTGTATATTCTTTTGGTGATGAATATTTTAGACTTATGGAAATGTATTAAACTTTGCCTGAGGTTTTTTTTAAGTATTTTGAGTGGACAACCTGTAATTTTAAGAGTAAACATCACTTTACGCTTTTAATAGTTTCACTATGCTTGGTGGTTTTACCCATTTAAGCTAGTATTTTGAATGCTCGAACCCATGAGAGTTAAGGTCAGCCAACCTTGGTTAGCCTTAGGGGAAAGTAGGGCTATCACGTGGTATCGAGCCTAGGTTAAAGGTCTATAAAGGAAAATTTTTAAAAGTTCTTTAGAATGATTTCTTGTACTTTAAGTTTGATATTTTAGTAAAGCTGAAAATTATGAAATTTCTAATTTTAAGTTGTGGATTGTTTGTGGTATGGCTGCAGTGGTGCTCCAAGAGTTAACGGGGTTAATGGTCACGAGCCACCGCCTAGGCCTATCTGATATAGAGTGAGCTGGGATGACTGGGAACTCCGACTGCTTGTTCCACGCCGGGGAGTTTCAGATGCGATGTAGGAGGAGATACCCCATCCCAATGCTATGGTGTTATCCATTGATGATGAGCGCCGGAGTTGCTCGAGACCACAGGGACCCAGAGGCGTGGTAGCCGGGGCGGGGATGTCAGCGGCCTATGGCCGCTTCACCTGAGAGTTAGAGGCCTCGAGCTGAGTTACTAGAGACCTGCAGATTGATGATGAGCCAGATAGACTAGGCCGCCGTGACCAGTCCGTGAGGTTCCGCCCGACTCTGATAGGGATGTCTAATGAGGTTCACGCATCGACTGGCGAGGGATTAAAGGCCACATCACTACTGGAGGATACCGCTGCCGACAATGCAGACGCTTGCTTGATAGGTTCTGTAGGAGAGGATTCTCTGATGAGGAGCCCCATGAGACATATTGATGGAAGACCCACCTCTCCGGAGGAGGTCAAGTCCTGAGGAGTGAGGACCCGCCTGGAGGAGATCCCTCCCAGTGGACCCTCCGAGAACTAGGTAGTAGTACTAAAGTTTTAGGATTTTATTAACCCTATTGTAAAGGAGAACACTAGAAGAAAGATTCTCGCCTCTGTGCATGTTTATTTATCCGCTTCACTATTGTATTTTGTGTGGTGAATTGGCCTGAAAGCAATTTTGTGTACTCTTTGTAGTAAACATGTCACCGTAGTGTAAATTTGATTCCCACGGATTATATGTATGAAAATTTGATAATTTTAGAAAATTCACCGCTTGTTTCACAATTTAATTTGTTAAGTTGTTTATTTCAATTGTGTTATTTCCTTTATTTTTTTCCCCATCTTATTTCACTTTGTTCCGTAGTATTATATATTCTTTTATTTTACAATCAGATTTAATTATGTCTACCTATTATAGAAATCATGGACGTAGACGCACCGAGGGTCGAGTTGACCAAGGTCAAGGACTAGGTTTACGCCAAGGACAAAGTGGTAGATTTTGAGAACAAGTGGTTTACAGCCATAAATCGAGATGGACGGCATCTTAGCTCGCTTAGTGGACCAACAAGGTCGTGGGTCCAGCTAATCAGCCTGTGGCCACGAGGGTGGCGATAGAATAGCGCAGAACGCCAAAAGTTCACCGCCAAGTTCTTCTGGGACCCGATCCGAGGCCACCAGGGTGTCTAGAGTTTATTATGGACATTTTAGTACTGAACTATACGGAGGAGAGGCGGGTATCTTTTGCCCCTTTTCAATTTGAGGGAGCAGCCAAATCATGGTGGAATATGATCAGGGTTAAGTGGGATAGGGACCAAACTCCTAGGACTTGGGAGAATTTTATTCGGGAGTTCTACGCCAAAGCTTTCTCCTCCTTAGTACAAGAAAAGAGGGAAGATGATATCATTAAGTGTCGCCGGTCTCTTAAGCGTCGCGGACTATGAGGCGCAGCTCACTAAACCTGCCTAAGTTTGCCCCAATTGGTGGCCACCGAGCAAAGGAGAATTAGATGATTTGTCCGTGGCTTAAATTTGAGATTCAAGAAGGATTGGCAGCTACCGATATCAGCCAGCAGGCCATTGAAAAAGGTCAGAGGATCAAGACCGCCAAGACTCAACTGAAGACTTTTCATGCTAGGAAAAGGAGTGCCCCTTCTAGCAGTCGGGGTCCAACAGATTCAAACGCCCCGCCTTCCAAGTTTGGAAGAGGTTCAGTGGGCTAGTGTCTCGTGAACTTCAAGAGGAACCTTTTCTGTGGTATCAATGAGGGTCTCATAGTAGTAGAGGCCCAACAAGGAGTGCTTCACAAGAGAGCCAAGTCAACTTAGGCCTTACGTGGTTTCTCTGGAAAACCCAATCACACCGCTAATGATTGTTGGAAGAAACAAGGAAAGTGCTTGAGGTGTGGAAGTTCCGACCATCAGATATCTGCTTGTCCCCAAACCCGAGAGAGCGAGGTAGTGCCCAAAAGTCGAACCCGAGCCAAGCTAGTACAGTGGGGAGTAGGACAAGAAGTACCACCACTTATGCATCGGACCATCAAGAGGTGCCGAGTCGAATGGTCAAGTGGTCAAGGTACCATTCTCTTTCATCTCTTAGGTAGAATTTTAATTGATCCCGTGCAACTCATTCTTTGTTAATCCCGCATTTGTTTGTGGTATAGATATAAAACCCGTTCTGCTATCCTTGACTTAGAGGTTAGAACACCAACAGGGGACAAGTTTGATTACGAAGTTTAGTGAATAAAAATTGTGAGTTGTGGATTGAGAGAGAAAAATTAATGGTCAACCCGTAAGTCTGATATTAAGGGGTATGATGTGATTATTGGGATGGATTGCTTAGCTAAACACCATGCTAAAGTGGACCTAGATTGAAAGTAGTGGAATTTGACATACCGAGAGGCAACGCTGAGATTGGATGTTAAAGGAAGGTTGGTTTCATCGGCCCTTATTTCTGGATTAGGGCTAGAAAACTTCGGTAAAGGGCTCAAGGATATTTGACTTTTCTCATAACCTCAATGATAAGGTGAAATTGGAAGACGCATCGATGGTTAGGATTTTCCGATGTATTCCTCGAGGAATTGGAATCTTTACCTCCGAACGGGCCATAGAGTTTAAGATTGATCTGGTGCCTCGAACGGTGCCAATTTTTAAGACTCCTATAAAATGGTTCGGGTCCGAACTTAAAGAGTTGAAAAATACGCTACAAGATCTTTGGAACGTGGATTTATCGGAAATGATAGTACGAGCTGGTGTTGTTTGTCAAAGAAAGATGGTAGTCTAAAACCGTATAGACTATGGGTTGAATGATGTGACAATTAAGAATAAGTATCCTTACCACTCATCAACGAAGTTATTTGATCGCCACAAGGGTCGGGCAGTATCTTCAAGTTAGATCTTAGACAGGGTATTACCAGCTGAGAATTAGAAAAGAGGATGTACCAAAATGACTTTCAATTCCCAAGGTATGGGCACTTTGAGTTTGTAGTAATGCCCTTTGGTTGACTAATGCCCGCCGCATTCATGGATTTAATGCACCGCTGTATTCAAACCCTACTTGATCGACTACAGATTTTATTGATGATATACTAGTGCATTCTTAAAACCCTAGAAGACCACGCCAAACACTTGAAGATTGTATTACAAACCCTCCAGAGACAAGTTGTTTGCCAAGTTTAGTAAGTGTGAATTTTGTTGGAGGAGGTAACTTTGGCAGGTAAAATTTTCAAAGATGGAATTGTGGTTGACCCAACTAAAGTGGAAGTTGTTACTCATTGGAAGAGACCCGAACCCTACCCAGGTCGAGTTTAGGGTTAGTCGACTACTCATCGCCGGTTCATTCAGGATTTCTCGAGAATTACGGGCCTTTTGACCGACTTTGATTAGGGAAACATGAAAATTCATTTGGAGCCCTAAGTGTGAGGAGAGGTTTCAAGAGTTGAAGAAGTTTATTAACCCAGGCCAATTTTGACCTTACCATGGCAAAGAAGGATTCGGGTTTATCTGTGATGCCTCTAAGGATGGATTAGGGTTGTGTTCAAGCAAAATGGAAAGTCATAGCATATGCTTCTAGGAAGTTGAAACCCCATGAAATGTAACTACCCAACATATGACCTAGAGTTACGGCGCTATTTTTGCTTTGAAGAAGTGGAGGCATTATTTATACCTGGTGACTTTTGAGGTGTTCACGGACCATAAGAGTTTAAAATATTTATTTTCTCAAAGAGTTGAATTTAAGGCAAAGAAGATGGGCGTAGTTTCTAAAGGACTATGATTGTTCAATAAAGTATCAACCCAAAAGGCAAATGTTGTGGGCTGAGCTAAGTCGTGGTTCAAGTAATGGGTTAATAGTGAAAGAACGGGAAATGTTGGAGCAAGTGAGGAGTGGAAACCTTGTTTAAGGACACAAAAGGTCATTTTTGGGAACGGAACTAAGATCTCCATTATTGGATGGATCAAGGAAGCACAAAAGATCCCTAGTACGAAGTTTTTGGAGAAAGTTCGTGAAAGGGGAGACCCAAGACTTTAAGACAAAAGGTGCATTGAGTTCCGAAAGGATAGTAGTGCCAACGATGAGGTATTAAAGAAAGAGATTTTGAAGAAGCACATCGGTCCAAGTATACCATCCAAAGGATAAGATGTACCAAGATTTGAGAGGATTGTAATCCGGTGGGATGGATTGAAGAAAGATGTATTGCCAATATGTGCAACTGCCTTACTTGTCAACAAAAGTTAAAATGAACACCAAAAGCCCTCGATTCTTTACAACCTTTAGAAATCCCCAAATGGAAATGGGAGCATATTACCATGGATTGCCACGGTTCCCAAGGAGTCAAAAGGGACATGATGTCAGATGGGTAATAGTTGACCGACCTCACCAAATCGCTTCACTTTCTATCGATGAATATGAAGTATCCTTTGAGAAATTGGCCAAACTTTATTTGGATGAGATAGTAAGGTTGTAATGGGATTCCAAGTAAGTATTGTTTCATCACCGGAGACCCTAGGTTTGTTCTCAAGTTTTGTTTCGTAAGTTGCAAGAGACATTAGGAACTAAGTTGAAATTGAGCACGCCTATCACCCCCAGCATGCATGGTCAATCTGAAAGCGACCATTCAAACCCTAGAAGACATGTTGAGATCCCGTCAGATAATGGATTTTGAGAAAGTTGGAGTTTTATTTAACACCGGTTGAGTTTATGTGATAATAATAGTTATCATGCCTCATTCAAATGGCACCCTATGAGGCACTTTATAGAAGGAGGTGTCTCATCACCCATTCATTGGGATGAAGTGGGAGAAAAGAAAATTTTAACCCAACAACTATACTTTGATTGAGGAAGTTCTCAAAAGTGCTTGATTAGGGAAAGGTTTCTAACAGTTCAAAGTCACAAAAGAGCTATGGCTGGATAATAGGAGAAAGGATTTGAATTGGCGGGTTATAAGGTCTTTTTATGGTTAAGCCAAGAAAGAGTGGGTGGGTGTCCTAAAAAAGGGAAGAAATTGAAGCCATATATGGACCATTTGAGATTCTCAAACCAGTTGGGAAAGGTTCATCAATTGAATCTACCCCAAGATGTCTAAGATTCACAATGTCTTTCACGCCTCGATGCTCAAGAAGTATCACCCGCACTGAAGCCATGTATTACGCTAGATGAGATTGAAATGGATGAAACACTCTTGCATGAAGAAAGTGCCCCATAAAGTGATTCTTGATCGAGAAGTAAAGGATTTGAGGATCTAAGAAAATTCCCTGTGGCTAAAATCCCATGGAGAAACCACATGGCGTCGAGGAAGCAACTTGGGAAGTGAAGAGGCAAAAAAAGAAATATCCAAGATTATTCGTCTGGTTCAATGAAGGTGAGAATTTTGAGGACAAAATTTCTTTTAAGGAGTGCGGGAGAATGAAGGCCTCCAAAATTTATTAATTTAGCTATTATTATTATTATTACCACCATTAATTGCTTTGAGTATTCTTTTATTTATTTTATTTTATTCATTATTGAGTTAACTTGTCTCAAAAATTTAATATATATATATATATAATCTGCTTTACTTATCTATTTATTCATTTATCTCATGAAATTCAGATTTTACCTCATTTATAATTTCTTGAATTTTAGCCTTAATTTACCTTTTATATCGCCTTATAGCGCCTATTAGTGAAAATGTAAAACATCTTTCTGAGGTAAACCTGACTCGGAGTGAATTAGTGAAGGAGAATAGGATGATCATTGGTAGGTTAGAAGTGAAATTAAATGACTGATATTGCTATTGAAGGTGCAATTAGGGTTTTGAAACCTTGATTAAGAAATTAACTCTCTTCAAATCTAGAATTTTAACTAGCCACTATTTCTTCCAACCACTTCCTCCAGTTCACTTAAAATTTTTCTTTTCTTTCCTCTCTCCTAATCGAGATTTGCTCCTTAATCTCAAGCCAATGAGACAATCCACTTTTCCTCCAAATTGCTAATTGCTAACTATTGTAGTGTTGACTTTGGGGTTGAAAGACAAGTTTGTGTCTTGTCTTCTTGTCTCATTTAATTCACCTTAAAATTGGCCAAAAACTCTCCTTCTCTCTCCTCTCACCCAACTGCATTCTTTTCTTCCTCCTCTTGTTTTTCCATCAAATTCTCTCCATTTTCCTCACTAAAACCTCAACAACCTAGCACTAAACTTGGCAATAGCTTGAGCTTGAGCAAGGAGCTTTGAGGAGAAAGTCTTGTGTTAACACTTGCATTTTCTTGGTGCTTTGCCAACAACTAAGGAGAGGTAAAATCCTAGCAACTTCATCCTTGTACATTCTTTAAAACTCCAAGCATGAAAGTAGGACTGGGTGGTTGATAGGTTCTTAGGACCTTGATTGATGCTGATTATGTGGTTTAAGATGCTAAGCTTCATTACTTTGCAATTTGATGATTATGGTGAAAATGTGGGTTTTGGAATTCCCACAAAATGTGTGAATTTGTCTACTAGTTGGTTAAATGGAGATATATGTGCATATGTTTTAAATTGTTGCTAAGAAGACGAAAGAAAACCTCAAGGAAAACCGCTAGAGAGGGTGAATTTGGGAGTTGAAATTTTCTGATTTTTCTTTAATTTCATGGCTGATATTTTGGCAAATTTGAAGGATTAATATGAGGTTTAAATGTTGGAGGTCAAGTGGTTAAATTTTCCCACAAAAGCCCCTTTAAAAGTCAGGCAAGAATGAGTGTTGAGTTGAAGCCAAAATCTGGAAATTTGGGAAGCATGCTGGTCAATTTTGACTGCTTTTAATGCTAAAAATTGATATAATCTTTATCATTTTTGACCAAAATTCGCTTAGGAAGTTTAATCCTAGCTTGGTTTCAAAAAATTAGGCCAATTGGTATGATTTGAGACATGATCTAGGTACTTAAAGTAAGGGGTTAAAATTTCACAGTTTTGAATGAAATAGTTGAGCTCACCTTGGGTGAGTAGAAAACTGTCTTCCCATTCCAATTTTTGGTTGAATTTTGTGAATCTAATCTATATGGAGGTATTAGTTTACCAAATTTGGTAATTTTGGACAAGAAATCGTCACTCAAACAGGGCCTAGAATTCTGCCCTGCAAACCTGAAAATGAAAATCTCAGAATTAACTCCGTTCAACTGCTATAATTTATTGCTTGAATGTCGAATTGAGTGCTGTTGGTGAATGCTTGAAACTTCTTACATATTAATTTAAAGTGTATAAATTTTAGAGGCCAATTCATTTTGTAATTTTGGTGAATTTTCAAAGGGCTAAATCAATTAACCCGACATGCCCTGTTTTTAATCATCAGAAGAGTTTCTTTTCAAAAAATCTGGACAATTTCTGCCCAGAATTTTAACTGGTGTCTTCTACAAATTTTAGAACATTCAAAGAGGTTTTCAACGGTACCAAGTGTGTGTGAAATTTGGACTTGTATAACTATGTTACATTTTTCAAAGATTTCAACTCAAATTAGAAAGTTATCAATTTACTCTTTTGAGATAAATTTGGTTGGTGAACTAGAAAAACTTATTTCATTCTCTTTAATTATTTTAGGTGAAGTGCTGATTTGCCATTTGATCAAAA